>CM028369.1:4927173-5527173 GCA_016624345.1 Platycodon grandiflorus | reverse complement strand
CCAAAAAAGTCCATCTCTAACTCTAATCTCTTTAATCTTAATTAATTCAAATTTTTGTTTGGTTTTCTTTTATTTTTCGTGTTATATAAAGTATGTTGTCTAGGTATTTAGGTTTTAATGTTTAATTATTCAGATTTTACATATTATATTTGCAATGAATAATTATTTTATTGATTAATCAGTAGTTTAGTTTTTAGATTTATTTATTTATCCTGGGGCCCCATTTTATAAGTTCGCCTGTGGCTAAAAAAATCTCAGGGTCAGTGTGTCTCCCCTATCTCTCTCTAGCTATATGAAACGTGAAAAAGATGAGTCTCACATTCTCTCTCTCTCTCTCTATATATATATATATATATATATATATATATAGATAGATAGATAGATAGAATCACTATTCTCCCCCCTCCCCCACCAGAAAAAAAGTCTCTTTCTATGGTGTTATGTGTCATGACTTTTGACATGACATATTCGTGGGATGATTTTTTATGGTGAAATGAAATTTGGTAGATAGTTCTTCAATACTGATAAACTAAAGAGAAATCATACTTATTCAATTGGGAGAGCATATAATATTGATTTTTTTTTTTGAAAAATATTTATTTAAAGAGTGAGATAACAAGAAAAGCTTTTCTAATCTTTCATGATATTAACCAACTAAATAATAGAAAAGCGTGTGATTCTACCATGGTCGTGTCAAACTATGCACCCGTTTAATTTTTGTGAACCATCGTGCAGGCTTGATACTAATCAATTTGATACTTGTAGATTTATGGTACTTGTAATTTTACGACCGTCATATTTGCAAATCTAAAAGTACTAACGTCAAAGTTGATATTCCCTATAGTCAAAAAGCCATTTTTAGTTTAAAAAGAGAAAAATAGAAAGTAGAGTGGCGTACGGTGCTGCAACCTAAATAGTTGAGGGGGAATACTGGTAATTTAGCCGATATACTAACGCGTCATTTCCACATTATAAGATGCGCCAAAAAGTATACGAGGGTGTTGTAAGTGACGGCGAAACAAAGCCGCAAACACAATACTCAAAAGACCAAAACCAGTGGAGATAATAAACACAGCAAGCAGCTCCAACGCAATCCTTCCTTCCCCCCTCACGTCTCGGGGTTTCTCTCTCTACGTAAAAGGTAAGTCTCACATTTTCCCCCCCTCTCTCTAGAATCTTCATTCCGTCAAAAAGTCTCCCTCCCTCCCTCTCTCTCTCTCTCTCTAGAAAGTACCACTTTCTTAGCGCATTTCCACTGCCTACTAATTTTTTTTTAGGGTTTTTGGCCTCTGTTACAGATCTTCAGCCGCATTGCAGATCTAGGGTTTTAGGATTTCTCTCATTCTTTCCGTGGCGTTGTTCCCCCCATGGCCACGCCTTTTCACTTGCCTGTTACTGCCGCTCAGGTCTCTCTTTCTCTCTCGCCCTCCCTCCTTGTATGTGTATTTCCATGTTTGTGTTTCTCTCTCTACATTTCCGTGTGTATTGAATGTTTGTGCCTATTTTTATCTGCGGTGGTTTTGCAGGTCGGAACGTACTTTGTGGGACAGTATTACCAGGTGCTTCAGACACAGCCTGATTTCGTTCACCAGTTTTACAGTGATTCCAGCACTATGCTTCGAATTGACGGCCACACCAGGGAGACTGCCACCGCAATGCTGGTACTTTTACATTGATTTCAGCACTTTATAGATGGATTACTTGTGTTAATGTTGTATCTCAGACTTGATTGAGGTTTTTTGCGCTAAGGGGATAAATGTGAGTTTCGGCTTTTGTTGTTCTATAATTCTATTGCATTTTACTTTTCATGTTTATTAGGATTTTGCTGTGTGTGCATAATCAGTTTTGTTTACGAGGTTTAAATGCATTATATGTTCATTTTATTTTTGTTTTTGTTTCTCTTTTTCCTTTCGGCATTTTGATTAACGGACAGTTGTCGTGTTGGGTGTGCTTTGGTTGATCTAGGACAAGGTTATGTTACAAAGAAATTGAATGTGAATGACTATTATAGATTAGAGCTTGTGTTCTAACTAAATTATGTATTTAACTATATTATACTTGGTCCTCATGTGGAATTTCAGTGTCGGTTTATTTTACTGTAACAAGTGAAATATGCGTACCTCATTTTCGTTTTCTTTTTTCCTTTTTGAAATTTGTCTCAAATTTGTGATTTAACTTGTATATTATTCTTTGCAATTTAAGTATCAGCCAAGCAAATTAGTGTCAGCTTCACTGAACCTTGTAACTTGTTTTAAAACTTTTTGCAAATTAATTTAACTGCTCGCGTCATCGTATGACCTACCACCCCTGAAAGAGCTGCAGGCTGGCCTGAAGCATACCATTTCTGTCATAGTGAGAACCCAGCCATAGACGGTTTCATAATACATTGACTATTGAGTTCTCACTTAATTGATGCACGTGATTTCGTAATACTTTGAACAGTGAATCTTTCACTTAAATGACTTGTTCATATTAAAATTTAGCGGATTTGCATGGCCAAGTTTCAACCTTGGCATTTTAGGTTGTAGGCTTTCCTTGATCCGTTTTGAGTTAGGCATGCTTCTAGCTTGGTTCATTAGGCAAGCTCCGACCTGACCTAATGTACATGTGTAAAAGTGCTATTTTCTCAAGAGTATTTCAGCTTACCAATAAATAGAACCTCTTGTATGTATTAACGCGGGAATGTTGACCCATGAACATGATTGAGGACTTAGCCATCGTTTTTTAAGGTCGAACGCCTCCTTTTTTCGGCATTTTCAATTTTCCTTTCCATGTTGTGCAAATACAAGTGTCTAAGAGCCCATTCGACTGTCCTGTTGTTGCACCTCACGCCTTTCAAAAGCAGAGCAAAGGAAATGTTGCTTACCGTATCTCAAGCGCTCAGACATCAATCATAGCTAGCATGAACACATACAAATACAAAAATTCTGCTCACCAGTTTTCCTTGCAAAATATATGAATCCTGTGCATGTTTTCACATGCAGCCTGATTCTGTAGTATTTTGCTCACTAATTGAAATTATTGAAATCTATTGATTTTTATGATCTAATAGCACGAAAGAACTAAAATATGTGACATATCTGCAATAACTTATGGTGCATTTATGTGAATTAAAATCTGTAGTTTTGTCTCTTTCTGTTGCTCTCATATCTGGCATTTAGTAGTCGCTACTACTTTTGACATGCCTTTTTAATCAGTGAAATACTGCTTTGCCTTCTTCTTTTACAAACTGCAGAAGCTGACTTTTTTCTATTAGTTATGTGTAACCATATGACCCTTCTCCATTGATCTCCATTCAATATGATTTCAATAAATCTCTAATTTGTAAAACTAAAATCCCTTATAATTAAAACTTTGATGATCCTGGAAGATGAATGACAGGGCTAGACGACTCTATAAAACTTGGGATTAAACAAATATTGATGGAAGAGGAAAAAGTTAAAATGCATGAAAGTTTTGCCTCCGTCTTTGAAATTGGACCGCCCTCTCCATGAGGAAGATTCTGCTTTCTAAATCTGTGTAGATCGTTTGAATTTTCTTTATTTATTGCACCTGAGCCATGGATGAAGGTGAAACAGGGAGATTGATGCCTGTAATTTGTGCCAAGGGTGGTTAAACTTTGATAGTATCTTGTCTGACTGCTGTTGCATGAATTGGATGATGGCAGCTGGGTTGGCATCATGTTGGTTGGTATGGTCTTGTTCTGTTGGATATGTGATTAGGAATGGATATTTAATTGAATGTCTCTGGAGCACTTTGCAGGGTTCGGTAAGACCTTGGGCTTCAGTTGTTACTGACATGACCTACTTGAAAAGACGGGGAAGAGGAGCTACAAACAATCCCAATTGTCTGAGGAGGGGTTTGGAAGTAGAAGTGTAGCTGTTCTTTAGAGAGGTTTAAAGTACCTCAAAGAAAGGCTTCAAACAATAATCAATTGACTGGTGGGATTAAGTTTGTGATATCAAGTATAGTAAATATAATTGCAATGTGAAACTTAATATAACATGGTAGAAAACAGGACATCAAAGATTTGAGAGCATGAAAGACAAGATAGTATTGAGGATCAAAGGTAGTTGAAATGAGATGGACCTCCCCAGACTATCGGAGGTGGGAAATACAGTATAAGAAAGTCCAGTAAAGATGGCCATGATGGGCAGTGGCAACAGAAGGACAAGTCGAGTGGTTGGACTGACACGAAAGAGTCTAAAACTAATGGAGATGTATAAGACTACAGTGGTCATGACAGTCAAAGACATGCGAGTGTCTCAGAAATTTTACATGGCTACTTTCATGTCCTTTAGCTTTTCAAGCAAATTGATCTGGATAATGTTGAATGCAAACCATTCAAACACCAAAGTAGTTGACTAGAGGGTGCAAATTAATTCAAGTGCTACTGCTAACAATGAGATTTTTTTGATATAAATCATAATATAGTTCAGATGGGAATCTTACATCTTACAATTTGATAGGCAATTTGTTATGCCCATCCCTCTTACCTACATAAAAACAAATGGCTCATTAATATTGTTTAATATAAGAAAATTTCAGATTAAATGGTACTCCCTCCATTCCTAAATAATTGTCACTGGGCACACATATTAAGGAAATCTAATTGACTTTATTATAAATATTAGTGTAATATGTAATTTTCTTTAAAGTCCATGTGCATATGGGACCATCATTAAAGTAGAAAGAAAAAGTAAGGGTATAATGGTAAAAGTGTTTTTCTAAAAAGGAAGTTTAGAAACAAGACAAATTTTTGGAACAGACAACTGATATATGTATGGTGTTCACCTGCTGAAGACCTGGGATGCTCGTATCAGGATGTTAATACATTGTGTAGAAAGAGGATATTTACCAAACACTCTTGTCTGTAAGCTTATTTCAGAATTACTCCAATCGGAATCTTAAGTTACTTATGTTCAAAGTCATTTTCACAGGTCTCCCCTTTTTCCCCGTTTGATGCCTTCCTGTGTTAGATTTTTCCTTCGTCTCGTCCTTCTAGCTGGCTAATGCTTTTTAGGTCATTGCTAGTGTTATTTTGTTGTTCCTGAAATTACACTACCGAGAATGCTTTTCTATCAACGAGTTTATAGCTTCACTTTCAGGTTTAGAAGTACTCACCTGGTTGATCACAATGTAATTTGATGGGTTTGAGGTGTTCATAATTAATTATGCCCTGAAATATTTCTGCAACTGTGTCATTTAGTGACATTGCTCTAAATTCCTATTCCAACTTTTTACTTTCTGCTCTTATAGACATGTTTCAAAATGTATCCTTATGTTGTATACTTAAATTGACAAATATGTTGGTTCTTTTTTGATTCAATCGTCTGTTTTCTTGCAGCAAATCCATGCGCTTGTCATGTCTCTCAATTATACTGGGATAGAAATCAAGACTGCGCACTCCTTAGAGTCTTGGAATGGCGGTGTTCTGGTATTGGTTTCAGGTTCTGTGCATTTGAAGGGTTTCAATGGCAGGAGGAAGTTTGTGCAGACATTCTTCCTTGCACCTCAGGAGAAAGGCTACTATGTTCACAATGATATCTTTCACTTTATTGACGAGGAGCCAATTCACCATCATCATGTGGCATATTTAGCTCAGAACAATCTTGAATCCAAATTGAATGCTTCTACAGCTATTCGGGAACAAGGTGTTATAATTGTTTGTCTCTAGTAATTATAATTGACTTCTTTATTAACTTTGGGGAAGAAATCTGATTGAACTTTTTTGTTGTTTCTTGAAATCTGCGTACTTATGCTTTTCTTCGCATTGCAAGAAGTGCCATTAATTGAATTTGGGTGGATTATTGCACTTTCCCTATTGTATGTCACGAGTTGTTTTTGGACTATAATTTAGATCAGAATTTAGCTGTGCTAGAAAGGGGAAAAAACTAGAATAAAGTGGCTGTAAAAGTATTAGAGAATTGCTTTATTTATTTTACGTATTTACTCAGCTAATTTGTGTAGTTTTGCGGAGCTTCTTTACTCTTGTATCTGCAACAGGTGTTTTTCTTGTACCTTATGGGAAAATGAAACTGTGGCATTTTGCAGTATCAAACTACATGCTGGGTGGCGATATCCAGGCCAGAGAGTTTGTGGCACCTGCTGCTGTTGAAGAAAATGGCCCAGTTGACAATTACAGTTTCCAAGAGCAACGGTTGCAGCAAGTCCCTGAGGCTGAAAACATTCTCGAAGACAGTTATGCAGTGCAATCAAATGGTTCACTTCAAAATTCAGTACACCCAGTACAAGAGCTTCTTGCTTCTCCCATTGATGAACCTGTTGGGGAGCCGCAAAAGCACACATATGCTTCTATTGTAAGCATCACACATTGACTGCTAAGAATTAGAATGATACATTGATACTCTTTTACTTTTACTTATGACTGACATTTCTGCATGATTTTTCTCTGGAAGTTACAGGTTGCTAAAGGGCCATCAGCACCATCAGTAACTTCTCAGTCTCCCTTTACTAAGAATACACCTACTGCTTCTGAGTGGAATAATGTACCAGAAGCCCCTACACTGCAGTCATTTGCCCCAGCGAATGTTGAAAGGTCTGGAGCCGAGGCTGCAGAGGATATTTCAGCTGTAGAGGATGAAGGTATCTAGTTTTCATCTTTGTATTAGCGGTTTATACATGTTATTAGTCAGCTTGCTCAAGGACTATAATCTTGATGATTTTTTTTTCACTTCATTACATAACTCTTGATGTTCAGCTTTTCAATGTTACCCTGGGGTACACGTATGATAACATGTAGAGATTTTTTTTTGGAGTTAAATCTTTTTATGAAACATGCGTTCATTGACATATAAGTGTATGGTTTTTGTTTATGTGTAGAAAATACATTATTTTTCCTTATTTTTTTGGTATAATTGGGTGTTCTCAGTTGAAATTAAGTCTGTTTACGTGAGGAATGTGCCATCAACTGCATCTGCTTCTGAGATTGAGGAGGAATTCAAGAAATTTGGTAAAATCAAGTACGATGGCGTGGCCATTAGAACACGGAAGGTTAGTTTTTTTATACTGTTATTTGAGTTTCTACTCTTCTTTCATAAGGAAAAGGAAGTAACCTTGAGCTGTACATTTTATGGATGCAGGATATTGATGTATGTTATGCATTTGTCGAGTTTGAAGACATCACTGGTGTTCACAATGCTATCAAGGTGTGAATCAGTATTCTCGAGTTTAAGTGTTCTTTTGCTTATTACTTCTTTCTCATCCCATAGATGCACGTTCCTTGTATTTTAGCGATTCTTGTTTGTTTGTTTCTTTTGAGAATATTAATAATTATTTATTGCAATTTTTGGTTGGAGGATATTGTAATGGAAACTATGATTAAACATTCTTAAGATATTGCTAAATGTTTTGGATAAATATGCAAAACTAACTTTTCGTAAGGGCCAAGGTTTTTTGGTTTGAATTTGATCCTTTTGACGATGTACTTTGCCTTGAATTCTGTTTCACATGAACCTTTATTGTTCAATGGATTTTGCTGTAGGCATCTACTGTTGAGATTGCTGGACAGCAGGTATACATTGAAGGGAGGAGAGCTAACAGAAACAATGCATTCCGAGGTGGAAGTATGTACCTTAATCTTCTTAGTATTCTAGAAATCTGAAGACCATTTTCTGACAGTTCATGAATCAATGCATCATCTTATTACTTGGAAGCATCTCATGCATTCCTATTTTCTTAGTCTCTGGAATCTTTTGGTCCAGTTTCCAAATTTACCACAAAATGATTTGTGGCTAGGTTAGACATCACATTAATTAACACTTGGGGCCACAATTTAATCAATCACAGGCACCGCCATGTAGATTGGGATGAAAAATTGTGAGAAAAAGTTGGGATCCCTATCATTTTCCATGTTTTGAACCTCATTTGTGAGCAGTTAACTATCTAATGAAAAACAATCCGTGCGTAGAAGACACTTGACAATATATACATTACATCCAGGGGATGATTTGTTTACTGTGTTATTACACATTGCTGTTCTTGCGTGATGTACACATTTCTGTTCTTGCGTGATGATTTGATGGAATGAGATAAAATACATGTGCAGTCATTTGTATGATTGACGTTACTTCTCCTTCAACAAAATACCTGAAGAAGTGTAGCCAAATTCATCATCAATATCATTCGATTTGGGGTGATTTCTTGGATTTTGTCAAATGGAAAGAGTTCATTGTTTACAGATTAACCAGAATTGCGGGACTCATCACGCTTGGGGGCAAGTGCATCTATAGCTTAAATGCTCTTCTGCAGGTTGTATAGATGATGATGATGGATCTTTAGCTTATCTGGTTAAACTTTACCAAATACTTCCCAACTCTACTCCGTGACATTCCATGACAGTGGTCAGCCCTCTTTGATGTGTCGTTCTGATCAAATGCATATCTGGCCCTCTCTAAGGCCGTTCATCTTCTTCACATCAGTGGTTGATGACTTCCTCCGGATGACTACTCTCTCTCTCTCTCTCTCTCTCTCTCTCTCTCTCACGTGGAAGGCTACAGGCTGTCTTATACTTATTTCCTTTATCTTAGTATTGGTACTGCATTATTTTGCCCCCTGCCCCCTTTCCTTTCTCTAACATTCAGAATATAGTTTTCTTTCTTTATCTTCCTCCAATCTCTGAACATTTCTGATGTGTGTTCTTTTAGGGCAAGTCCAACAAGGGAGGTCAAATGCAAAATTTGATACCTATTGAAGGTATTAGTATCTCCAATAGTAAAAATAAAGGGTACCAAATTTTGTCTTGGTCCTAAGAGAGGTAGCAAACCTGCTACCATGTGAAGGACTTGAACAAATTTTGAGTTTGATCCCTATGGGGCAAGGACTACCATTGGACTTGCCCTTAGAAATCAGACATGGCTGATAACATAGAAGACTGACACGTGTTTTTCGGTTATGTTGTCTGGAAGATTAACGCCTGTTTTCTATAATTGACGTACCATGTATCTAAGACTATATATTTCTTCTATTTAGGTAAAGACGATTAATCAATTGTCTGTTAATTGTGATTCAAGAATGAGAATTGGAAAAATCTACAAAACACAAGGCATATTTTACTTTTGCTTTTTTCTGATTCTACATCAATTGTTTCCGTGTAAAGTAGCTATGCTGTAGGAGTGTAGCTTGTTTGGTTGCCTTATTGTTAACTTTTCGCTTCCTATTGTGCTCCTGTAATAGTCAGAGTTGCTTTCCTAGTTAATAGCAGAATACGTACTGCTTTTCGTAATAACAGACCTTTGACATACTTCATATCTATCAGTGACATAGTTCTCTCTCTCTCTCTCTCCCCCTCCTTGCTCCAGGTCCCTCTTATATATGAAGTACAACTGCTTTTGCAACTCTTATCGTGATCGACTTTTGGTGTGCAGGAGGAAGAGGTAGAGGCAGGGGTGGTTACCAATTGGAGGGACGGGGGCGATACAGTGGTGGAAGGAGTTTTGGCAGAGGAAGCGGTCAGGATGGCAGTGATCGCGACTACAACAGACCGAGAGGAAATGGTTTCTATCGCCAAGGCCCAAGGCAAGACAGGGTGTATTCTAGCACTCAGCAAGGGTCAAGAAATGGTTATAGTCAAACAGAGTGAGAAGCCCCCTTAAACCACCAGGAAACACATTTGGGTCAAATCATCTTGGTTTATCAGAGCACATTTAGCTTTATAGTTCAGAAGAAAGAAACAGTTATTTTTTTCATATTTATATAAGGCGCTTTGTTAGTTGTGCTGGGAAGATGCATCTCAATATATTTGTTTGGGTAGTCTTCTCAGTTAATTTTTGTCCTACACGACAATCCTAATGGAATGGTTGAAGGCAATTTTGGGTTCTTATACTGGGTTTTAGCTTATTTCAGTATTTATCGATCAATAATTGCTCTTAAGTTTGTGTTTCTGGACCATTTCTAGCTCTCTGGTATACTTAATTCATAGTGTAAACTCCATGTTGCATACATATTGTCGTTCTATCTTGTAAGGGTAAGTCAAATCCAGCTTTTTGTGCAAGTGATGTACAAAGTTCAGCCAATTCAGCAGATTATATAGAAACAGGAAGGATCCACGCTTTCTGTATCTGCTCTCTATTAAATATGTCTAGTTAATTGCATTTGAGCACACGCTAGGAACTGCTGTATTAGATAGAACTTGTTTCATGCATAGGATATCGTTAAGATATCTCGCCCATAATTTTCTCTAGTAAATATTACAAATATGGCTAGCTCACTCTTTCCTAGCGGTGCTTTTTTTCAAATTCATATAATCATTCTCAGTTTAGCCAATACTTTTCAAAATGGCCGTCTGAATAGCTGATAGATAGGCCTGGTAACAAGGTATCACCTGTAGATGCGTGTGACCATACTTTTATCATCTGCTTCTGCTCTTCTTTGTAGACACTAACAGATGCGCGTGTGACCATACACTTATTTACTTCTGCTCTCCTTTGTAGATGCTAACGTAGCATCTGTAGATGCGTTTCACCTTTCACGAGATCTTCTACTTCTATTCTCCTCTGTAGACGCATTTGACCTTATACCAAATCATCTACTTCTGCTCTCCTCACTACTCAAGATATGGTATACTTTAGGTCAGCCAGCAGCAGCAGCTCTTTTTTGAGGTTGCAGGAGCTAACATCAAGAGCTCGCAGCTATTTTTTTAAGTAAAAATGGACATCTTATTCTGTGATTAAATCATTAAACATATTACAACTAATGTGAGCTGGTTAGAGTGGAAGAGAATCTAATCGCTCAAGTAAAAAGTCTAGTTTTACATCAAAGAAAGACCCTCTTAACATGTTTATGTAGCGCTTCTACTTGAGTTGTGGAAACTTTAATGACATTGCACGCTCTCAACTTTCTACTCTGTCAAAGTATGAAAAATTATTTCTAGAAAAGTTTAAATTTATAAGATTCTTAACGAGTACTTGTAAAATTAAATCGAAGCATAAATCCTACGCATTTCATTTTTTATTTTTTTCAACAATTGGAATTGCTGATTTCCATAATGATATTATGTGTATCTGATTTGGTATAATGTAAGATTCGAAATTATTTCAATGATAATTAGAGACAAGAAAAATAATGAAGAAAGCAGAGAGAAAGATGTTTGGTATTTGAGAGAGTAAGATTTTTGGGGAAGGCTCTACTTAAGGAGAAGATAACAAAGGAAATATGAAGCACGAGATCCACGTGGGGGAAATCTTCAAACAACTAAGAAACGATAATAATCAAATCAAAAATCCGATATCATATGAAATACGAATCCTATTATATAATATAAGCACCCACCCACCCACCCACCCACTCACCCACCCTGAAATTGCATTCACATCATTGATATTGTTGTCATGTCAATCTGAGAATAGGTTGTAACTAGATTTAATTTTGCATTTGACAATTGGGGAAAGGGTTAATGTGTTATTGATTATTTGATCCGTTTGCTCAGCAGAGTTTGACTGTCTTCATCGTTGTCATCCGTCAACATTGCCGTGAATGATGGGAAATATTCGAGTGACACAAAATTGTCGTCACGCCCTTTCCCATCATTTACGTCTTGTTAATGGCAGGCAGGCGATGGCGATGGCGATGAGGATCGGTTCTTGGACGACGACATTAATGCAGAAAGAAGCTGTCTTGAAATGAGCAATAAAGAAAGTAATCCTGGTAATTGGATTCACGTTATTACTCTACTTTCAAATCTAATTAAAATCAAGCTTTGTTCATCTTTTTCTTCTACCTTACTCAATGGTGATTAGCATTAGCTGAGCATTTTACTATGAATTCGTATTTTCATGTCTCTGACTCTTATATTATATACTCTCCATATCCCTAAAATAGTCTCATTTAAATAATTAAATTTTAAAATATTTATACTTTTGCTCCTATATATATATATATATATTTCCTATAATTTGAAAATAAATATTTTTTTTTAAAAAAATTAGTGGAAGACTTTTTTGAAAATAAATATTGATGATTGCACAACTTTGGCATCGCGATGCACCAATTGTTGCATCGCGATGCACTACTTTTGGCATCGCGATCATCGCAGCGCGCTTTAGGGAACCAACGCATCGCGATGCACCAATTGTTGCATCACTTTTGGCATCGCGATGCAACAATTGGTGCATCGCGATCATCTCAGTGCGCTTTAGGGAACCAACACATCGCGATGCACCAATTGTTGCATCGCGATGCACCACTTTTGGCATCGCGATGCAACAATTGTTGCATCGTGATCATCGCAGCGCGCTTTAGGGAACTAACGCATCGCGATGCACCACTTTTGGCATCGCGATGCAACGATCATCGCAGCGCGCTTTAGGGAACTTAATTTTCGTTTACCTTTCGAGGCGTTGCCCCGAACCCCTGAGGGTGTCCCTCGACCCTGCGACTGGCCGGCGGAGTCAAACCCGTTACGTTGCCCGATCGTGATTGGCGAATTAAATCGGTCAAGAACATCTTCCTTTGTTTCGGACAACTGCTGTCAAGCTTGATTTGAAGCTCAAAAATAGTATTTTTTGGTAGAAAAATTGTGCACAAATATAGTACTAAGTTAGGATAATAATATGAGATTGATTTTAAACAAATTCGAAGCTTAAAACAGATATTTAAGTAGCCAAAACAGCTCAAGAACAAAGAAAAACGGGATGAACTCAAAAAATTTAAATTTAATCAAATTCGTGTTTTATGCATGAAAATTGATACCCAAACATGAGGAAAGACTATATTAACAACATGAAATCATTTATACATCAATTTGAATCTCAAATCTGAAACAACCATGTTGTTGAAGGTATTTTAGGAAGAAAATTTTCAAAATGTCTTTTAGCGGTTAAAAAAAAAATTGTGTACTGGAGAGAAAAAAAGTTTGGGAAAGTGGACCGACCAGCAATTTCTCAAAAAAATAGAAAATTGCTGGCCGGTCCACTTTCTGAAACTTTTTTTCTCTCCAGTCCACCCTCTTTTTTTTAAACCGCTAAAAGGCACTTTGAGAATTTTCTTCTTAAAATGCCCTCAACAACATCGTTGCTTCAAATTTGAGGTTCGAATTGATGTATAAATAATTTCATATTGTTAATATAGTCTTTCCTCATATTTGAGTATCAATTTCCATGTATAGAACACGAATTTAGTCACAATTTGATCAAATTTGAATTTTTTAAATTCATCCCGTTTTTCTTTGTTCTTGGGCTGTTTTGGTCACTTTAATCTATGTTTTAAGCTTTAAATTTGTTTAAAATCAATCTCATATTGTTATCTTAACATAGTACTACATTTGTGCACAATTTTTCTACTAAAAAAAATACTATTTTCGAGATCCAAATCAAGTTTGACAGTGTGCTGTCCGAAAACAGAGAGAGATGTTCTTGGACTGATTTTGAGACTTTAATCAATGATTTGAGTTTGAATTTTGTATAATATCAATATCATACTGTTATAGGAAGTCAATATCATGTTTGTATGTAAATTTTTCAACCAAAAATAACCATTTTGATCGATTTTAATATTATATTAAAATGGGCATCGGGATGCCTTTAATTCGCCAATCGCGATGCCTTGGTTACTCATCGCGATGCCTTTGTTGCTCATCGCGATGTCTTGGTTGCTCATCGCGATGCCTTGGTTACTCATCGCGATGCCTTTGTTGCTCATCGCGATGCCTTGGTTGCTCATCGCGATGCCTTGGTTACTCATCGCGATGCCTGTGTTGCTCATCACGATGCCTGTGTTACTTATCGCGATGCCTTGGTTGTTCATCTCGATGATTAATCCACGCGATGCCTTGGATTACTCATCGCAATGTCTTGGGTTACTGATGCGCGCGTGTTTTTCTTTCATAAATAGCATAATCGTTTTTTCGCCCCAAAAATAACTTTTTCCTGTTTCAAAAAAAATAGTGAACTGGAGCGATTACAAATGTTTAAAAAGGAACCGACATGTAATTTACCCTAAAAAAAAATTTATTTACATCACAAACTCCGAGAACATAGATAATTTTGCAACCTTTTGCTCTTATTTGTCAGTTTGTTTCTCATATTTTTCATGATAAATATGAGAGTGAGTCGGGCAAAACAAAAGGATTGACCTAGTGAATTTATATATTATGCACCAAAAGTTGAAGAAGCCTAACTTACTATCTCAAAGTCCGTCTGACAAAGGAGACATTGAACAAGCTACTCAGATCTACACCAATTTCATAACTATGAGAAAACACAAGTAGTACATTTATGCAGCCAAGCTAAAAGCATTATTAGTAGAAAAATTTACCCACTACACTGCACTGCACTGGGGCAACCCAAGTCAATTGAACATCTATTTAGTACACAAGTTTAATTACATGTTCAATCCAAAATCAGAATATTAAGTAGCTTCTTTAACTCGAATCTGGTTGGGTAATGGCTACCCCTCTATTTTTTTTCTTTCTTTTTCACACTGGTAAATCAAACAGAACCTCAAATACAAATCTGAGTGAAAAAACATATCACAGAGACGAAAGAACGAAATATTGAAACAAGTACTGGCTGACTTACTATGACCAACATTACGGAGCTGAAAAACGTCGAAAAGATTATTAAAAGAACAAAAAAAGGCAAGAAATTATTACTCTGCGGTGGCGGTGGTGACTGGCGAGGCGGGGCGGCGGCGACGTTAGATGGGAGAGACTCAGAGAGACAATCGCAGACGAGTTTTGCGACTTGCGGGCTGCTGCGGGCGGCTAGGGTTTGTTACAATTGTTACAACTTACACCTACAATTTTGTAATTTACAACCACCACCCCAGGTTTTCTTTGGTTTGATTTTCAATCCCAGCCCATTTAGCCTGCAGCCCTAACAGTCCGGTCCAAAAAAGCCTCGATTTTACGCGGTTCAGAAATGTTAAAATCTAGTTTGCTTTTTTGGGTTTAAACGAGTCGTGACCCTTTTAACATCTTTACATGTTTACATAGAGCGTCTACTTAAGTTGTAGAAACTTTAACCACATTATTAGCCCAAGTCAAAGCATCAAAACAGAGGGAGTAATATAAAAATTTATAAGATTTTCAACGAGTACCGGTGATATTAAAAAGGCGAACCATAAATCCTGTGCATTTCTTTTTTTTACAATTGGAATTGCTGACTTCCATAGTGATATTATCATTATGTGTATTTGGTTTGGTGTAATGTCAGATTCGAAATTATTTGCAATGATACTTGGGGACAAGAAAAATAATGAGAAGATAATTTTAATTTCGAAATATTTTTTGCACTGGTATATGTGCTAAGAAAGTGCAAAGATCACTATGCTATGCCCGTGGCTAGGAATGACTTAGATGGTAAGGACCTCCTCCTTTTCTTCGTATTAGTAATATTAGAGGTGGCAAACGGACGGACTTGTTAGTACGGACTCAAATGAACGGGCAAGTGAGTGCCTAATTAATAACATGGGTATAAATAGACGGGCCTAACTTGGACGCCCATTTATCCATTAAAAGAAATGAGTTTGAAGAGAGAGCTCGGGATGGAATGAACTGAACATTCTAGTCTCTCGGCCGGTTATAGAAGTCAATAGATAGGTTAAGGAATTCCTTAGATAGAAGGAGAGTAGCTGCAAGAGTTGCTTGAGTTTATCTATTTAGTTAGTCAAGCCATTCTCTATTCACGCTTGAAGAACCTTTCTTGCCTTTCCCTCATTGAATCTGATTGTCATAAAATATCTAATAGAAGTAGGACTCGATCTCGACGGCGACTTCTTTAACATAGGAAAGACTTAATGGACCACTTATCACCATGAATGACATATGGGTTAGATGGACGCCCACCTAAGCCCACATATGCCTATCAAAATTAATGGTCTTAAATTGGCGTGTCCATTTATGTCCATTAACAATATTATATGTGTCCATACCCATTAATTAGAGTGGACTAGACGAGCATATGGATATAGACAAAAATTGTAATATACTCTCCCTCGCTCCGTCTCAAATAGAATGTTCCCTGTTTAAAAAGTCAAAGAGACTCATTTGAACAAATACCCTTATTATAACCAGTATCGTATTGCATCTGCAAATTAAACTATAATAGATTGTAAAGATGAATTTAATAAATTTATAATATAAAAAAACAAAAAATGCTCGCTTTGATTACTTAGAGAGTGTTACTTTATTATTATATGAAATTTTATTGATAGCCCAACCAGAAGAAATTACACTTCATATTTAATTTTCCTTCTTTAAAGACCTCCTCTCAGAACTACTTAATGCCAGATTTATTTTATGTAATAGCACTTGCGGCTTCATCTTTACTGGTCTGATACTCTGGCTGCAAAGGCAATCCATAACTTCTATTATCAAATCTTTGCTCGTCAAAACAAGCACAAACCAATCACAATAAAAAGCAGCAATTTCCACCGGTCTTTATTGGATTATAATCTTTGGTTACAATAGTACAGCAGAACAGACACCCACTTTAATTGACATATTAAGACGAAAAACTCTACCCTGCTGTGGCACAGTCGAGATTAACTACATTTCTTTTTATTAAAGTATACACGTACTAGAGTTGTTGGACCCTTTGTCCTTATTCACATCCGTTAGAATTAACCAGGACCAAAAAAAAAAAAAGTAGTAGTAGTGAAATTTCACCTTCCAAATTTTCAATGCAAGTCGTTGCTCGTGGTCTACGCACATATGTATCAGTTAGATTCTAAGAACTAAGCAGTTGCAGTAGTCATTCCTGGAAAGATGGGCAGCTGATAGTCATCTAGGGGCCCACTAGGTTCCTCGTCGTCAGTTTCCCAAAGAAATTTAGCGTGAGCTGCAAGAACATGGCTGAAATACAAAACCAACAGACCAGAATCAGGTGACTTTGGTTAAAAACTACACATATCATCTTAAAATCCAAACTGCTACAGGCAGCTTATTCTTGCAGAGTGCTAGGAACAGAGAAAGGTAGGTCCTCGTATACATACAGACACCATTGTCATTCATCATTCGAACCACAGCCTGCTACCATAAGCAGGGTGCTTATGGCACTCTCCACAGTAACAAGCCAATATTTCATTGCTCTAGCACCATTTGCAAGACGAGACTAAAAGAAAAATGGAAAGACCTAACCTGTGTGTTGAATGCAATGTTTGAAACGAAAACAAGGGTATTGTACGTACCTATCACCAGGAGCAGCTTGAACTGCTCGCTCGAAGTATTGTGAGGCTTTATGTTGGTCATGGTGAAGTTCCCACACTAATTTAGCATATTGGGAAATTACCTCACCATCTCCAGGATCAGCTAACATTGCACGCAAGTAATACAGCTCAGCCCCTTGATGGTCTCCCTTGGACTGTTACCCAAAAATGTAAGTGGTTATAGTTATACAGCAAGGGTGAAACACTTGGACTAAATGATTAAGCCATAAACAATCTGAAAATTCTTAAAATAATCTGGTATTCACAGAGGTTCACTAAACAGTGGACAATTTCCTTAGAACTAGCTACAGCTATGTAATGGTTAAAAGGTCAAACATACAACCAAAGGGAGAGGATATGCAGATGTTACCTGAGAAAGGAACTGGGCATAATTTCTGAGAAACAAGGGGTTGGAAGGATTTTCTTTGAGCTTCCTCTTATAATAATCCTCAACATTACCACCAAATCTAGGGGCTTCTGCTGTACCAATGCTACCGCCAACAGTACCAGCAACATCAACCCCGAGACCTGCTGCAAGATGTAACTGTGGGCTAACTGATCTTTCTTCTAGTTCAAAAGCTGGGTTCTGTCCAAATAATCATTTTAAACAATATGAATAGTATCCACCAGACACGGTTGACTCTCAAAACATAGTTCATAGTTGAGCTTCCACTAAAATCAAGAAATTATTTGGAAAAGCACCTGAATGTGATCACCGTCTACAAAATCTTCATCTTCATCTTCCTCATCATCTATTTCCCACAGGAAACTAGCATATGCTGCAAGAACGTGGCTGAAAACAAGAAACTACGGTGAACTCTATGACATTTCAAAAGAGACCGTTTAATGAAAGATTAAGTCACACACTCATGGTACATGTTTTATGTTGAGGTGAAAGGTCATACTGCATAGTGCATACATATGTGTCCACAAGGAATCATGTATTTGCAATAAGGAACACAGTAGATCAAAAGGAGCAGTCACCTGTCTTCAGGTGCAGAACTAGCAGCAGCCTCAAAGTAACTCGAGGCTCTAGCTTGATCATGATGAAGCTCCCACACCAACTTAGCATATTGCAACAATATTTCACCGTCTTTGGGATCTGCTAATGTGGCAAGGAAATAGTATTCCTCCGCTCCTTTAAGATCACCTTTGGACTGTCATTAAAACATATAGCTTCATGTTACTCCAATCAAGAGGCCTGGCCAAAAATTAGTGTGCTTGTATGAAAGAACTCAGCAAGCAGGACATCCTCTCTCTACTCTCTTCCCAATGTAGTAATTGTTATTGCTTGCATATATAAGAGTACTGTTAAACTCAGCCTAGAATACTTGCTTCTTCCTTTATCTTGACCCTTTTGGTTTCACCCTCCAATCAATCATATTTGGGGGAGAAATCTGTAAAGGAATTAGAAAAAGAAACATATATACGATACAACTATTGTTTGAATGGTAAGACTTACCATAAAGCGCATATGAATTGTAGTTTGGAGGAAGTTTTCAAAACCCAAGATAAAACATCTCTCAGAATATCAGGCAACTACAAATGTTATTCACTAGCCAATATCAAGGAGCAAATAACTCTCTATTGAAAGCGCTATTGTTTCACTTCTAGGTTTGAATGTCTTCTGCACATGGCAAGATTTAATTTTTAAAGAAACATAATAAGTGTATTTCTGCAGTTATGTGATTCTTTATCTACAGCCTCCTCCTTATCTGAGGATGAATCAACTTTGCCTCTTCAACTAATAGAGGAACTCTCTTTCTTCTCAACCTATCCCAACTAGTAGGGGAAATGCTTCGCACCTATGTTACCTGGATCCTTCATTTTTACCAAAGTACCCATGTGACACGACACGTGGGTGTGGGTGTGGGTGTGGGTGTTTTATGAAAAATTAGTGAAAAACCGACACCCTGATCCACACTAATGTCTGATCCTCATAGCTGAGTCCAACTAACAAAGCTTGGCACATTCGAATATTTGTTTGTGTGCTGCTGAGCCTATATTCTCTTATTCAATCTTTTAAGTTTTTTATTATCACAGCCACTTAAGCTCAACCTTGTGAATGAAGGACAACAAACAGTCACCGTTAGCATAAGGCTCGTCTGCTCCAGCATGTGCAATGTTAGGCAAGCCGGATATTCAGATCCCTCTTTATAGTAACGCAGGTGTAGTGCTATAACTTCAATTATACTCTTAAGCATTTACTAATTGGGTCTACTCAAGCCAGTGGTTGTTCAAGTTTTTTACAACAGGGAAAAAAGAAAATAAAGAAAATGATTCAATGACCACTATTAGGAGATAAACAAGTTGAGTGCTACATCAAAAATGAGGATTCCCAATACGAGCCCCGGTGATAGAATAGATCTGATTGGTCACTTCAGCAAGTCCTAGAAGTTGATAGCAGACTAACTAATGGGAGAACATTAAGACAGAGGTGACTACAGATTGATACAGATATCATTGCTTCCTAACTTTGAAATGCTTCAATAGTTAGATTATAATACTAATTGATAACAAGTAAAGTAACAAGAAAACAAGGTGGAATCAAAAGAAAAGAACAATAATCTCACCTGCAAAAGATGAGCATAGTTCCTCAAGAACAATGCATTGGAAGGATCTTGAGCCAACATCCTCTTATAATACCCCTCAACATCACCACTCTCATCGAAAGTCGTTGAGTTCGAGTTGGCACCACTAGCCCCAATCCCATTACCACCGATACCAAGATTATTAATCCCACTCACCAAGCTCTCCTCTTTTCCTTCTTCATCATCAACCTCCTCAATCAACCCCATACTCCTTTTCCCAAAACTGAATTCTCTGCTACCGATTCTGCCCTTTTCAATCCCCAACACCAAATCTCCATTATCATCATCCCCGTCTTCGGGATTAGTATATATAGAAAAAGATGGCTCTGTACGCAACATTGTTCTTTTCTGTTTGGCTACAGATCTGGTGGATGTTTTGGGAGTAAAGAACTCGTCGAGATTGAATGAAATTGAGGACAACCCTTGTAAATTACTATCAGATTGAGCTCTCTGGATAAGTTTCGGACTGAATGCGGAATGCCCAGAAGAGGAATTAGAGATTGGGGATGAGTTGCAAGAAGATGATCTCAATTGGGGGAGGTGGTGGTGGTGAGGGAGGAGGACGGAGAGTTTGGCGGTGGAGTTATCAAGAACTTGCGGTGGTTTGTGGTGGTGGGAGGTAGTGGAGGAGGAGGAGTCTCTGGTGGGGCTATCTGAGAAGAAGAAGGTATGAGGAATTGGGGTGGATGAGCTCCTGAGAAGCATTTGTTTGTGTATCTTCTTATTATTCCCAGCTTTGATATTCTATTTTTTTACCTGTGAAATGAAATTTAAAAAGATCCAAAATATAGTTATAAAGTACAAATTGTCACGTGAGAGTTAGTTACTTCCATGCTGACTTTGACTATTCTGTTTATACATTGATGGTAGACCAAGGCAAAATTTAAGAAATAAAATTAAAAAATTGAAAAAAAACAAAAACAAAATATGATATTACAAGCTCGAACCGGTGATACTTCTACAAGTCATATTGTAATTATCGACTAATCAAATTTATTTAGATCTCACACCAAATTTATTAAGATCTCTAAGTATTTATATTGACATTCTAAATACAATTTTGCTAGGTTTACAAATATTTCTACAACTATTGTTACAACTAAGCTTTAATAAAGAGCAAATTTGTCTTTCTCTAACACACTTTTGTCTTACATCAAGGCTTAGTTGTAGAAAAAAATTATAAATTTAGCATTTTTTTTCTAAATAATTATAGACTTACCACATTAAATTGTCCAATACACTAACATTAAAGCCAGTAAAAATACGACAAATTCGAACTCGTAATATAATGCAATAAATTCTTCATGTAACTGCTATATTTTGTGGTCACATAAAGTCATCACACAAATGAATCCTACACTTTTAATAAAAGACAAAAAGCAAAAAAAAAAAAATATTCTAGCGAAAAAACAAAAACATATTCATTAAAGCAATAATTAATTTCATTAAAAAAAAATTAAACGAACTTGAAATTATAAGAAATCCTTGAGAATAGATTAAGCTATAGTGAAAATTTTACTTTCTCGGAATTATGGTATGAAACAAGTCTATAGATCCAATAATTTTACATTTCAACTCTCTATAAATTAAGTACTTATTTTCAATTCTTTTGCAAAAACTAAAAAACACTAATTTTTAGAGTTATTTAATATTATATATATATATATATTCACCCAAAAAATTCAAAAATAAAACACTAGATTGGGACGAAGTGGGTAGTAAAATTATACGATTTCCATCACCAAATACTGTGGATCCGTTTGATTCCTTAGTTTTTCGTAGTTCTTTTTTAGTTTATTCGCTTTTTACTCATTGATTCCATATCTTTATGTACAACATCTCTTACTTTTTACTCTTAATATTGTAAACTTAAGAAAACAATTACGTATCTAAAGTTTAGAATCTAAACACACCTATTATATACTCCGTGTTGTAATCATGTTAATTGTACTTAAATATTTTTGTAATTATGTCAAAATTTAATGACATTAATATATCTCTTAATAATTAATTTTTTTAAATGTAAACTTTTTGAGGGAGGGGGGTGGAATGGGGGAGTAGTCTTGAGTGAACTCAGTACTGGTTAAAATTAAAAATCAACGCTCCAAAATTGAAATCTTTGGGGGGCCACAGGGGAGTAGTCTTGTGTGAACTCAATATTGGTTAAAATTAAAAATCAACGCTCCAAAATTGAAAAGGACACAAAGTTTTGTATATATAGTTTCATAGTAGTACAATTTAACAATGTTAAATATACAAATAAAAAGAATCATGTAAACTTCTTACCTCAGAATTGTATTCATTTGAAAAATAATGAGTAATTTAAACAAACTTACCAAAAATTTCTCTTTCAATATTGTTGGAACATGTCGTCGCCCAAACAGACTTAATTGGTTCTAGCAGCTGGGAAAAACTAACACAACTGCGAATTCTGAGCTCTAAGTTTGGGAGCTATGAATATGATGGTGTTGTACCTGTTGTTTACCCATCCCCTGGATAACACGTGTTCAGTTTCAGACACGTGTCACTCACTTGTTCCAATTTTACCATTTGCTTCACTACACGTGTCTGCTGACTATACCAAGGTTTCTAGGGTTGGGTAGGATAGGGTGGGATTGAGTCGGGGTACTAAATTTTACTAATATTTTATTAAAAAAATATTAAATTTACTATTATTTTTACGACTATTTTTACAATTAAGTAAAATAAATGTATTTAAAAAAAAGACTATTTTACCTTTTATTAAAACTTAATTTTAACAATAATTATATAAAGAGTTATAAACTTAACAAAATTATATTTTATTTATTTATTTCCCAACAAAAATAGAGTAATACTGTATCTTATTAGACAAAATATCATTAATCTGACATTGTCCGATCACCGCAATTTGAGGAGATTAAGAGAATTTTCAAATTAAAAGGTTTTGTTACTCATTTTATTATACTTTCTGTTTTATGTATATTGACCAACCATTTTAGTGGTTTTAAAGTTCTTGAACACATAAAAATAAAATGTACGATAAAAAAATTTATTTTTTCTCAGTATACTCTTAATTAAGCTGAGCATTTACAAAATTACAAGGTAAATTAATATATATTAATTAACTAAATAAACACAGTAGTTATTGAGGCATTTAAAAACTTAATACCAAAGCTCCGAAATGGGAGATTTTCTCTCTTTTTCAACGTAAAACTTAGGCTCTTCATCAATTGAAAAAGAGAGAAAATCTCTACAAGCCTTCGCACCTTTCAATTACTAAAAGTTTGTTTCCTAAAATATTGCCGAAATATTTTGAGACAAAAATTCTCAAATTAGACAAAAAAAAAAACGTAAAGGAAATTTAGAACCTATAGTTATGTTAATTACAACATTGGTCAAGACAAAGTATTAACTCTCACCTCCTTCGTATTCGCTATTTTAATTTGTTGATGTTCTATCCGATCGAGAGGCTTTAATTCCTCTCTCATTTCACCTCATTGTCTTCTTTAGTGTTGATGCTAACCTCTCCCTCGTCGTCCCATACTCGGACGGCGGGCGGATTCTTTAACACCCACCGGACTCCACCACTATTGTCGTTGTTGTTTTGATTGGGTCGTTAACGTGTTTTTTCCAACAACTGTTGCTAATTTTTTTTTTCCCCTCTTTTGAAATAAAATGCCGATATTGAAACCATTCCAATTGTTGGAAATAACTATTATTTCAGCTCAAGATTTGGAGCCCGTGTCGAAGAAAATGAAAACGTATGCAACTGCGTGGATCCACACGAATCGGAAGTTGTCAACCCGTGTGGATACAGACGGTAACGCCAACCCTACATGGAATGATAAATTTGTTTTTCGGGTTAATGAGGAGTTCCTCCGTTGCGATACGTCCGCGGTAATGATTGAGGTTTATTCGACACATTGGTTTCGCGACAACCTCGTGGGCACGGTTCGCGTCCTTGTTGGTAACCTTGTTCCACCGGCACATCGATCTCAATATCACCATAATCAACATTTAGGAATGCGATTTGTGGCTCTTCAGGTACGTAATTGTTTTTTCTTTTTAAAATAAAATCGCATGCATTCTATTTCAATTTCCTTAAAAGGTGACATGAGAAGGCTTAATTAAATAACTCTACACTTCTATGAAATATTAAAAAAAAAAAAAGGTATTTCTTCATGTTCATGATGTTGCAAAAGAAGCAAAATCAAAATTTTCCTTTTCCTAATTTCAATTCCAATTAAAAATAAAAAACGGTAGCAAATGTGTTAAACAAATTGCATATACATATATTTAATTATGATAATCGACAATATCTCAAATAGAAGTATTTCTATTTCTAAGCCCATTGAAATATATACGTATTTTTGCATACAGATAAAATAGCATGTACGTACGTACATATATATTTGTATGATGATTGAGTTGACACTTGACCAAATATTTTAGAAGCAAGAATATATACTAACTAGTACCTAACGTGAGATTAATTGTATTAATCTTAGATACGTCGTCCGTCGGGTCGTCCTCAGGGAATTTTGAACATTGGTGTGGCAGTACTTGATAGCTCCATGAGGAGCATGCCATTGTACACCCAACTCAGTGCTTCGGCCGTTGGATTTCGTGATTTAATGGAAGATGAGTCGTATTACGATCATATTCATCAGAACAAAGACAAGAACGCCAAAGCGCCACCGCCACAACCGGTTGTCAAGCCAATACTACGTCGGTCTAGAAGTGAGCGCAGCGAACGCGTAACATTCGATGGTCTTTCAGCCACCAACACTTCAATGGTCGCAATCCCACAACAAAAAGGGTCTACTGCAATGGGTAGTTCAATCCTCAGTATTTCAGAGTTCCCAAATCCTCCTATAAAAGGAAAGGGTGGTAAAAATGGGAAAGCAAGTTCGGTTATTAGCGGTGGAGCGGAGCTGAGAGAGAAATCCAAGGACAAGGGCAAAAGGGGGAAAGCAAGTTCAATGATTAGTGGTTCGGTTGCTACTAGCAGAGATTCACGTAAAATTGAGGTCAAAAAGGAAAGCCCAATTTTAATGGTAAAAGATGTAAATAATAAGGTGACAAATGTGAAACTTGGATCAGAAGTTAGTGACCAGCCCACAAAGAAAATGGTTGATGAAAAATCTGTTACCGAGCTAGGAATTGCCGCTCCACCGAAAGAGGTATTGGGCCCGGTCATCGGGAAGCCCATTTCAAAAATTAATGGGTACGAGTATGGAGCCCCAAAAATGACTAATAGAAAATTCATATTTGGGCCCCCACACAAGGCTAATTCTATTTGGTCGGATTCGGAAGTGGGTCCATCACCATCGGAGGTGGCCGCTGCAATGGTGGAGAAAAGGTATCCGTTGGAAGATGATGGGAGTTCTGTATTGGATGGGTGGAGCTTGGATGAAAGTGTAGAAGGACTACGGTCAAAGCTCGAGAGATGGAGAACAGAGCTACCACCAATATATGACCGTGGTACTCTCTCTTCGAGCACCTTCCGATCAAGCCATCATACAAGGAGGCACACCGATGGTGGGTCCGGATTGTTTTCGTGCTTCGGCAACATTTACGGATATGAATGCCAATGTATTTGCGGTAAGCCTACTGGAAAGAGAGGCGGTAGCTCTCGGTTCCACAGCCCTTCTGTTGGTAGCGCGGGTCGGTCTTTTTAATTAATCTGACCGACCCACCAATTAATATTGGATCGATTGCTGATCATCGTCAAGGAAAGCCTCATGCAAATTACATATATGAAAATGGATGGTACGATTAATTAGAGACGTACGTACGTACGTGTTTTGGAAAATGTGAGAGTGATGAGTTCTATTGATATTTAATTTTTGGTATTTAATTTAAAATACTGAAAATTAATTTGGATATTCAGAGGCTTGTGAAGTTGCTAACTTGAGAGGGATGAAAATAGAAAGGGGATAATGTGCATTTGACATGCATGCATGCAGAACAACGCAGAAAATTAGGGCATATATATATGTTCTTTCATTGGTTAGGCCATTTTTCCCTTCTTCTTCTTCTTCAATTCTTCCATATTTCCCACTATTTTTTTGGTTATTTGATTGTGAATTTGTATTGTATATGAAAATTAGATCTTCATTTACCTTTTACAGTTTTAATTAATGTATTGTAAAACTAAATACTTAATTAATTTTGTCGAGATTATTTTTCATTTATTTCATATTAATTAATTCAATTATATATGTTGCATGCATGCATGCATGGTTTTACTTTTAATTCAAGATCTAGCTAGCTAGCTAGTTGAAGTGGAAGTTGTTTAAATTAATAGGTGAGGTTGAAATTTTAACAGCTAAATCAGAGTCACTCTTGCTAATCAATATTAGAAGAAAATATTTTTTTCCAACTGAAATTAATTAAGCCTCTGCTAGACACGCCTCCCTGAAGTTAATTACACTAACTTATGTTGCATAACCCTCTTCAATTCCTCTTCAATTATCATTTGGCTTAAAAAAATTAGCAAGCTAATTAAAATAGATTTTTCTTGATCAGATGTACACACACACATATATATAGCTGTTTTCTACGTACCATGATCTAGTCACATTGTGTAACCATCGGCGTTGGTGATGGAGACAAAGTGGGAAAGATCGGAGACGGTGATGCATGATAGAAAACTAGTTGTTCACTGTGAAATGGTTATGATGCGTGAGAGAGATAGACTGACCGCGAAGAGGAGGTGAACGAGGAGGAAGAGGTTAATTAGGGTTTCAAGGGCTTTTTAGTTTTTTTAGAACTCCATTGAGGGCATCAATTAATTTAAGATGGTTATCTGCAAGCTTGTAGAATTTGCATAAATTATGAGAGTTTGCTACCCAATTAATTAATTTGGAAGGATCACTTGAAAACCCCATGTAACAACACAACGGTTTACTACAATTTCTCCTTCCTCCCTTTACTATCATCAACAAATTAAATTACTCCCTCCGCTTTCAAAAAAGAAAAAGTCTCATTTAATTGAAAATACAGCCTCGAGTGAGTCATTTGACACTATATATCACTTTTCACTTTTACTATAGAGCTCACTAAAAAATTTGAAAAGATGATTCCTAACAATTGGAAGAGTGAGTCCAATCCATTTTAGCATTTGATCAATCAAATTTAAAGATATTTCAAAAGATTATTTGTTTATGGAGAGAGAATAAAAGTGACAACTCACTCCATCAATATACCCTTATTAGAGCAGATACAATGGAGTTTCTTTGGAGGAGTTTGGAGGGAGCATTGCATCCAATGGAGCTTCTTTGAGTAACTTTCAAGAAGCTTAATTGGGGAAAAGCAAAATGGGTAGCAACTTAAGCTTCTGAAGCTTAGAAGGAGCTTTGCCACCAAAACAGCACAAAACGACGTCATATTGAGCTCAAAATCGCCAAAACGACATCATATTGAGCTCAAAATCGCCAAAACGACGTCATATTGAGCTCAAAATCGCCAAAACGACATTGTGTTTTTTTTGGCTGTCAGTATGCCTTCTTTTATAAAAAGAGACGACTCATCAATTCATGGAGTAGCTTTGTAACTACATTATTTCTTTTAACTTCGTTAGTTTTGTCAAGTCATGGTGGACTAACTCACTTAAAAACAAGGTGAAAAATAGCAATACATAGTTTACTGGGGAGGTCTTTTTTGAAGATTATACAAAAGAACAGTTAGTGGGATGGAGTTTTTGGGAATTAGACATAATAGACAGGACATGATCTGAGCTCCAAAAGAACAATAATGTTGTGCAGCATTTTATTTTTGTGCAGTCATGATGAAAGGCATTCATTAGACTAAACTGTAACTGTTCTTTGGGTATTAATGTTTCCTTTTCTTGATGGTAGGGCTATGTAGGATTGTGTATATATTTAAGTGGAGTATATATATATATATATATATATATATATATGTATATATATATATATATAGGACACTATGCAACTGTGTAGGACTTAGGTCTGTACTTTACTAGGCAAGAAGATTTTGTGATGATTGTCTTCTAAATGGTGGACAGCACAAAAATAAATCAAGGGGGGGACCATTAAAAAAAGTGCTTCTCAATTCCAATGTTTATAGAAAGACTCCATCTTTAGACTTTAAAGCATGCTTTTATGCCAAAGCTTAGACACCCTTATGTTTTCATTAGATTCTCCCAATCTCTTTTAATCACTAATCTTACCTATTTTCGTCGTTATTGTGCGACAGCAGAAGTAAATAAACAATCAATTGAATAAATAACAATTATCAACCGAAGAGAAGAGAGAGAATTTAAAATTAAGGACCGGTGTATATTCTTATTTCAACATTAATCACATTTAGGATTAGAACTTATATAATGGATACAAAATCTAGCCCTAAATATATGCCCAATATCCAGCAGCGCCAAGTACTGCCCCGAAGTGCCGCGCGCACGCCAAGCTATCTCACCAACTCTAGAGGCTTCTGCCGCATTTTGCGCGCTTGTGCCCAATCTCCCTACGCGACCGCGCCCAACTCGCGCCTCCGAGCCATCCATTCTGACACGTAACAAAGTCTAAAGGTGAAGGTGCATTTGGATATAGGGTATTTTTAGTATTCTGTGATTTTTTTTTCTTAATTATTAAATCCTTACAGTAAAAATTTAAAAAGATAAAGAAAAAAAATAGTAGGATGAATAAGAGAAAAAATTAAAAATAAGAAAAGATCATAAAACACTAACAAAACCACAAGTCCAGACGCACCAATTGTTTTTGATTTCCTTTTCATTTTTGTGTTAGTAGAAAAACAAAGGGCAAACCGGCAAACAGATCCACATTGAATAGCCAATTAATAACTGTGAATAGTATAGAATGACAGTATGATACTCAAAAGAGTGTGTTTAGAAAATTAATATTTCATACTCACTCCGTTCCAGGCAAAAAGTCCATTATATTATTATAAAATGTTTGACTACTTAAAGAGTTAACTTTTAAAAAAATTATGCTTACAATTTTTATAATATTTTATCTTTTACCCTTCACTTGTGTTGTAATCATTTTGGTTGTACTTAAGTATTTTTGTAATTATGACAAAATCAAATTATACTAATATATCTTTTAATAATTAGACTTTTCAAACGTGAACTCTTTGAGTGGAACGGGAGTATTCTTTTAACATTCTAATTTACCTTACCTTTCATATATTACTTTTTTTTTTTAAGGCCAACCTTTCATATATTACTATGAAATGAATTTACCAAATTCCAAACTCAACGGGTTGGTTCAGTGACTTAGCAATCTATTTAACACGATGCCCATATTCGACTCTCATGTAGACACACCTTGTGAGAGACAAAAAAAAAATTACTGAATACAAGGGATGCATTTGGCAACGTGTGTGTGGGGTTTTTTTTTTTTTTTTTTTTGTGTTTTCTTTTAATTTTTTTTTAATATTCCTTTAAGATTGCACTAAAGTTTTTTTAAGTGTCTCATGTTTTGAAAAATAAGGAAAAAATTGCACAAATAATAAAAAATTATAGCTTAAATTTTAGGAAGAAAAAAAAATGTTTGTTTGGGAGTAACCAAAAAAGAAAGTAGAATTTTTTTCTTTGGATAGACAGACTATAATTGCCATTGTATTGGTAGACTTTCAATAGTAGTGCTAATATAGCTTTTTCTAGATGCGTCTTATTTATGATATTTTTTACTCTCTATATGTTCAGGTAAAGAGTCAACTTTTTTTTTAAAAAGTCAATTAATATTTTACAGAGTTTACTTATATTTTAGGAAATAAAATTTTATTAATTAATCTACATTAAAAATACTATGGATTATAACTTTCATAATTTTGTAAAAATAAATTATTCTATGTAAATTATCGCCTTATCGGTAAAATTTTAATTAAATTGACTCAAAAAAATCAAAAATAAACTCTTTATCTGAAATAGAGGGAATATTAAAAAAATTTATTTTAAATATTTACTTCATTAAAATCATGTTTTACATTTGGCAAGCCAAACGTTTTAGGAAACAATTTAATATCAAGTCATTCATATATATCACAGTTTAATAACAATGTTCTAAATCAATAATTTTTTGATGTAAGAACAAAATCCATTCCACAGATTTATCTTATCTCAACCTAATAACATTATATCAAATCAATAATCTTTTGATGTGAGAACAAAATTGCTAATCCGTAGATTTTGCTCTCCAACTATTAAATTGTACGAGTAGTATAAATGATAATAATATTACTGTAATACTCAAATAAAAGTTTTTTTAAACCAAATAAATAAAAGATATTTTATTAACAACACAAACCTTAAGAGAGAGAGAGAGAAAGGACCCCATATATTAGGCAAAAATCAAAGAAGGAATTGAGTAAAGGTTTGAACATTAACAAAAAGGGGTGAAAAGTGCTAAGCCCACTTACAGACACATGGGCCCCATCACATCATTTCCTCCACCTAGCCAGTCCTTCCTTCCCTCCACTCAACTTGGCTGGTTTCCTCTTAGGTGACCACTTTATACTTTTGCCTCCCCTCTCTCTCTCTCTCTCTAAAAACATTTCTACATCTCAAACATCTTCTTGAAATTTACTTCCCAGAAATACACATTGCAGTCTGCAAGTGCAAGAAGTAGTGCAGTGAAAATGGAGTCAAAGATGGAGCAAGACTACCCAGATGAGGCAGAGCTGGAACTTGGTCTTGGGTTGACCCTCAATTGTGGTGGTGGTGGCTATTCTAAGGTTACTAGTGTTTCTGGCACCAAGAGAGCAGCTGATTTTGCTGCTCCTTCTGACCATTCTTCTTCCAAACTTGGCAGGTTTGGTTTTACAAATCACAACCGCTTTGTTTAAATTTTTGCTCTTTTCTTTTTTCCTTTTTCCTTTCTGTAGTTAAGTTTTCCTCTGTATCTCATTTATTTGTGATTTTCTTCACTATTGTGGTTTATTCATTGTTAATGTTTATTAGAGTATAATTTTTTTTGATGCTTTTTACATTCATTTTAGAGGTTAATTTGTTTTAATCAGTTTCTAATTAAAACATTGGGAAAAGCAAATACATAGAAAATTCAAAATGCATGCAATTCAAAATCTATCCATTAAGGTAACTAACTATACATGTTCCTAATTTCTTGTTTGTTCTGCAAAAAACAAAGAAATGATTTTCTTTTCCCTGAGGTTATTCTGTCTCTTTTAAAATCATTTTGGGAGAAGCCTCTTGCAAAAACAATTTATTTTAGCTTTTGTCTAGGCAATGTACAACTGTTGGGGCCAATAGTTCAATGGGTCTTTGTTTGGTAATGGAATTACCGTTTAGTTTTTGAGAGTTGCTATTTACACCCATACATTTACTAAGAACACCCCACATCATATATTACAAAAATACCATTATAAATTTTGACTTAAAATGCCTTTTTTTTTTTTTTTTTTAATTCTTGTTCGGTAGTCTTACTGAACATAGCAAAAGATGTTCGGTAAGGGTGTTGAACAACCATAGTGATGTTCGGTTAGTGGGTGCCGAACCCCACTATGGGTGTTCGTTACCGAACACCTAAAAAAAAGCAAGGAAGAAGCGAGGAAGAAGCTTGCAGCGAGGTGGGGTGGGGGGAAGAAGGAGGAATAGTGGGTTGTTTGGGGTGGGGGTGTGAAAGAGAGGAGGGAGAGGGGAGGCGGGCTTCGTTGTGTTGGTTGGGGGGTTGGGAAGGATGATGAATAGTATTGTTTGGGGTGAGGAGTACTTAGTATTGGGTCGGTTAATTTTGGGAAAAATATTGTAAGGGTATATTAGGAAATTAAGGGGGGTGTACTTAGCATTTTGAGTGGTGGAAAATATTTGGGAGGGGTGTACTCAGTTATTTCTTTGGTGTGAATAGCAACTCTCTTAGTTTTATCTATTAAGTTTTTTTATTTTATTTTTTTTATCAGCAAAAAGAATTTCATTCGTACTTCCGCCGTTCAAGACAAAGAGTCCAATTTTTTTTTAGTCAACTTAGTTAAAGTTTAACCGATAATTTACATAGATTTATTTGATTTTACAAAGTTATGAAAGTTGTAATCTATAGTATTGTTAAAGTAGTTTTTAACTAATGAAATTTTATTTCTAAAACATAAATAAAGTATGTAAAATTTTGATTTGATTTAAAGGAAAGTAGACTCTTTGCCTGGAACGGAGGGAGTATAGCAGAAGGAAATTACACCAATACATCCACATCTCCAAACATACAACTGCAAATAACTCCAAACAACTCCCCATAGCCACAGATAGACTGATACAGACTTCACCACAAACCTGGCCAAGCAACAAAAACATAAAAAATCACCTACTAATCTCACCCACTCTCACCCATGACTACAATTGAAACTAATAACAGATACTAAAAGTGCAAAAGACTCGCACTTACCAGGAACACTACAAAACTGATGATCAAAATGCTATGACAGGAAATACTAAACTAGACAAAAATAAAGAGCCGTGGAGGAAAACCAGAAAACTTCAGCAGCATCGAATCAGAATAAAATTGGTCTGCTAAGTGCTAACAGTTTGCAACTCTTCTTGGATCGACGCACCAATCATAGTAGGATAGCACACTCTGTCCCAAAAAAATAGTCTCATTTAACAAGTCAAACTTTTTAAGGACTTTGTTTTACATGCTTGTACCTTTAAAAATGTACACAATAGTTTTATATTTTTTAGAAATGTGACTATTTTTTGGGGACGAACCAAAAAGGAAAGAGGGACTATTTCCTTAGGTCGGAGGGAGTTTTATGTCAAGAGAGCGTTAAGAATGAGTTTTATAAAATTAGAAGTTAGATAGTGTTCATACAAGGGCTTGTGCTTTTCGTGTACTTCTCAGTTTATATTCCTCTTCCGTCACACATTATGAGACTATCAAAGCCTATTGTGAAGTTTATGAATTAGATCATGCTGATTAAACTATAATTATTTCGTACCATACAACAACATACTATTCTCAATAGAATTCCATGATGGGCTATAGATTGTTTCTTGATTAGTGTTTTTTTCTTTTGGAAGCAGTCAGATTGTCGGATGGCCACCTATAAGGACTTATAGGATGAACAGCTTGGTTAACCAAGCCAGAATTCCAAATAATGAAGCAGATAAGGGAGTGGGCAGGAACGATGAAAGTAAGATCAGTTTGGAGAATATGGGCCAAAAAAGCAACAGGAATGACACTGCTATTAGAGAAAGAGGGTATTTTGGGTTCGTGAAGGTGAATATGGATGGATTACAAATAGGAAGGAAAGTGGACTTGAATGCTCATACTTGTTATGAGATGTTAGCTCAAACACTTGAGGAGATGTTTTGGAGACCCTCCTCTACCGTCAATTCGATCTGTAAGTTCTTGTTTATTTCAATGTTTTCGTGACAAACCGTTCTATTTTCAACAGAATTCAAGTCCCCCAACCCCCTCCAAAATAATAATAGTAATAATAATAGATAGATAAATAAAATCATTGGCTTGTGATGTTATTTGCAACTTAACCACCATGGGGCCCTGTTTTACCACATTTGTTGTTAGTCACATGCGAATAGTTCAATTTGGGGTACTAATGACTGTTGATTAGTTCTTCATCTCCTACAGTGAGAGCGATGCAAACTTAACACAATTTTTGGAATAAATGATTGAATATGTCATGCGTGCGAATTTTATTGACTTTGAGTGCACAATCTTTTTTTTTTTCTTTATTGTAGTGTAGAGTGGTTTTGACTTTAGTATAGTGAAGGGTAAATGCAAGATATTATGGAGTCCCAATTGCTAGATTATTAAGACTCCGAATGTTTCACAAAAAATAACTTGGGAAAATGATTGGAGCATGTCATTTTTTCGTGGGGATCAATTTCATGTAAAAAGATGCAATGCCTTATGCAAGTCATATTCTTTGAAACGAGTCAAATAGCATTCAATAGAGAGGAACTCTATTTTCCGGAAAATGAGTTATGAAACTCAAATTCATCAGGAGAATGTTTGGTATTCCTTAGACTTCTAGAATATTCTACAGATGAGTTTATTGAAACTATCAAACACTGGCTTCGAAAATCATTTTCTGTGTAACAAACGAGCCTAAGTTAGAATTCTTATTGGGACTGCAAAAACAAGAAATTTGGACTCTCAAAAGGGGATGGAGAGAGTACTATTCTAAACAACGTTTTTTCACCTATGGTTGTAAAAACCTGAAATGCAAATATGCTTAGAAAAGCTGTTTAAGACCTTGTGTTTTGGTCCATTTTGAGGTTTCCTTATCAAAGAACAAAGGTTATTCCACATACAAGTTGCATCATGTTTGTATATTTAAAGTGTTTGTCTTACTCAGATGGAGAGAAGCAAAAACCAATACAACCCTCGAAGCTTTTGGATGGCTCATCCGAATTTGTGCTCACTTATGAAGATAAAGAAGGAGATTGGATGCTTGTTGGAGATGTTCCATGGAGGTATGTTACTTGTAAAGCTGATGACACAGAGTGACATACTTAGATGCAAATCAGTTTGGAGAAAGAAGCCATGAGTAGTTTTCCCAAGAAGCAAGTGGGCTATATATAGTTGCCTGATGAAGGTGCCTCAGCAGTTTTTATGTTGTTACAATGAACAGATAAACCCAAGGGATGGCTAAGACGTGGGGCTTCACAAAGCGTGAGGTCTCAGGTTTGATCTCTTCCCAGCCCGCTTAGGGCAAAAAATAAAAAATAAATACTCCCTCCGTCCCAAAAAAAAAAAAAAAAATTAGTCTCTATTTCCTCTTTGGTAAGTCCCAAAAAAAATTAGTCCATTTCTAAAACATATAAAATTTTAGAGCCATTTTTTAACAAAACAAGCAAGTAAAGCAACAATCATAAAAAGTTTGACTTGTCAAATGAGTATTTTTTTGGCGATGGGGGAATATAAGTGTAATGATTATAGTAACAGATAACTTTTATAATTCAATCATGGATATATGTGGCAGCAACTGGCAACAAGAAGAATAGACACAACCTGTTGTAGCTCTGCCCTATTGTCTCATGTAGTTTTTAGAGAGTTAATCCACTCTAGAGTGATCTAGGACCGAACAAGAATTTCTACTGTTAACAAAATGAAGAAACTTGAACAAAGCATATAAATGGGAAGAAAGAATTTATGCTTATTTTGCTTAATTGATGATATGCTTACAAGTTTCTTCATGTCTTATGCCATAATTAGGATGTTTCTCAACACCGTCAAAAGGCTCAGAATCATGAAAACGTCTGAGGCTAGTGGACTTGGTATGCACATTAAATTCGTCGATTTCTAGCTTCCAACCTTCCTTGGCTTTGTTTCTCTTGTAATTGAGGTAACTAATTGATATGCAGCTCCGAGATTTGAAGAAAGGAGTAAGACAGATAAAAGCAAAAAGCCCATTTAGCATCACTGATGCTCCGGTATGATGAAGAAAACCCAAAGAACCAACATAAAATGGAGAAGTGGAAGAAGATTTGTTTTTTTTTGCTTTGATATTCTTTGCTGCTTCATATGTTCACTTTTTCATTACCTTCATCAGGTGTTTGCCCGCCAACCCATCCTTTCATTTTAGCTCTCCTCCGGCTTCCCTTTTTTTATGGTGATCAAAAGTAGTCTTAATCTTCCTTTTATAAATTTTTCATACATTTCATAGTTGATAGTTTTTCTGGCGGTAATTTCTCATTATGTAAATATGGGAATTGCCATACACTTAGTGTGTCTGTCTGCAGCAGTATGCAAGCAGGAGATTGTCATTATTTTTGTTCTTTTTTTAAATGGTAATGTAACCGAAGCTTGTGTTGTATTAATATTTTTGTACCTTAAAGCGTGCTCGATCAAGATTGTTTCTTGATATTTTTCCCGCCTTTATGGTTGTACTTGGAACATTTTACTGTCATGAAATTGGATTTTCATATAGAGTGGATCCTCCATCTCTCTAATGCATTACATTTTTCTGATTGTCTGTAAAGGATGTACCAACGAACTCCATTGACTTGAGCAAGCAAAAAGTAGTTTGACTTGACTTGTAAGATGTTGGGTTTTGATCAAAACCTGCAAAAGATTGTTCGGTGGATTAGAAACCTCAACTCAAGCAAGGATTTCGGAAGTTCACAGGACTTTTGAAGCAAAATTTGATCAAGGCACAATCAAGCAGATAAGCATAGAACAGTAGGAAGATGAAGTTAGGCCCCAGGTTATACGGCCATTTCCAGGTAAAGAAGAGGATTGGACCTGCGGCTTATTGACTTGCCCTACTCCCCTTGAACTCCCATCCATCATATTTTCCACGTTTCTCTTATAAGAAAAAGGCTTGTGGCGTCGTGGTTACTCCTCGTTTGCCATTGGTGGAATGTCTTGATTTTAATGGAGTAAATACTTTAACCATATGTTGTGAGACGGGAGGCAGACAATTTTGATCCTTGCGACAAGGATTAGTTCATGGGGTGGGTATTGTAACAAGAAGGGGGTTGGAAGTGATTTGGGGGCGACTATCGCCATGGTTGGGGTTTGAATAAAGATCAATTTACCTTAACAACTCAACAAGATGTCGATGACCAGGCAAAAGAGACAGCCCCCCAACGAAAAAAACTAAAAATAATCTTTTGTTGTACATTTACCTTGCTACCCAAGTTCACAAGATTTGTGACAGTATCCACATTGAAACAAACAAGGCAGACAGAAATCAACCCGATTCAAAAGTCGAGTTATTTATGATACAAACAAAACTGACTTCTGTACTTTTCCATGAGAGAGTTATGCCGCAAATCAATTACTCAAAACAAACATTCTAAATCTATCTGAGTATGACAGACAGCCATAACAAGGCCACAACACATTATTATAATCTCTCCGTTGCTCTCGCTAAGGGAACACTTTCATCTCTCCACACAAGCAAGGCGACTCCATCATAACTAATTTCTGATCTTACAACACACAACAAGGTTCTGTTGCAGGATGAGGATCAACAGATGCTGATACTTGCTCACATGTGACGGCCTCAATTCAAAAACTCCCTTGGATCAGTCACGAAACCGGTCAAAGCTGATGCTGCAGCTGTGTATGGAGAAGCTAGATAAATCTGACCTTCTTTGTGGCCCATCCGACCTGGGAAGTTCCTGTTTGTCGTAGACACACAAACCTGTAATAAACCACCAGTTCATAGAAGTTTAGTAATATTCGATATCGATATGCAATGGATAGATAAAGATAATGAAGGAGCATAAGAGGAGACTTTCCATCCACAAACAGTCATTAACTTGTAAACTCTAGAACATAGTAGGCACATCAACAAGTGGTTACTACAACCCCCATAACTTATCATCACTTTTTGAGTTTCAACATTACCTCAAAATGAGTGTAAATTCTAAACCAAACTGCTTCAGTAAACTTGATTTGCTAGCCTAAATTTTGACTAAAATTAACATTCATACAGATCCTAAGAATATATTACAATTAACAATAACTAGATGATATCTTTCTGGTAGGTATCCATCCTGTCATCGAAACCCAACTGATACCAACAAACACAATTTCAGTTACTCATGTCACCAACAAAAACAAATAGCATAAATCAAGTGTGTGTCATTTGTACGAAGGCCAAAGAATCTTCTGTTCTCAAAGGACAGTGCATAAGCTTAACGGCAAAGGCTCTCGCCTTTGGAGTTCTATACAGCTGCTACCTATATATAACTAGCGAACAGAGAGCGGAAGCGATATATATAATAGAGAGAGAGAGAGGTAACAATGCTTCAAATATGAAAGATCTTGAACATGTTGTTTTGTTACTTGCCCCAACCTTAGGTCTAGTCAAAAGGATGTGGCACGGTCTTGGCCTTAGATTCAAGTCTTCCTAGCCACCAAGACGAAAAGAAAGAATAGACAGTTCTACCCAAAAACTTCTCAAAATTATACTCTGCATGTAGTCTTATCCACGTAAATCTGCAATCCCTTCTTTACCAGCAGGATTCTCATTTTCTGAAGTTATCAGTTGGGTCGACGCAGAGATACAAAATGCAGACTTTATTTACAGGAAAATTACAAGCCTCTGCTTTTCTTTTTCTTTTTTGGATAAGTAAGACATTATATACCAAAAGGCGTCAAAACAGGTGACACGTCATATGTACACTAGAAGTATACAATCAGACTAATTGAGGTTAATACTATTGACAAAATTAACAAAAAGAATCATAGGTAGAACCGGGAACATCCGTAGGCTCAAAACACCAAGAAGACAGAGGCTTTTTTTCAACTGCTCCATGGTCCCTTCCATACTTTCAAACGCCCTTCTATTTCTCTCCGTTCAAATAGTCCAGCAAACCCCCAAAGGCGCCACCTCCCAAACGTGATTTCTCCTCCTGCGGTTAAAAAGAGACCAGCTCAAAAAGAGCTCATTAACTGAACTGGGCATGACCCACGACACCCCAAGCAGGCCAAAAACCACATCCCACAAAATTTTCACCACAGGGCAATGGAGTAAGAGGTGGTTAGTGTTCTCATCACTACCTTCGCACATATAACACCAGCTTATATAAATTTCCTATTTTCTGACGACATCGAAGATTATCCCCCATAAAAATCGCATCATGACAGGCCTCCCAAACAAAGAAAGACACGCAGCTAGGAGCATTGGTCCTCCAAACAGTCTGCCAAGGAAAAGAAACGCTACCCATGCTCGAAAGAGATCTATAATACGACTTGACGGAGAAAATATCGCTCTTAAAACCTTCCCACATCACCTTATCCTCACTGAAACCTCGAGCGTGCTGATTATAAATCCTTTCAAAGAAGTTCATACAAATCTCCATATCCCAATCATGGAGATGCCTCCGAAAATTAAGGTTCTAAAACACCCTATCGGTAACTTGCAAAACTGAGCTAATAAGGCAATCATTATCCGAGGCCAAGCTTAACAAATTAGGAAAAGACCTACAAAGCTCTCTTTCCCCACACCATTTGTCTTTCCAAAACCAGATAGTGGAACCATCCCTGACGTCAAAACGAATGTGCCTCACAAAACTATCCCACCCCTTAAGAATTCCTTTCCAAACCCCCTAACCATACGGACTAGAAATGGCCTTCGGGAACCACTTGTGATCTCCCTCCCCGTATTTACCCACCACCACTTCCTCCATCACCCAAGCTTTTCAACCAAAATGCCAAAGCCACTTGCCCAATAAAGCCACATTAAACAGCTTGAAGTTTTTGACGGCTAGACCTCCCCCTTTCACCTCAGAGCACACCCTCTCCCACTTTACCAAATGGTATTTATGATCCTCTCCCTGACCCTCCAATAGGAACTCCCTTTCCATCTTTTCAAGCCTATTGTGAACTAAAGAGTGAATCACAAAAAGAGACATATAGTATGTAGGCAAACTAGATTGAGTGCTTTTGACCAAAATCAGTCTCCCCGTCTCAGCTTACTATATTTATTTTAAGTAAGTTATGTTGAGATTATTCTTACAAAATCAAATATCTTAATACAATCAACAAAATTTTGCAATATTTTAGCAGGTTCTTTCAACTCCCCCTAGCCCCTCCACCAACACCACGTACTTTTAAGCATATTTTTGCATTATAGGCAGCTCATAGCCATTTTATTAACACTAGTCATTTCAGGATTAGTCAATTGAGAACAACTTGCCTGAGCTTCATTCATGCGAGCATAAGTGTCCTTCGGACCACCCAAACAAGCACCACAGCTAGGACTTGCAGGTGTATCACAACCAGCTTCTTCAAATATCTGGGAACAAGTCTTGCCACCAGACCCTGGCACTGGGAGGCTGTACAAGTCCATCCACACCTGCAAAGATTGTTCATGTCATGTCAGTGTAATATGCTTTACCTCCACAATTTAAAAAAATAAATAAATCAAAAGATTAACATATTGAACCATAAATGACACTACAAACCTTCTGAGTAGCAGGGACAAGGAATGTGGGTACTTTGACCTTTTTGCCCTGCACATGATGTAAATAATTCATTGGGAACGACAGTTAAGAAACTACCCCATATATACGCTGTGGATCAAAAGCTTCGTTACGCAATCGAGCACACATATATCATTCCCTCTGAAAAATGGACTTTCCTTTAAGAATCAGATCCACACCTACTGGGAAGCAGTGCATCGATGTGGTGTGAAGATGGACCAGATGAACTTGAGATAACTCCTTAATTCCAAGTGGCACCTATTCAAAGGTGGCTAGCACTGGTCCCACAAAAAAATTATACACCCTCTCTGCCGCTCAAAAGTCCTACTACCTATTTTAGTACGTTCCACTTAAAGCATCTTGTTACGAAAACTAAGCTTATAAATTTATGAATTCAAAGTTTATCCTCATTTCGTTATACTTACTAGCTAATTTATTTTAATTCTTAAAAATAAGGTTATTATGGAAATTAATTTTAAACCTTGAAATATTTTGACTTTCAAAGATGGACTCTTTGCACACAATAAAGGGAGTAATACTTCTGCAAGGCAAAATTGATCCATCAAAAGAACCATTGTCTTGCTAGCAAACATTGTTACACTAGTGTTTGATGCCTAAGAAAAACTACTTAACTCCCTGAAAAATGTAGGACTTTGCACTATATGTAGGTGTCTAGCTGCCGCACCTATGTCCTTGTCATGTAGTGTTGACACAGGTACTGATGCTGAAATGAAGTCTTTGGTACATGGATGATAAAGAGCATCTTTACAGAAGGATAACTGATGAACGCATGTACTATTTTAGGCACAGAACTATCAAAGTTAAATGAAAAGAACACAAGCAGTAAGCTATTCTTAAGTCTTACTGAAGCTAGAAAAACTTTCGCTGCAGCTAGAAAATCCTCCGTTTTCCCTCCAGTACAAGATCCAATATAAACTCTGTCAATTTTCACATCCTTGCATTCCCTTGCCAAAGCACGGTTATCAGGAGAGTGAGGCTGCACAAAAGCAAAATTACACCATGAAGCTACCAATTTATAACAATCTTATCATTAGGTACACTAAAATTCTCTAAAAGATGTAAGGAATTACTAAATGGATCAAACAACACAAATGCTTGCTTGTGATATGTTCAAACAGAGATGGACAAAATGATCAAATGACAGAACTTTTTTCACAAATGGCATCCTATAGCATTTTCATCCTCTTCTCTAATCATCCACGAAATAAAAAAGAGCTCAAGAGATAAAATACAACCCACCTTTGCCACCAGTGGCTCTAATTTTGATATATCGAATCTATACTCAGAAAGATATCTGCAAGATAAAAAATTATAATCTCATCAGCAGGTATTGCATCTGAAAGTACAACTAAGGAAGCAACTAACAAGAGACGCTTCCTGATAATAAGTGTCAGTAACAGATGATGCTGGAAATCCTGTGACACTTTTCTAGAGAAGTTATTCGATTAAGGGATAGGCAGAAACTCAGAAAGGTATTCAATAATCCGGGGGCATGGCCAAAGTCATGACCAAGTCCCTTCTGTACAAAAGCTTTTGCTATTATTCTAGTGTATCAATATCTTTTATGCATGAACAAAAATGACCCGTATGAATCTTCAGAGTAGCATCAAAACATATTTGTAAATGCAGAATGATTTCAGGTTTCGAAGGCATAACTGAATGAAGCTTTTTCATCGAGCATCCTAGAGTTCTTTCTAGGTACTCCCCAAAAAATTATTTGAGACCAAAGGAAATCCCAAGTAAACTAGCTGATTTTGCGGCTAGTTGAAGTCAAAGACCTACGAACTCCAACTGTAATAACTACTTGTCTCCGTATAATTCCATTCTTGATTACTTCGTCATTTCCAAGCAATCTACTTCAATACATGAAGTTACAATGTTAAGAAATGTCGTTAATGTAGCCAAGAAAATGAACCTAGATCAATCATGCATGCCAACTAGCTTGATCTTTATGAGAAGGGGATTTTTCATATGCTTCTGGCTAGGTTTTGGAAACAACCACCTCTGGAGCACTGCTATTTAACCAAAGGTTTGGCAGTCCATTTCTAGACCAGGGTTGAAAGGAGGATAGGAACTTTGGCTAAAGGGGTAGGTTGGCATGGAGAGATTAGGATTTCAGGAGTGACAGGTTAGGGGCGAAAAGAACTTTTGCATCATCTGGAATATAGGAACTTTCATAAAGGTGATCTATTTTTGAAGAAGTAGACTGCTTAAAGGAAGTAGAACTAATATTAAGTAATAACCAGCTAACCTTAATAAAGTCAAAAAAGCCAATGAAAAAGATCAAAGCGGGAAAGAGCGACAAGAAGCTTTTCTAGCTCTTTTGATATTTTCGTTCCCTCTTACAATGATGAACAATATGTTAGTGTATAGGCATCTATAACTTGTCCCACTTGAGTGAATTTACAGAAAGCTATATGTATGTACTATCAAGCAGAGGACGGAGTAACACAAAATCAGTAAATTTACAGGGAAAACTAATGCTTATATTTCCAAAGTTGACAACCACATAGAAGGGGGAACTACTGAAAAAGTTTGAAATCTAGTTAAAGAACCTGAAATACATATGAATCCTGCCTTTAGATATTTATAGTTGATTTCACTAAGAGAAAAAACGGCCTCAAGCACTAGTGTCGTTAGCTCAGATTCAAGTGTAACGAGCACCCTCTTACAGTCTTACTTGGCTTAAGCAATGAAAAAGTGAAAATGACTGGATCTATGAATTCAAAGAAAAAGGTACTTGAAAAAAGTTGGACCGACCCAAAAGTAAAAATATTTTCCATAAGAAATCCACATTGTGCTTAGATGTTAATTCAGAAAAATGACATTATAATGATGAAGAAACTAAATAATGATGAAAAGATACTTTTGAAAAATATTAAACGAATAATAGGCATAAGGCTAGCCTTAGAGGAACACATAACGTTGATAACTAGAGATATTACCTTTTCTGGTAAAGTTAGTGAGTCGGAGGTGAATATTGCAGGACAGGATATGAAAATAAGGCTTGAGGACCAGATGCAGTTGCTACTGCAAACTTCTACTGAGGTGTGGAACAGCTAAGAAGATGTAGGGTGCCTTGGCTAATCAAACTATTTAATAGGATTATGATGCCACTCAGTGGTGGAAGAGCACTATTTGCCAATTTACAAAAATAAATAAGATATTCAAAGTTAAACAAAGTATAGTGCAATGAATGCAGCTTTAGTGGCATAAGCATTACTAATGGATACGCATTTAAGTAAAATGGGCCAGAAACACAATAAAGGGATCAATTTCATTGTGTAGGGTCAATTATTGATCAAGGCATAGTGGTGGATAATGTTAGTCAGAGAATAAAAAATCAGAACAGGTCATGTATAGAAGTGCATTCAAAGTTTTATGCATATATCCGTATAATAGAGAGGAAAACTTCTAGCAGCTAACGGAACCCCTTTACTTCATTGCATGAAATGTTGGGCAACCAAGGAACAACAATATTAAAGAAAATAAGTATAGTCTAAGTGAAAATGCTACAATGGAAGAATGATAAACTAGAAAAGATAAAATTTGGTGAGATAATTAAAGTAGCACGAATAGGAGATAAAAATTACCCAAAATCAATGGTGATGGTTTGGACACATAAATAATAGCCTAGTAGAGCAACAGTTAGTAAGAAAGAAGATATACAACAATGCTAGATCAGTTTTATGTTGATACGTTACAGGATTGCCCCGATATCATGCTAGTTCTTAATCCCGATCCCAATCTTCTTACTGTGGTCATGGCTGGAGAGGCAGGGGAAGACCGTAGGTAATATGGAGGACGATAATTTAGAAGGACATGAATGAGTATTGTTCAGCTGATGATCTTGGTTTGGACAGAATGAAATGGAGTAAAAGGGCTCATAGCCCATGTAATAGGGACAAAGGCCGAGTCCACTTGGATTTAGATTAGATCTTAAGTCTAGGACAATCTTCTTCTCGAAGAGGGCGATAAATCATCAATTCCACTTCTAACATAGCAGCTTAGTTGGCAGAACCCTGAGGGATTTTATTCCCATAGGTAGGCCCAATGTGGCCCATGTTGAAGGAGTTACCCCTTGGTTATCAAAAAAGAAAAAGGAGAGAGAGAGAGAGAGAGAGAGAGAGAGAGAGAGAACATAAATGAACAATCGAACAATCAGTAAACAGGTCCAAAAGTGCAATACACTAACAGAAACTACTCTCCTTGATCCACTCAAAGAGTCCACATAGAAAACGACAAAACATGTACGAGATACACTCTACTCGAGAACCACTGAAACAAAATTCTTTGTTATATGCATCTTATTTGTTTCATATATGAGGGGTAAAGTTAAGAAAATAATTAGACTTGCAAGCTTAATTTTCCGAGAAGAAACACTTCGAATGGAGCATCCTTAACAGGAAAGGACAATTTGAGTGGACTGGTAAGAAAATGAAGTCGCCAAGAAAACTCTAAATATCTTAACACTGAAACGGTGTACAACTAAAATTGATAATATATCGAGTACCATGATGAAGTCATTTCCTCACATCTCACATTTGTATGATATTCAAATATATAAGGACACTCTTCCAAAACTAGTAATAATTTACCTGATTCAAGTACAATAAAATTTATTTTACGAAAAATTAGGACCATTTCTTTTAAGAAGTATATACACTCAAAAAAGTCATCGAGTTCGCAAACCCCGAAAAGAATAAGAGCACAAAAGGCCCTTACACAAAAACAAAGGTCAACACCAGGAGGCTGATGAAACAGACAAAAACGAAAAGAAACAAACAAATATACACCCACCCTATATTCCAGAAAACATACACACACACACACAAGGGAAGTGATTGCAGCAGGTGGGCACCATTGAGCCCAAAAATTTGTATCAAGAAGGCGAGTTTATGTTTAGGTAACGTGGTGCCCTCAAATGATCAAGATCTGACTAAATACATGCACAAAAATACACTTATAGAGCAATATCAATATGCAATGGAATTATGGAAGCAAGTTTAATTTCAATAAATTTCAAGAAGTCCCAGTAGGCATCTATATGTTGCGGTGTCTTAGGAAGAAGTAGGGGGAAATGTGATAAGCATAGGAAAGTAAAATTAGCACAAGAAGCAACAGTATGATCTTCAGTACAGGAACAAAGAAAATCACCTGGCTTTCTCATCACTGTAAACTGGTTCATAAGGCAAAGATGTTTTGTCCTGTGAAAGCACAGAGGGAGAAGGGGGGAAAAATAACAGTGCAAGTCTTAGCCATAAGAACTTCATTGAAATCAATGCATAAAATAAACGAGCCGATAAAACAAAAATGCTGGACTGTAAAAGAGGCACCCTTGAGTGTAGTTTTCCTATCGAGAAAGTTGTTTGAAAAGATTCAATGACACTAACCTCAAGGTACTTGAAAGTAGTACTATCAGCTGGGACAATGCCATTCTTCCCCCCAGCTTCAACAACCATGTTGCACAGTGTCATTCTTTCTTCCATCTTTTTAACACAAAGGAAGAAGATTAAATATGCACCAAACGAATGTGAAAAAATAATGCAAGTCGACGTAATTTCAGAATCGTAAATAAACTCACAGTTAAGCTTTCAACAGTAGAACCAACGAACTCCATTGACTTATAGGTTGCACCAGAAACAGATATTTCACCAATAATCTACAATGCGAAAACGTTATTGATACAACAAAGATTGAAAGTTTATCAATCTACTCATTTAAATACCCAAAAAAGGAGCCTTTTCGGTCCATTAAAACAAGACAAACCAAATTTCTCTTTTCGTGTTGTAAACTATGGCATAAGGGGATTTCTAAGATGGGAAATGCAAACAGGTGGCCTGGGGAACTTGTTACATGTTTTTATGAAGAAACTTTTTCATTGTTCACCAAGCCCCAGGAAAATTCACAATGCATTTGTGAGGAGTTCCAATGCAAATCATTTCCAAATAGATTCTTCACATATGCCTTGGCAGCATATTAGCAAGGACCGATTAAAAATGTTCAACATAAAGAATGGGTTACAAATGGCCAAAACTTACTTGTAAGATCAAGTCCTTCGCAAGCAAATAGTCCGGCATTTCGCCATCCATCACAAATCTCAAGGTTGGAGGCACCTGAAAGAAAGTGTCAAAGCTAGAACAGAAATAGGTGCCAACTGCTAGAAAAAGGGAGTCCTGAAGAAGGCTAACAAGTCATTAAACTTTAATAACATATCCAACAATTTATTATTCTTCAAATCTCAGATCAGTAATGTACTGTTAAACGACACTTCCTCCAAAAAGCTTAAGCTCTACTGTACTGAGCCAAAATCTTTAACTCTTCCATATTTGTTAAGACTCGGAACTCTGTAAAATGAAATTTCTAGCACTTAATATTACTTATGTCTACAGCATATATCCATGAATTGTAAGTTTAAGAAATGTTCATAAAGACTGCTTTGATAAGCGAGAAAAATAAATTGTGTCCCCATTCTAAACCATCTTATTGTACTGTGATTGCTAAAACTCAATGTTCTGAAGGCTTCAGTATGAAAGCAATCAATTTATAAACATTTGGAAATTCTAGAAACTTCAAAAAGGTGGAAGAGGTTAAGATTATTTGCATAAAGAAAAAATTACAAAACTAAATTCCATTAAGGAGTCAATCAAACTTCTTGCCTATAGCCAACCTGATGAAAGAATGATAATGATACACCTCATACTTCTGCCTTGGAAAAAAAATGCACTTTAGCTCAAACGAGGACAATAAACAGATGCATCACAAGATAGCTTCATGAGTTTATAACATTCTTCCACTTGATTAAGTTGCATGATCAAAACTTACAGACCAAAAGTTAGATTCATATACAAAAATTGCGCAAGACGCTAGTCCAGCCAATTATCTATCTTATAGACAACAAATGGAAACAATTAACAGTTGGGATAATGCACAAATCCAGAATATGGAAACTCATATTTGATGGGTGTAATAATTCACAAAACTGCTAAGCAGGTATGGAAAGACGGGCCTCGGGTAAATTTGGTGAAATGGTTATCCTTATCTTTACAGCAAGAAGGGAACATATCAATTAAGTAAGCTAAGGACAAATATTTTCTCAGGAGAACAGGAATTCTCTAATACCAGAAAGCACTAGCTTCTTGTGAATTGCGGAATAAACCCCGGATTCAGAATCTAGGTACAATTCTGTTCCAGAGTAACGAATTTCGTGATCTGAAACATTTTTCTAGTTTCCCTTCTAGAAGCACAAAGATCAACAGATATTACTCAAGTCAACTCAGCCTAAGTCTACTAAAAAATACTAATAGACTATGTTGAAGTAGGATGCTCAAACTTCAATTTTCCACAAAATTATCTTAAGAAGAGACTTGTAAAAGTGATCATTTAGGGAGAGCACTTCTACATATTGGATACGAAGGCACATCCAGATTATAACACCTACAGTAAGAAATCCTTAGTATTGAAATTAGACCGTAAAGTGTATCGCGTTTCCGTACCTTCCACCATTCAAAATGATCTGCTAAAATAGTTCTAGCCTTTGGAGTAACGACCTACTGTCTTTTCCGGGAGGGGGGAAGGAATTTCCAAAATGTGCGAAAAACTGTTTCTGGCCTACTCAAGAAAGTTGTGTATTTTTTTGTGAAAATCAACCGCTGGGACTATGTAGAAGAAAGTGTTCAAATTGGTTAGTTGCTCGTCTAGGGCCTAGCCTTGACATATAAATAGTTGGTGAGCTGTGCGAGTCATCTGAAGATAGTGTGAGAAGCTTGGGCTATGGCCTGGTTGTGTCTGTACATATTGTTTTGATTTTATAAAATTGTCTGACTTACAATATGCTTTGACAAGAGAAGGCAAGTCTTGATGGGTAGAGTGAAGTTTTTCCGGGCGGGGTTGTGATTATGATGTCACTAAAGCAATTATATCTTCCTTTTGAAATGGAACTCTTGAAGGCATGAAATTCTACTGTCATCTATCTGATCCCTTAACTGCCAAACCCCAATACTATGAGAGGATTTAGACCCAATTCAAGCTGCAATATACTTCAAAACTTTCTAGATAGCTAAAACAAGTAAGGAGCACAACACAATTTAGATTATAAAGCTGCACCAAATCTAAGATCAAGGAGAACATAGACACTGGAGAGACAATCAAATCGAGATCACTTATTAGGCATATACAGTAAAATCAAAAGAAAAACATCAGACAACAGTAAAAGAAGCTGAACCTTAAGCAACAGCTTTCCAGCGCCCAAAACAAAACCAGCATCAGTGTTTCCAATTCCAGTGGCGAACTGACCAAATGCTCCAGCAGTACAGGTGTGTGAATCTGTACCTAGCAGAACCTGAAGCCACACGAAAATATTACAGAAAAAATATGGACAGAAAAAGAAGTTAATATAATGATATAAGGAGTATCAGACACCTCTCCAGGTCTGCAATGGCCTTCTTGCGCAAGAGCAACATGGCATACACCTTTATAATCTGGGTTAGCCTGCAGATTCACAGCGCAAAGTTACACATTCATGTACATGAAGATGAAAAGACAAGAAAAAGCTTTAGCACGACTAGTCAAATCCTAAAAATGCAAAAGACAAACACGACTAGTCAAATCCTAAAAATGCAAAAGACAAGGAAAGTTAGAAAACAAAACCTTGAAGTTACCAAGATCTTTGATATCATAGAAATACTTGATATTTTGCTCGGTGCAGAAATCCCTTAAGATATCGACATTTCTGTTTGCTCTTTCATCCGTTGTGAATATATAATGGTCAGGTATAATGACAATCTTTTCACGGTCCCAGACCTGTACGTAGAGATAATGAAGTAGCCACATTATTCAGATGTAATACAGAGATATTGAATTCCCAAAGGAAAGAAGAAGGAAATTAACCCCGACCAACCTAACCCACATAAAAAAAAACGAACATCAAGTTTCCAACATAAAAATTTTACTTCCAAACAGACATGTAACGAAAACATACATGGTAGACAACATATCTCTTGGAACATTAGGCATCATTATTTTATTTAAATGTCAGTTTAGGGTTCCAATCAATCACCTCAAAAATCATATTTGGCTGATTACATACATACCCCTCCATATAGATTCTTTATCTGTATTCTAAAAAGCTAATCCAGTAACTACTCAACCAAATGCCATATGAGTACAAACTTTATAATTTTTTAATTCCCCCCCCCCTTCCCAACCAAAAAAAAAATTGAAAGAAAAAAGAAAAAGAACTAGAATCTATGATGAAACATCAACATGAAGTGTTTCATTCACTTCACAATTACACTCTCCCTCCATTCAAATGAAACAGTGACTCTTTCCTTTTTGAAGCATCCCAATTACCAAAAGATAGCCCCATTTCACAACAAAGCAACTTAAAAAACAACCATTCAATTGATAGTTACAGCATCGGATGAAGAACCAGGAAAAGTAAAGTCTTCATACATATAACTTCAAAGTAGGAAAAAAAAAACTTCCCTAAAATGATTTTGACTGTTGAATAGTACTCATTAAGCTATTCCGATCAAAGAGCCCACTCCACCATATGATATAACCATCTTGGGCATGCTCATATATTTCTGTAATTATGACCAATTTTGAGGAATATATCCCCTAATTATTATTCACTTTTCAAATGGGGACTCTTTGATCATAATGGAAGGGGCATATAACAAAGAAAATGAACTGAGCAGTACCTTGGCATCCTTGCCAAACTCTTTCTTGAAGACACCAATGGAACCAGGACCACAAACATCATGGGTCATCAAGATATCAACATTCACCCATACATTCTCCCCTGGGCTCAAATGTGATTTCTCTGAAGCCCTTGAAAATATTTTCTCTGTCATTGTCATTCCACTCTTCACCTACACAACACACACGAAAATTTAACCAATTAAAAAATGTAAATATAAACCCACAGTTAAAAAAAAACGAAAATCGTAACTATACAAAAAAATGGAACAAAAAACCCAACTGAGCCAGTAGTGGAAGGCTTGCGCTCGGATTGCTGGGAAGCCATGACGGCTCTGATTTTCCGGGAAATTCTTTTCTTGGAAGTGTGGACGGAGAAAGCTGCTTGTGTAGTGGAGAAAAAGGAAGATAGACCCGCATCTTTCTGGCCAAATACAAAAATTATTACAGATTGGGTTAATTAAATTTTCCCCTTCAAAGAAAAAAAGCATACGAAAAAAAATGGAGAAATGTAAGGAGGAAATGATAGAAAAAGGAACCTGGGTGTTGAGGAAAGGTGTTGTTGAGCTTGAAGAAAGAGCGGCTGAAGCCATTGATATCTCTCTGAGGTATGCTGCCAAAATTGGGGGAAAATGTGTTTAGTTGATACACTTATAGGTCCTTTTAGGAGTGGCGGCGGCCGCAGCTGGGTGGCGAGGAGGGGGTCTGGTGGGTCCCAAATCTAGATTTTCTACGGTGAGGACTAGAGAGTTGTGATGAGCACAAGCCATTAACACGGATGACGGACCGGTAGTAACAGTGTGGCATGTACTACACGATCGCTTCTTCTTTCTTTGTTCTTTTCTTTTTTTTTTTCCTTTTTTATTCTATTTTAAATTTATATATTTATTATTAAAAAATATTATTTATATACTACTTCAAAGTTAGTATTTTGAGTAGTTGACATATATCTTCAAAATTAGTACTTTGATTTTTGAGTAGTTGACATATATCTTCAAAAAAAATAATTTAATGGGTTAGTTCATTGGTTTGACCATTGCTAAATTTTTATGTCGATTCAATTAACGTGAAGTCTCGTGTTCAAAATAATTAAAATTATGTTTTAATCGGTGTTAAATTAATATTTCCAAAGTGCCCCTCACCCGCATCCTAAATGACGTTTAATAGCCCTGTTAAAAATACTTTAGATATTTTTTCCTTCTCTTTCCAAGCCGCAGTTCTTTAACAACAAAGTGTGAAATGTAAAGACGATATCAATAGACACCCTAAGCTTTGAGAACCCTATTTACAGTGCTGGTGAAGGCAAGTTAGTGACTTCAATTTGTTGCTTTTGAAAAGTTGTGAGACTATGATCTCGCTGCTTAGTGTTTATGCTCATTCTTATCTCTTTTTTAAGTAGTGTTATTGAATTGGCCTTATGACTGACTGCAGTAGCAATTGTTTGTAAAGAAAACCACTACTCTTTCTGTGTAATGAATTTTGTTTGCTACTAATATATATATTAGCGACAAAACTAACATCTTCTTTAAGGCCTCCCTATTCCTATTCCTATTCCTATATTTAACAATGGTTCCCCTAATTCCAAACTAAATTGGTTGCGTTGTATTTACTTCCTAAGCTTTTCGGAAATCCCTCTTGCTCTTTCAGTTTAGAAGAAGAAAATATTTTCTTATATATGACCCTTTGATTTTATAAGAAAATCAATTAACCACCTAATTTAGTATAATAATACTAACTCCAACTTTTTTTAAACTTATCTGAAAGAGTCCTCGTGGAGATTAGAAAATCTCAATCATTAAAAGTATATAAAATTTAACTTCTTTAATTTAGTAGCAAGTACTTTTATAAAAATCTTTGGTTAGAATTTGATTAAGTTAATAAAAAAATTAAACTTTTTGACTGAAAAGGATGTCGTAGTCCAACACAAGTTAAATCACAAGTTGGGCCCCAAGTGTTCGTCGTTTGCCCCATTTCAAATCTAGTGACTAAGATCTATTATTATTAGTCATAAGAGACATGATGATGATAAACATATACAATCCAAAACTCAAGCAAATTAAGTTACCCATTGGCTCACATCCAAACCTGAGTGTCGTAATTAAAATGTTATAAGTCAATCTCATAATGGCTTCCGGTAAAATTTAATTTGGGGGAGAGATGTTTATTATCGTTACAGCTTAGTCCGGATGAAGACCGATGGTCGCGTGCCAGATTTGGGGGAAAATGTGTTTAGTTGATACACTTATAGGTCCTCTTACAATAATAAGCAATAGCGGCGGCCGCAACTGGGTGGGGAGGAAAGAGTGGTTGGTGTCTGGTGGGTCCCAAATCTAGATTTATATACCACTTCAAAATTTAGTATTTTGAATAGTTGACGTATCTTCAATAATAAAAAATAATGGATTGCTTCAGTGGTTTGACTATCGCTGAATTTTTGTGTCAATCTCGTTAGCGAAAAATCTCGTGTTCAAAGTAATTGAAATTATGTTTTGATCGGTGTTAAATTAATATTTCCAAAGTAACCCTTACTCGCGTCCTAAATAACGTTTAATAACCCTATTGAAAAATATTTTGGATATTTTTTCCCTCCTTTTTTTAAGCCTGAGTTCTTTAACGGCAAAGTGTGAATTGTGAAGACGATATCAATAGACACCCTGAAGCTTTGAGAACCCTATTTTCGAGTGTTGATGGAGTTAGTGACTTCAATTTGTTGCTTTTGGAAAGTTGTGATGCTGTATTTTAGTTTTATCTCAAATTCTCATTTTATGTTTCATGTGTTTGAGCAATTAAGAACTAAAATGGTACAAATTTGACTAGTTTTCTAGTCTTGTGGCCATTAGATCAAATAGAGCTTAACCTTTCGAGATTTGAAATAGATGGGGGGGAAAGTCGAGCCAATTGCTTTGTCAAGGACTGAACAAGCCTACTGGGCGTCGACTGATGTGTTTTTCAAATTTGTTTGTTCATTCGTTGTCGGTGATCCCAAGTTTTTGGAAATTATTACTAGCTTGTACGATAATTACCTCAGGTATAGTTTAAAGCCTGTGACAATTTTTTCTTTTTTCTTTTTATAGACAAATTATCTATCTGGTCCAAGACTTTCTTGAACCTAGTCAAGCAACCATTGATTGACTTGACTACCCTTTACCTTATACTACACAGGTCGAATTCGTCTTTTTATGAGTGTATATGTTGTGCTGAATTAGGACATACAACCCATCTTGAACTCATCCCAACTGTACGGGTTTCAAACCACCAAATCATGTCAAAAGCCTTCCCCTAAAGAGTGTTGGCAAAGGTTTTGCACCAAATCTCCTCGTCCTTGGTGATGATGCCCATTTGCACCCCAAACCCAATCACATGATCCTTAGCACTAGATTTCCTAGCCTACTTTTTAATCTGGGGAACTTCAAGATAGGTTTTGGTGTTGGATCCCTTATTCGCTTCATAATAAATCGTATATTCAATCCTCACGACTGATTTGGCTAGCTTGACGGCATCCAAAATATTTTTGAGTCGTTGGTATTCCTCGATAACTTGTCTTCATCAACCTGGGTCCTCAACTTTAGGTCGTCGCTTATTGTTGTCAGCTCTAAGTCACTTCCTTGAGTTGGTCTCAGATTCCATTTGATACACTTCGTGTTTTCTCATTGGGGAGCATAACCTATGCATTTATCTTCGGTTTCTGGCGTGCTCCTCCTTGAATCAAACCTTGGCTCCTTGCGTTAAGCCACTCCTTTACGACTTCACCAACTTAGGATCCTTTACACGAGGTCCATGGCAAGAGTGCACAATGGCGCAAGCTCCCAAGCGAGAGTGCACACTATTTTTTGCCGGACCATTTCCTTGAGTTTCTGTCACATCACGTTCTCCCTCAAGCCTTTGCCTTCCTCATTAGCTCGGAGTCTAGAGGTCTTATGAAGCAAACTCTTAGCCGGAGAAGGTAGGTTTACTTAGGATAAGAGGTGGAATGCGTGTTATTTTACTTAGCTCATATATCACTTGTGTTTGTGGCACAGAGTTGAATCAATAGCTCGGTTTGGCTCCACAAACGCTCGAGCTCGACTTAGTATTTTTCCTGCTGAGCTACCCAAACCCTCTACCAGGTCCTCCTATTCTTCATGAAAGTCGTTCCCTCTATATGATATGTCAATGATAAGGTGACCATCTATGTTCTTACTATGGGGAAGATGTGTCTTTCCAGTGGCTTTACCCTTTACTTTCACCATTTTGTTAAGCTTTTCTTGTTAGTTGTTGAGAATAAGTCATCTTGGGTTGTTTTTGGAGTTACCACCTTAGGAATGTTTCCCTTAATAGGTGGAGGTGGAGATGAGTCCTCCATCTTTCTTGGATATCAAGTAAGGTAAAAGATCAAAAACACTTTGTCCCCGACAATGCAACCAAACTAATCATGCCAAAATGATGATTTGCCCAATTACGACATGGTAGCTAGTTGTAAATGGTGGTGCTAAGTGGTGGATATTTGGTTGAACTCTCCTCACCTAAGATCAAACAAAGAAACATATGTGAGCTAGAACTAAGAGGTGATCCCAGCTTAAGCTCATAGGTGTGAGAATTAGTGGGCAACCAACAAGCATTTTTAGACGATCCAGGACAGAAGAGCTCTAACCCGTAGACCTTGTTGGAGACCTCGGTGCTCAATAACTCGGAGTAAAATGAGAAAGAGATGAAGGAAACTAGAAAGAATATTAGAGAGTGAACAGTGACTAGAGAGATAAGAGAAATACTAAGTATCGTATTTATGGCCCCATGAGGGAGACAAGGTGGTAGGTTGGCTAGTGTACTAGTTGATGAGGTCTCCTCCATACACCTAGGACCATTGATGGGATGAGGGACTAGGTGGGTGCATGCATGCGGCATAGTGCTGACTGAACATTTCTCCAAGTATTGGTTGTCGTATCTCCATGGCAAATACATGAGCTCCACGCGTCCCCACCATCGCCGACAAAAAGACAGATTTGTATTCGTTTAAGCGTCCTTGACCTTGAGGTCCTCAGGTGTTTAAGCTCAGCATCCCTAGGTCTCATGCCTTGCAAGGTTACTTAAGGGAGGTTCCTAAGTTTAGATGACATTGAGCTAATGGGTCTTAGAAATATTATTATAGATTTGACAAATCCCATCAATTCATCATCTAACTAATCTAATAAATTTCATCAAACCATTTAGTGAGCCAAGAACAAATTCTATTCAACGAGCAACCCTGTCATATTATTTTTTTGGATAAAATGTTTCTTTCAAATTAGCTTATACATGAATCAATAATCCGATTCGTTACCAAAAAAAAAAAAAAACACTTGATTGCAAGGAAAAAGAAATAAAAAGAAATAAAACTACAAGAGTGAAACATGAAATGCTAAGGACACATGCACAATTTTATGAATAAATTGTTGATATACTTTAGTGTAATGTTTTTACACAAGTGGTTTTAAATTTTGTTTGATTTGATATTGGACCCCCGAAAATGACTTGTACATTGTTTATTTATTGCATGTTATGTATATCATAAAATTTTTAAACTAAAATTATGATACTTGATGCTCAATTTAGAAAGTTTTCATTTTGAGTCATTTGATTTGATTGACTAATAATTAAAGTTAATTTAAAAGACATTAATACAATTTTTTATTATCTAAAAAATACATAAATCTTCAATTGGAGTATTAAAATATCAAAAAAATATTAACTGAGTTTTAAAATTAATTTATTTAAAAATTATTGTTTTTTCGAGTGATTGTAAATTTTTTCTCTTGGCTGATATTATATAAAAATAAACTCCAATTCCACCGTTTGTTGTCGCCTTTGTCCCAATAAAACCTTTTAGTTTCAGCTTTGTTTCATCTCTTGTTCCTTTCTTATTTCTGGCGGGAAGTAGCAACACAATCTACTGTGTACAGTAAAACCCTTCCCCTTTCAGAAATCCCTAAAAGGAATTCAAACAACTCCCATTTAGCGCAATCATCCAAAGCAAGCAAAGCAAAGCAAAGGAAGCATGTATTGGCTAACGGCCAAGTCGGGGGTACTAGCGGTCCCACACTGGCGCTCTCTGGCTCTTCTCCTTCGTTCTCCTCTCCTCCACCGCCGTTCTCTCATCTCTTCTCATCCCTTACGGTAATCCCCTCCCTATCCCCCTTCTCCACACACACACACACACACACACACACTGCACATTATATCTATTTTATTTATTTAATGTAACACTTGATTGTTGTTTGTTTATTCCCTTTTGACTGGATTATTATTATTATTAGTTTGGCTAACAAGTGCTGGCACATTTTAAGAACCATCTTATAGTAGGTTTTATCTCGATAACCGCCAATTTTACAAGTTTTCAAGCTATGAGTACTTTTCGAGACAAAATATACTACTATAAATTATTGCTTAACTTGTGTCCTAAGACACATGTTATCTTTCATATTATTATTTTTATTTTTTATTTTTGGGGTTTTACTTGGTTTGTTGAGAAGGTGGAAAAGCTAGTCTGTGTCATCTCTTAAAATAGTATTCCGTGCGACGATGGTTCATTTTTTTTTAGGTTTTTACGAAAATTGAGGAAAGTTGACTTTTAGGCAATTTTACCGACTTAGCACACATGCAATAAATGCACTTAGTGCTGGGGTTCACGTGATAGCATTGCAAGTGCATACTAGGACATTGTAGTTGTTGACAACGTGAATTTAGTAAATCATTTCGGGACAAGAAAATTTTAAAAAGCGACCCTCATTTTGGGACAGTGGAGTACACTAAAGTTTCACTGCGTATAATGTTCGTATTTGTTGCTTATCAAAAATTGCAATTTGGGTGTTTCTTCAGGTGCAGAAATACAGGACATGGTTTTCAAAAGTTTAACTACATCTTATCAATTATATATAGGATATTGAGATTTCTGTAGAACTTTTCTAACTGATGTGGTGTGGGAGATAGTTTTTATAAGAAATGAATTAGAAGCTGGGGACACGTTATATATAAATATGTATAAGTTATATATTATCTATATATAATATAAAAGTATAAATGTATATATTTAACAACAATAACATAAATTAATAATGTATTAACAAAGAGTTTTTTACTCAAATATTGTACTTTTTAAAAGATATTCCAAAACTATAGTACTCTTAAAATAATTTTCCAAATTGTTGTTCTTGTTTAAAACTATTTCCCATGTTATAGTACTTTATCAAACGCATACTTAAAAAAATTCCTACCCACCGAAACAAGATTTTCTTCACAAGTTCCGTGGGGGTGGGGTGGGGTTGGTAGTGATAGAGTTGATGATAGCATCCAGAAGAAACAAAGCAAAATGTAACCAAGTTACACAACCAATTAAATCCAAGAGCATGTCTAATCAAACATGCTGCCATTTCAGTGTTATAATACTTTCCCAGCAAAACAAGATTTTCTTTCCTTATGAGATATAAACTTCCCTTCTGAGCTCACCATTTGAACTAATTTTTTTCATGATATTCGTTTCAGTAGTCATATGGTAAGGATCATATTTTTGCTGGTGGAAAAATCATTAGGCAATTGCAAGAAAATTTATGTATTGACACTCACATTGCTAATCTAACATTACCGCTCTACCTATGCATGCTCTGTATATGCAATAAGTTGATGAGTCATCATATATAACATTCCTACCGGACCAGATGGGGGCATACGATTTCACATCACCATGGTAGTTAACTGCATACTACTTTTGATGTTGTTATGCATGAGAAGGGGTCCTATGTGAGTTTGGGGATAGATTCGTAATATAAAGCGTGCCTCATGGATTGTTTGCTTTAATTATTGAATAAGATGGGTCGTGCTAAATTAATTGTCTTATCCTTCTTGTTGATTTACCATTTGTAAGTGCTCAAATTTCTAGTGTATGTCTACCATCAAAATGGTTAAAACAATTGCTATATTCTTTGGATCGCAAACTTGGATTCAAAGTTGGGTACATTGTATTACACTGTGCATGAAGGAGGGTTTGGGTTCTCCACCGAAGTTGCAGGAGGGTGAAATTGTCAAACCCTTTATTGAAAGTTTACAAGAAATTAGGAAGTTGTCATGATTATTGTTTTTTGAATCAATCTTCTTTGTGAAATGGTTTGACTATAATTTTTTGTTTAAGTATGCATTTGTCATTTGATAAAGTACTATAATTGGAGAAATAGTTTAAACAAGGACCATAATTTGGGAAATAATTTTTAAAAGTACTATGGTTTTGGAATATGTTTTATAAAGTACACTACTTGGGTAAAAAATTCTATGAACAAATAATAAGAACATAACATCATACATTTAACCCCAACACACACTGAAGTTTACCAACCAATTACCTAAAAAGTCATACATCATGTCTAAATGCAGATAAAACTATGAACCATTTTATATTTATATTTTGAAAATAACATTTTGGCCCCTGAAGTGTCCCATCGTGTCAGGTGTCCCCGAAGTGTCCCAGCGTGTTCTCGAAGTGTCCCAGGGTGTTGACACGTGACACCCTGCCCTTGGAGAGGTATCACTGCTTCCTAAAATTGTAGATCACTGTCAGTCCATCATACAACAGTAAGATATCTAATTCTATTCATCAGCAGCAAGATATGTCATTTGATTCATCAAATGCAGTCACTAATCACCATTGGTGCTTCTAAACTCTATGCCGGGTTCATAGTTTGCGATTTTTTGACAAATTCAACTTGGTAGAACTACCTTTGCATTGCAGAAAAGAAAAAAAAAAAACTCTACAGCATAAGAAATTGCAACCAAGGGCTGAAATTTCTGCCCTTGTTACACCTTGCGGTCAATGGAAAGAACCTTAAACCAGACCAATGGTTATAGATTTTGGATTCAATGTTGGACTATTTTCCCCCTCTTAATGAACCTGGCTACACAATGAACTTGTCTTAAAAGGTGACCTGTGCATGATACAAATTCAAACCAAATATTCATTAATGTTAGATTTGGTACACATCGATGCCTATTTCTAACATATAACATCTTTGCTATAGAATCCTGGAAACACAGTAATGGAGGATTCAAATTCAACTGCACTTTCAGGTAGAAGCATGATGAAAAGTGGGAATCAAGTCTGAAAAAAAGCAGAAAAGAGTAGCTGAAATACCTTTTATTTTGATCTTGGGTTTTGAAGACATAACAAAATTTGCTGACTAGCACCTAGAAGATAAGGAATTTTAGAAGATGAATCACTTGGAGAAATATTAAACTTGGACACAACTGAAGAGGAGGGTTGTACTGTGAATTAAGGGGTAGAAACATACTAAGTAATAAGGGATACATTTGGATATCTGCTTGCATAGGGATGGTAACTGTCATGGGTTTTGCGAATAACCTTTAGTAGAACTCTTTTTACACTCGACTCAGCTTTTGTCTCGATCAGGGGCCAATTTACATGAATACTGTACTACTGTTTCCATACTTCGTCGGATATGCATATGGCACCATAATGAAGGATCCTGGTTACTGATTGTTTGATTATGTCAAATAGCTGCTAAACATGTTGTGTATATATGTGTGTGTGTTTGGGAGGGTGGGGGGTCTGAATAATATCTTCTTTTCTCTTTCCTCTATTGACCAAAGATGTTTTTTTTTTCCTGGAAGGTTTTGTTGAAGTTAATTACACTAGAGTTTCAATATTGTCGGTGTTCACTTATTAGTCAGAAGATCTAATATTCATTATTTCTTATTATTCTCAACAGTATTAGGCCGTCTAAGCAGATTCACTGCTTCAAAGAAAGAAAGTTTTTGAAAGGAAACCCCAAAGCAACTAAAAAGCTCAAGGATTTTATAAATGTCCTTGATCAGAAAGATTATTCTCATATTATTTGGTGGAAGGAGGTATGCTTGATGACTGGATTATGTTTACTGCATAACATGAGCAACTGGTTCCTTAGATCTATTATATTCAAATATACTTTTGTATGCTTTCATCTTTCAGAGAATGGAGATGTGTAGAAAGACATCTACTGTCCAACTGGTAAAGAGACTTGCCTATTCTAATTTGCTGGGTTTGGATGTCAACTTGAAAAATGGGAGGTGAGTGTTAGTTGTTATCAAGATTTGTGGCAACCAATTCTGTAGTTGTGTTCACTTCTTTATCTTTCTTTTGGTTGCTTTTTGTTTTTTCAAAGTTAGAAGAAAACATATCCTAATCATCTCATAATATCTCCAGTTCACTTTTCTAAAGTTGGAAATTTTGTTTGAGTAAAAATAATGAACGAGTTTTGTATAATTCCAACTTGATGTTGATTTTAAGTGGAAAATGTGAAGAAGAAATTTAAGAATACACCAGAGAATTTGGCTGAGTTTGAGGGCAGCAAGGAAGAGAGTTGATTCATTTCATTTTCAGTATAATCTAGATGTTGAAGTGGACTGCTGTGGTTGACATTTAATTATTGGATTAAACATCTATTATGTGCTAGGTGATGATTCTACGGTGGATCAAATTTGTGGCTTCCGGTACTTGGAGTACGTATTCAAGGTTTACTTGGGTTTCCAAACTAATAAACCATGTGGTACAAGTATATTGCTGAATATTATGTGACAAAAGTAAAGATGGCAATAATAAGTGCCTGATCCATATGAAAAGGAAACACTTTTGAGCAGAATACAACAGTAAGTTAAATATTAAAATTGCAAAAAAGTATGTATTACGTGTTAGATGTACTTGGTTTATATACAAAAACGTTTTATCAGCCATCTGAAAGGGTTTTAGAAATGATGTTACTTCCAAAAGATTTTAGGCTGAGCCACATTCGCCAGTGCAGTTGCTTAAGTTTTGGTCTATAGGCCACGGAGAAGATGTACCAAGTTAGTTAAGAGACTGGAGGGAGAGTTTAAAATTTATAAAGGGTATCACCATACGCAAGCTTTCAATAAATCTAAACTATTAAAATTATTGCTTTGTGGTTTAAAGCTTAAAAGGTAGATGAAAGTCACCAAAAATCTGGTTGCTCGTTATAGTGATTCATCTGCCACTTGTTATTCCTATTCATGTACTGGCAGCAGCTGAGCTATGATTTTCTCCAAGTGCAGTCAAGCTAAAAATTTTGATAACGTAAAAATATAAAATAAATAAAAAAAGAAATAGAAATATAAAAATAAAATATTCAAATAACATAAAAAATAAATTTATAGTACTATATTTGATATGTAAAGAACAAATATTCGAAATTTAAATTTGGGATTGTAGCTGTTAACAAAAACCAACAACCGAAATCTAAAATATAACAACCTAATTTACTCAAATAAAAAACATAATTTACCCAACAACATAATAGCCTAATTTACCTAACACAACTTATAATATAAACCCTGTTTTATTCACGGTTCTTTTTTGTTTGTGGGTTTTTTCTTAGTTTTGATGATTGAATCAATAGGTAAGAGAGAGATAGAAAAAAAAAAAAAGGTAGGGCCAGTGAGTGCAAAAGTTAAAACCGTGAAAAAAATCATTTTTGTGGTTTTTTTCTTAGTTTTGTAGTGGCTGAATCAAAAAGTAAGAGAGAGACAAAGAGAAAAAATGGTAGGGCCAATGAGTGAAAAAGTGAGAACCATGAAAAGATATAGAACCGCCAAAAAAAAAAGTATTCAGATAGGGCTATAAAATTCTAATATACCCAAATTCTAATTACATAATTTCAAAAGTTTTGAGGGTCCAAGTGTAATTTGACCACAAGTAAGGGTTCAGAGGTGCAAATGGATATTAAAAGAACTTTTTTTAAAAAAAATTCTTTTTTATATATAAATGTGAATGCAACTTCGCCTCTCTGTGTCCTGGGCTTAAGGCTGCAGATAACAGCTTCATCTCACATCCCGCAGTCTCGTGCTGCACTGAGCCGCCCTTGAAGTCAAGTTCGACTATCCTTATACATAAACTTGTTCATATAACTATCTTTTATCAGAAATAGAATAATGACAATCTAACAGACTAATTGTGATCTTATTAGTTAATTCATTTTTTTCTGAAGAGGTGGAGATGTTATTCAATTAGTTCATTTGTGCATGTTTGTACTCAAGAATTTTAATTTTAATGTTTTTGTTCCCTGTCAGAGTACCAGTGGAGAATGTTTTGATTTTAACCCTTTTTTCTCTCTTTCTTGAAGTCTAAAAGAGGGATCACTTAACTGGGAAATTCTACAATTCAAGTCAAGATTTCCACGCGAAGTTTTGCTCTGTAGGGTATGTATTAGTGTTTGCATGAACTCAAAAAGCCTTTTCTCTCCATCTATTTCTGTTTGTTTCATTGAAAGTTAGGTGTCTTTTGTTTCCATTAGGGTCTTGTCAATGAGTTCTCTGTAGTAGTATGACAAATTTTTCCAATTTTTTAGGTTGGGGAATTTTATGAAGCCCTTGGAGTTGATGCTTGTATACTTGTGGAATTCGCTGGTTTAAATCCTTTTGGCGGTCTGCGTGCAGATAGTGTTCCAAGAGCTGGTTGCCCTGTCGTGGTAATTATTAACTTTCAACTCATCTCTTTAGGGCTTTCTGTTTATAAAGATTTTCTCTTCAAGATGTACTATACACAACAGTTGAAATTCATCAATTTGTCCCTCGCTTCATTTTTTAATTGTTATTCTGTAATTTATTAGTAAAGGTGAGAATGCATGCTTTACTTGTCGTCTGCAGTTGCTCCCAATATGCTGCAAAGAAATGGTGGCTTAAGCGTTGAGATTGTGAGTTCTAGAACAATTCATTAGTGATGGTCCCAAGAGAGCCGAGGAGTTGTATACATTGAAAGATGCATATATTGGCTGATAGATGCTCCCCCATTTCTAAAAAAAAAAGACCACTTTTTTATTTTATTTTATTTATTTTTTAGCAAATGGATGACAAAAAGATATATAATTAATTTATATTCATGAAAATCATTCTTTGGAGGTCGATGGATATATTTGTATGAACATATTTATATAATATAGCATCTTGATGTGCCGTTGAAGCATCTTTATGTTTATGCCACATTTACCAGAAACAACGTGGACACTGAGTACAAATCTAATGTAACATGGGGGAAGTCTGTCTTTTTTGCATGCCCAGTCCATGAGGCTCCCATTCTGCTGGCTTCAGTAAGGGTGACTACTAGTTGTCAGGTACTTTAAATTCTGAGAGTCCCCTCCCACCTCTCCCCCAATTCCTGGCACAGCGCACAAGCTTAGAAGTGTCATGTTATCAGCAAGTTACTTTTTGCGACTAAATCTAGGTTACTTTTCTAGCTTAACTGGAAGATGTTAGGTTGGAGTGAAGTGTGGGCTGGTGGGTATTAATTTGTCTCCACAGAACTTAAGGGGTTACCCTGCCTTACAATGGTGTGAGGTTGTCTTGGCCTTTCTCCTATCTCGGGGTTAATGGATTGTTCTCTATTATGGAGGAGGATTGGGTTTGCCCAGTTGGTGTGAGCTCGCTTTTATCTATTAAATTTTGAGGTTTTGGCAGAGATAAGATGGGCGGATTCTGTGGTGATGTGGGATTTTTGCCATTCTGTGGTGCACCAGGCTTGAGAGGTATGCTCGCATGTTTGAGGATAAGCGTCTGCTCATGTGATAAAGTGGTTTTCCTTGTGTTCCTTTGGGCTAGAGATACGGGAGCTATTAGTGGGGTCTGTTTCTCTGTTATGCAGCGAGATTGGAGGGCTATTTTAGCTTCAGTATTTTTTGTATTTGTTTATTTTCTTCGATGGATTTCTCGTCCATCTTGTTTGTACATCATATTTTCTCTTCTTAATCTGAGATGTCCCTTTTCTATCCAAAGAAGAAAAAGAAAAAAACGATGTCAGATTGAGATTGGAGCATAGAAGTGCTTTATATTACTTCTGCAGTGTAGGTGATTTTGACCTGTTTTATTCCAATTATCTATATTTATCAAGAGCTTTCAGCATCTGACTGGGCAGAGATCTAAATTTGCTTATACCATTAACAAATTGCGCGTGTCTTGCAAATCGGTCCACCCTAAGATTAGGATTTGTTTCTAATTTTGTGAATAACAGCTGTCTCTGGAATTTTTGGTTTGTAAAACATTATCAGATAATAATGTTGAGCTCTTACCAACTCTGAATGTCATTCAAATTTTTTGACCAGTGGATTACTTAGATCAGTTTTAGCTGATCCCCAGTAATTGTGACACGGCCTGGTTTGAGTTAAGTTGGATTACTAAATCTGTTTTGCGTGAGGATTCTTTACTGTACTAGAAATGGCCCTTTATTGGGATGAGGTCTTACTGGTCCTTTTTTGCTGGATCACTTTGTTTTTGCTATAACATTTCTCCTTCATTTCCTGTGGATTTTGTGTATAGACAAAACCTCATTCTGAATATATTTCTTGGTTAAACCATTCTGAATGTTTATTGGGGTGAAATTGTGAATCTTAAAGTGTAAGGTTGAGTTCATCAATAAGCTCATTTGAAATTTCATCATGCTGTATTTTGTTTTTCTTTCCTTGCAGTTTAATATTAGTCTTTTGCCTTGAAACTTTAAAATCTTTTTGTAAATTCTTCAATCATTCTTGCTGTTTTTTCTTTGACGCCCTCCTCTCAGCCCATTCTCTGATTGTTTCTCAAATGTTTTCTACCATTGTCAACGCTTTATTGTATTCTTTCTTCTTTTGCAGAATCTACGTCAGACTTTGGATGACCTGACACGTAATGGCTTTTCAGTAGTGAGTACTGTGACTTGTCATGCTGCTAGTATTGTCTGGCAATGCTGCATATAATATATGGACATTTTGCTTGTGTAATTAAGTCCCCAAAGCAATTTGACTAGGCACAAACAGAAATTGGTGCTCCTGACTGTGAAAATGTTAATTGACTAGATCCAAGCTAAAAGACTTGAATGCTACACCTTGCTAAATCAAAACTCTGATACACTGAATCACCAACTGACTTGAATGCTAGACCTTCTGGTGACACTGGTTTACAGGTTTTTAATTGCTTCTGAGGAAATCAAGGACTACTTCTATCATGCCTATCAAACTGTAGTAGTTTGGTCCAGACAACAACCAAGGTTGAAAGGTTTAATCTGTATGAGATAGATGGCATCACTTATCTGTAGATGACGCTTGTATGAATATACTTGTCAGAGATGCTCATTAGTTTTTGCTAGAATGAAAGGCTCATTTCTCGTAGAAAAGGTGAATGATAATTTTTTTCTCCAATCCTGTTATTGCTGTAAATTTGGGAGAAAAGTTGAATTTCTAAGACTTTTAAGGTGACAATAAAAAAAAAAGAAAGAAAAAGAGATGACTATCTTAGTTTCAAATTCTCTTTAAGTAAACATAAAAAAAAGAGATTCAAAATTGATGGTTGTTCGCAAATGCCTGATGTTACTCGAGTGTTGGATGCACTGTTGCACTCATTATGATTTGGTCTTGATTTACTTATAGGTGCTCTTTTCGGTTGGGACAACATATATGAAAATGGTCCTCGAATGAAGTAGGAAAAAGAAATTACGTCTAGGAGATTTGAATGCCTAATAAGTGTTAGAGAAAAAAACCGCGTTAGTAAGACATGTGAAAAGGGTTGACTTAATTCTGACGGAGTCACAAGGAGTCTACATGCAGCAAACCTTCATATACTGTTCGAAAGCTTATCAAAACATATTTCAGGTCTTGATTTAAAATGAAATGGAAGTATACAGCTCTCTTGTTAAGGATAAACAAAAATCATGGATGCAACTGGTCTGCATGACATTTTTGGGGGTGCGATGATCCCTATTCATCTCTTCTGAGAAAGAGTGGTATTTTTAGCATCATCATGGCTTAACCTCAGGAGGCTTTTGTCGAGCATCACCTCTGTGGTTGTTTTTTTTTTCCGCAATGGAGGATAATCCTTTGTTCTTTCGTCTTGCAAATCTGCATAACCTTATCAGTTTGAAATGAGCATATCTTGGGGTAGGGCACCTACAATAATTTATACTTTTGGAGTGCAATCATTTATTTGTTTGCATTAACCACTGAAGTTTGAAAATTCCTCTCAAGCAGTGTCAATGTTTCAGTATATCAAATGATTTTCTTAAAATAAAGGGCAAGTTGCAGAGGCTCCACAATTTACTCCATGCTAATCATTTGGCAGTGAACTAGTTCTACTTTGTTGGCGTGTGGCAGTTAACTCTTGATTCTCTATTACTTTCCAATGTTTTTGACTTTTTCATCAATCATTAAACTACTCTCACTTAAGACAATCAAGTTCTCCTTATAGCTCCTCATTGTTGCAAGTAATTTTGGATGACAATGTGCTTTGCTGAACAATTCTGCTAGTTGGTTGAACTGAAAAAGGCCATTCTGTGTCTGGAGATCATGTTTTTGGCTTTGAAATGCAATGTGAATATGCCTGTTGTCTGTTTGAACTGGATAGATTTGTAAATGTGTTTATTTGTAGTGCATTGTGGAAGAAGTTCAGGGTCCAACTCAAGCTCGTGCTCGTAAAAGTCGTTTCATATCAGGGTAATTTCATGCTTGCAGCTAAGTAACATTTCCAATTGCTTTTTGAGTTTGTTGTTTACTGCATTTTTCTTTTAGATTCTCTTTGATTCTGGTTAGTTACTTCTATGCCTGATCTGCAGTTTGAGTTTTTGTAAAAGGTTATTAGCAACAAAAGCTAGTCTTTTTACATCATTGAAGTGTGGAAACACGGTCCTCGTGATCTGAAGCATGTTCATGATTTGTTTTCATTGAGTTTGCTCTGATTTATTTATGTTGATGTTTAAATTATTTTAGTGGGCTGATGACAAACCAAACCAACACACTTCACTTATCCTTTGGTTGGAATTTCCTGGTTGTGTATGAGCGCTTCCATTCTTGATGTTCTACTTTTAAGTGTTGGATCTTAAAGTCTTTATGCACCACAATATTGTGTCTGTACTTGTAAGAGTTTATTGCCTATGCCTACATCACTCTTATTTGAATGAATCAAAATTATCCACTTTAATCTGATTTATCTGGGTTTCATTCTCAACCAAAAGAGCGTAGAATTGGACAACTTTTAGGAAAAGATAATGTCTAAATTATTACAAATTTAATGCAAAGGGTCAGCCTCATATGGAAAGATGTTGTGTGAATACATCATGTCCAATTCGTAAGGGTCTATTGTGTAAGCCAACATAATTTTTTGCAAGAAATTGGGACGAATAGATGTCTGCACTCTTACAAAATTATGGTGTAGCATGACATAATAAAATTGTGGGAATAGATCATGTTGTGGGCAGTCTTGAAAACATTGGTAGGTTTGTAGTCACTTGCGGAAGGTTATGAATCTTGAGTACACTGTTAGATTCACAGGAAAATAGTATGAAATGGTACTTGAGAAATAGTTCTGCTTTTTGGTCACTGGATAGAAAGGGTGTGATTAGACAGTTTTGAGTTCATACTCTTTGTGTGGGACAAATAATTGATAGAGCTTACCTCTAGTTGAAATTACGTGTTTTGCTAAACCTGCTCTTCTGTGGATTGCGGTGCTCATATTTGCAAGTACCCGAGTGGAAAGCTGCCACTCTAGAAGAGCTACGGGCACTCAAAAAAAATGGGACCTGGATCCTTACTGGTTTACCACAAGGCAAGCGCACTGTTGGATACAAGTGGATTTTTTCAACCAAACACAAAGCTGATGGTAGTATAGAGCGTTTCAAAGCCAGTCTAGTGGCTAAAGGGTTCACCCAATCTTATGGGATTGATTACCAAGAGACCTTTGCTCCTGTCGCAAAGGTGAATACTATTCGGGTGCTTCTCTCAATTACAACTAATCTAGACTGGCCATTATTTCAACTTGACGTAAAAAATGCCTTCCTGAATGGTGATTTAGTGGAAGAGGTGTATATGGACATACCACCGGGATTTGAAGACAGATTCACTAAAGGCAAAGTGTGCAAGCTCAAGAAATCCCTCTATGGTCTCAAAACAGTCACCCCGGGCTTGGTTTGAGAGATTTACTAAGGTCTTGAGACAAGATGGCTATACCCAGTATCAAGCCGATCATACTCTATTCATCAAGCACTCTGCACAGGGCAAGATTACTGTGTTAATAGTCTACGTTGATGATATAATTCTCACTGGAAATTTTAGTGATGAAATGACTTGGCTTAAACAGCTTCTCTCAAGAGAATTCGAGATCAAAGATTTGGGACACCTAAGGTATTTTCTTGGAATGGAGGTTGCTAGATCCAGCAAGGGCATCTCTGTCACACAACGGAAATATACCTTAGATCTCTTGAAAGAAACCGGGATGAGTGGCTGCAAGCCAGTGGAGACACCTATGGATGCTAATACCAAGCTTGGAGTTAATACTAAAGGAGAAGCAGTAGATCGAGGCAAGTATCAACGGCTAGTAGGGAAACTGATCTACTTCACTCACACTCGGCCTGACATCAGTTTTTCCGTTAGCATGGTTAGCCAGTTTTTGAACAGGCCCTCTAAAGAGCACATGGAAGATGTGTTTCGAATATTAAGATATCTCAAGAATGATCCTGGAAAATGACTCATGTTCAGGAAGACTATCAACAGATCTATGGAAGTCTACACCGATGCAGATTGGGCTGGTTCTTCTATTGACCGTAAGTCAACTTCAGGGTATTGCTCCTACGTATGGGGAAACCTTGTAACTTGGCGCAGTAAGAAACAACAGGTTGTAGCTCGGAGCAGTGCTGAAGCCAAATTTCGTGCATTGGCTCATGGGATTTGTGAGGGAATTTGGTTAAGACGTCTACTCAGTGAGCTCAATGTCAAAACAGAAGGTGCTATAGAAGTCTTTTGTGACAATCAGTTAGCCATAGCCATCGCAAGAAATCAGGTGCATCATGACAGAATGAAGCATGTCGAGATAGACCGCCACTTCATTAGTGAGAAAATTGAGACAAACATGATCAATTTGAGATACATTCCTTCTCAGCAACAAGCGGCAGACATCTTGACCAAGGCCTTGCACCGTACCAACTTCTGTGGGCTGATTTAAAAGCTAGGAATGACAAGTATATATCGTCCAGCTTGAGGGGGAGTGTAGGAAATCAAGCTGTCGATTAGCTGTCAATTAGGAACATTAATTTAGGAGATCATTACCATGTATAGCTGATTCCTAGAATTAGTATTTACAGCTGTATATACCCTAGGTCAACTTACCTAGGTTAGTTTTTGGTAGTTCCTGATTTATAGGATCTGTGATTATGGTCCTCCTTGTATATATACCAGATGATTTTCTTAATGAAAGATATCAGAAAATTCTCCCATAAACAGCTTCAGAGGTTCATTCATGGACACTTCAATTCTTCCAAGTAATCTCATGATGTCTTCCCAAATCGAAGTTATATGTCGAGAATATAGACCTTGCCTTTTTCTAGCTATGATGTATGTTGACTCTGGCTTGTTTCAATTGTTCAGGCATGCACACCCAGGAAGCCCTTATGTTTTTGGACTCATTGAAGATGATCACGATCTTGATTTTCCAGAGCCAATGCCAGTAGTTGGTATGGAAAATGTACATCTGCCTAAGTCAAGGGGTCTTAGTTTCCTCTAATGGCGAGCTACTAGTGTGTTGTGCATTAATTTATATTTAAATACTAAAAAATGCAAGATCAACTATAAAAGTTCTTTACTTTATTACTTATGTAATATTTGTAGGATTATCGCGGTCTGCCAAGGGATACTGCATAGTTTCAGTGCTGGAGACTATGAAGACATATTCGGCAGAGGATGGTCTAACTGAAGAAGCCTTGGTTACCAAGCTTCGTACTTGTCGGTACCATCATTTGTTTCTGCATACATCGCTGAAACACAATTCTTCAGGTAGCTCTATTTTCCTATATTTTTGGATGACTCATCACTTCTAGCAGGACTTGGTATTGATGGAACAATCTGATGACAGTGTGAGATGAGATGGCCTGTTTCATTTAATAATAAAAAAAGAAATTTTCCGTATTAGATCCCAGTGCGTTATTCAATTGCATTTGTGAGCTTTTTTGTTTGAGCATCCTCGAAATTGTCCCTTTGTTCATTATGTAGAAAGCTACAGATTGACTGATATATGTGGTTTATCAACAACAAAGATCACGAATATTGATATCCATGGTTTAATAGCCTTGACGTGGTATCCGTTATCGAGTCCATTTGAAGTCGAATCCATTGGGCTTACTTTATTTAGTCGAACAATCCATTTAGTTACTTCAACTACATCAAATGATCTTTTAGATTGAACTTGGGTAGGTTAGTAAGTTTTTGTATTTTATAATTTTTGTATTTTATAATTTGCTGTGCTTTTAACATTTATGATTTTTTCTAAAAAGTGGTAGTTATGAGTAGTTAATCTTTAGAGTAGTGAAAGACAGTCGAGTTATTTGGAGTTGAAGCCAATAATGTTATTAATATGAAGTAATTACTAATTAGATTTGAGGGCGATTTTTTTCAAAAAAGCATGATGGTGCTTCAAAAACACCCCTCCCTCTTATTATAGTAATAGATTTAAAGACTGATGGCATTGTATGCAGTAATTTGGGAAATTTTAGGAATATAGTATAAAAAGTCCTGGGGCTTGGGTGCTCAGACCTAAACATGGTACCCTAGCAAGCTATCATTCATGTGTTCTGCCCAACAGCTCAGATGTTCTGCTTCTATGTTCCCATCCTCGCATCCGCATGTCTGCCTACAGAAGCCACTCATGGGGTACTTGTTGAGTATAGAATTGGGTGATCAAACTCAAGCATCACAATATAAAAGATCATGGGGCCATGAAGGAGGCTTATGGCTCACTTCTCATGGTTGTTATTTGAGGAACCTTTTTTCTTTTTCCCGAAGGATAATTCTTTAAAGGTCAAACCCGTGCTCTCATTTTATGTAATTGATGAATGCCCAAGTTTTCCCTAGGTATTAGTGTTAATACTTCACTTTACTAGAGGCTTCTTAACAGGGACTAGTCGTTGGGGAGAGTTTGGTGAAGGTGGACTATTGTGGGGAGAATGCAATGGCAGACACTTTGAGTGGCTTGAAGGCGACGTGATTAACGACCTCTTATTTAAGGTTCACAGTTCAAATCATTTTCTCATGCTTGTCATAAGATATGGAGTTCTATTGGTATTAATGTTCAGAATAATTGGATGATGTAATCTGCTGTGCAAATTTCAGGTACAGGAGCTCTATGGACTTGACGATGAGGTATCATTTAGAAACGTCACTACTACTTCAGAAAACCGGCCTCGTCCTTTACACCTTGGAACAGCCACACAAATTGGTCAGAGTGCCATCTTCTGGATTTGATACTTTACATTTATTTGATTTTGTGCCATTACATTCTACTTGATGTCTTGGTGCTGCATATTTCCAGGTGCTATACCAACTGAAGGAATACCTTCGTTATTAAAGATTTTGCTCCCATCGAACTGTACTGGATTACCAGTTGCGTAAGTGAGGAGTGCACTTGCTATTTAACCCTTTTACTTAAAATCATTTCAAGTGTATCACTTATTTAGTTTCATTGATAAATTAATCTCCTCTTTATCCTTTGATTATTATCATAGCAAGTCCTGTTCCTGTTTCTCTCCATAAAAATTACGACTATGATTATCTTTCATATGTTCTTTCCTCAGGTACGTTAGGGATCTTCTTCTGAATCCTCCTGCATATGCAATTGCATCTACTATTCAAGGTGAGTGCCTTACTGGCATAATATACCTTTTACTGCAAATGGGGTTGGTTATTCTTGATTATGCTATATGCTCATTATTCATTGGTGAATTATTAGAAAGAGTTAGTATTTTATAGGGCTAATTGCATATTAGGGTCCGGTGTTTAACCTTTTTTGCAATTTAGGGTCCAAAGTCCCAAACTTGGTTAAATGAGTTCCATTCTTTCATTTTTGTCTCCAAATGCCAATATTTTTAGTCTTTTAAAGTTCAACCAATTTTACAATTCATGGTCCAAAGTCCCAAATTTGGTTAACGGGGGTTCCATTCTTTCATTTTTTGTCTCAAAATTCCAATATGTAGTCTTTTAGATTCTATTGGAGCAAAGGGGGTTACACAATGCAATTACACTTGCTTAGGATCCTAAAATGTAATTTTAATGCATTTTCATTCTTCAATAACCCATCACCCCCGCGGCCCCACCAAACCAAATTCAGATGTCTTCAATGTGCAATGCATTCATACATGTTATGAACTTATTAATTAGTACATGCGCCTCAAGTTATATACTAAATTTGTATGTGTTTGCAGCAATATGCAAACTCATGAGCAATGTGACATGCTCGGTTCCAGAGTTTACATGTGTTTCACCTGCAAAGGTAGGGCTCTGTTTACCTTGCACTCGTTATAGTTTTTGGTTGATGCTAGTGACTTTTAAGTTTTAAGTTGGAATTTATTTCCTTATTGCAATTTTTTTTTTGATAAGAAAAGAAAGATTACATAAAAGAGAGAGAAATACAAAGGGACGGACGAGAAGTCCATTGAAACATAATAAATAAAAAAGAACAAGAAAATACAAGAAGAGCAACTAGATGAAAAGCACATGCCAATCATGCTGAATCACATAGAGCGGAATGCCTTGGAAAGCGCCCCTAGCTGAATCCCGAAGAGAAGCCATAAAAACCACTTTATCCCACAGAAGCTTCAAAGGTAAGGCTTGATCTCTGAAAATCCTAGAGTTCCATTCCGTGCACAAGCACCATAAAATGACAAAAATCGCCAAAGTAAGGCAGCTTCTCCCTGATTCTCGAATCCTCGAACTTACAGCTGAAGAAAAGAGGAAATAGAATCCGGGCTAACCCACACTTAACCAAACACCCTCAATAACTGATTTCCACAAATATGTGGCTCCACCACAATGAAGGAACAAATGATCATGAAACTCTGCATCAGACTTACACATCACACACCAACTTGGAGAGATCATCTTATAAGGCCTACGCTTTCGGAGCATATCATTAGTGTTAAGCTTATCAAGAATCAAAGTCCACAAAAGCTCTAATTTTGAAGGGGACATTAGCCTTCCACACAAAGTAGGACAGTGCAAATAGGGAAGGATCACGGGATTTAATCAAGTGCGAAATGAAAGAACGAAAAGTATATAAACGAGACCCATCCAAAACCCGATGATATTGGCATGAACGAAACCGCACCCTGGGAAAGAGTGTCAAGGAGGACAACGAGCTCATCAACCTCCTGATCATGGAGGTTTTGGAAAAGATGAAAATCCCAAGAAATACCTCCAGTCTCGTTAGACACGTTAAAATCGGAAATAGGGGCCATATGAATGGAGGAAAGATGATACATAGGTTAGAGGAAGAATCAAATGATAACACTTTTGGATGAACTTCCACGGACTTCTGTGAGAAATGAGATCCCCAATTCTAGTATCCCACCCATTCTGGTGCAACCCAAATTTGCTCTTGATGACTTTATGCCACAAAGACTTAGACTCCCAAGGAAACTGCCAAAGCCATTTAGCGTCAAGGAAAATGTTCCTACTGATAATGTTCCCGAGAGCAAGGCAACCTTCCTCCTTAGGAAGGCAAACCCTCTCCCAAGCAACCAAATGGTCCCTCCTTCCCTCCCCAAAACCTTCCCACAAAATGTTGTCTGCCACACTCACGATGTTCTCCGCCACACTCACAGGGATCTTAAACAGAGAGAAAGTGAAGAGGAATACTAGACAGACATGCTCTAATGAGAGTAATACAACCCCCAAGAAAAAAGAAAGCCCGCTTTCACTTGTCAAGATGCTTACCGACCCGCTCTCACAACCTGATCCCAAAAAGAAACGCCCTAGGATTACCTTGAAGAGGAACCCCGAGATAAGATAAAGGCGACAACCAATCAAGGATGCATACCTACCTACCAAATGATCCTCAATATTAATCCACGCAAGACCGCACGTAACCAGATTAATCTTAAGCCCAGAAACAGATGCTAAGTAAGGACATTTTTAAAATTCCTAACACCCTGTGCTAGGAAAAGGACGGTATTGTTAGCGAACCGAAGGTGAGACACCCTATAATCATGCCTACCCACGTGGACACCCTCTACTAACAAACCGCCTCTCCTCTCGAAACAAACTTGCTAAGAACATCAGCTACAAGGGTAAATAAAGCTATAAGGGTAAACAAGAAGGGAGAAAGAGGGTCACCTTGATGCAACCCCCTCGAAGCGCTGAACAAATAGGGTTACCTTGACGCAACCCCTCGAAGCGCTGAACCACTCCTGAGCCTTGCCATTAACGATGACCGCAAATGAAGGAGAACGGAAACACCCTCGAAGCCACTACCTCCACCTAACCCCAAAACCTTTCCGCTCCATCATATGATCAAGAAAACCCTGGTTGACACGGTCATACGCCTTCTCAAAGTCAAGCTCCAAGACCATCCCCCTCCTGTACTTACGACCTAGATCCTCAACCACCTCGTTAACCACCACGGCCACATCAATACTCTTATGACTCCCCATAAAGCCAATCTGAGCCATCAAAACGGTATCACCCAAGACCTTGCTCAACCGCACAAACTAGACCTTAGTGATAATCTTATAGACACTAGTCACTGAACTGATGGGTCTATAATCATTCACCTTAATCGACCGATCCTTCTTAGGCACCGAAGTGATGAAGGTATAGTTAATGCTCTTGCCCAAAATACCATTCCCGTGAAACTCTCTAAACACACTAACAAAGTCCCCCTTCACCACATCCCAACAAGAGTGGAAGAAAGCCATCGAAAAACCATCAGGCCAGAGGCCCGGAGCCTTATCCCTGGACATGCCAACAACGGCCAGAAAAGCCTCTCTCACTTTTATCACCAGCAAGTGAATTCAAGACCCTCAAGCTCAGGCCTATGCAAATTCTCCTCATGAAAGATTTCCTTATAAAAACCAGAAATAGAAGCTGTTACCGAGTACTTAATTCGTATAAAACATAGATCTTGTTCCTTCCTCACTGCAATTTCTTCTTCTGTGTAGAAGACATCTCTTGTCCTGGTGATGGTTAATAGTTTTCCTAGTACTTTATTTGTGTAAAACATTTTTGTTCCTTCCTTAAGGTGAAAATGCTATCATTACTCCAATCTAGACACAGACTAGAAACGATTCACTGTTTATCCCGTTGCCAACAAAGGATTTATCAAGAAAGGGTTGAATTATACACACAAACACATGCACAAAGAAAAATGCTGTCAATGGATTATCCTTCTCCCTGTTTCCTAATTTATTATCTTATTATAAGAGGATTACTTCCAGTTTGGTCTTGAGATTAGCTTACTATCTCGAGTATAGGGCCCATGACTATCACATCAGCTGCCTGCCCCTATGTTTGGTTAAAAACACGCAAATTTCAGGAGTCTTAGAAGTATCACTTCTTAGACGGCAAATTCCCTCCTCTGTTCCTTTTCCTACTTTATTTGATCGTCTTTAGGTCTCTCACTGTTGTAAAAAACTAACAGTTGCCTTGTTTAGCCACTTTCAGTTGGTTGAATTAGTAATCACCTGGGTCCTTAATAAGGTGTCATAAAGCTGATATGTGAAAGTCTTGTCAAAAGAAATATTTTCTCCTTTCTGTGGAACTCGCTATAACCTTGCATTTGGTTAATGGTATGAAATACTTTCCCATTCTGTGTAAAATTTCCTTTACACCTTTTCCTCCCTTGTAAGTTGTCATAATTGTATTCTTTCTTTTCCTTTTTTAAGTTTATGTATACTCTTCTCTTACATCTTATATTTCTTATTCACTCTTGATACATTCGAATTCCTAATTTCATTTCTAATTGCAGCTTGTGAAGCTACTTGAGTTAAGGGAGGCTAATCATATCGAGTTTTGCAAGATCAAAAGCGTGCTTGATGAAATTTTGCAGATGTACGAAAATTCTGAACTCAATGAAATACTGAAATTATTGATGGATCCTACTTGGGTGGCAACTGGGTTGAAAATTGACTTTCAGACACTAGTAAGTGGTAATTTAAGGTTCCTGTATTGTTTCCCTTTATGCAGTATAGATTTCTCCCTGTCATAGTTTCAGAAAGTCGACTGGATTTGAGAAAATAAATCAAGTTATACGAGATGGGCCACATGTGAAAGAAACAATATCCGCTTATGACCAATAATTTGAAAGAGAAGATAAAGGCGAAAAAGATCCAGAGCTATCTGGATAACAGTATCTTCTAACTTGGATGTTCAAATTGGAACACCTGATAGATGCATTTATCAATTTTTCTACTCATTCGTATGATAATTTTTATGTTTTCTGGTTCTTTCTTTATGCCAGCAGATATTTTTAGCTTTATTCTAGCTTCTGTGATAAAAAAATGATTTAATGGCGTTTTTACTGGCTAGTTGTTCATGCTACTAGGATATTTGCAGCCTTTTCAAAGTTGGTGGTCTTAGTTGTTTGTTTATTTGGTGCCCATCACTTGTCAAACTTGGTCAGTGGATAGAGATGGCTGTTGGCGCAAGGCTCCATGTCTTAGGACAGTCAGGGGCAAGAAAGTTTGTTTGTTTGTGTTTTTCTTTTGTTCTTTTATAGTTATTTGTTGCACTTTTGCAAAATGTTTGCGTCTTCGCTTGTTACTGTCATAGATTTGAAGAGCTCAATCTGTTCTTGTTGCGCTGAAGCTTTAACGAACTACAATTCTGATTAAAATCCCACCTTTGTCCTAAAACCCCTGTTTTTGCTTCTCATAGAAGAATTTTTATTTTTCTTGAAAATATCGCTGATATATTATGGGCCTGTTTGATTTAGTTGATGAGAAATGATTTACGACCGATGACTTATAGCTGATAACTTATAACGGATGACTTATGAAAGATGACTCATGAGCTTGAGCTGGTGCTGGTGCCGGTGCTTTTTGATTTAACTTTTCGAAATGCTGATGAGTTGTCTTAAGTTGGTGTGACTGTTTGATTGATAATGAATTAAAATATAAGACTAAAATACCCTTATTATTAAATATTCTTTGCATCATTATTATTATTTATTTATTATTAATATATATATTATTAATATTTATTTTATTATTATTATTATCATTATACACTATTATTTATTTATTATTATATTTATTACAATTATTATGTATTACAATTATTATTTATTATTAATATTATTAAATTATTATTATTATTTATTAAAATTATTATGTATTATTTTATTTTTATTACTATTATTATAATTTATTATTAATATTTTTATTTTAATACTTATGAGTATCATTTATTCTTATTATTATTTGTTATTAATATTATATTATATTTATTATTATTATTTACTACTATTATTATCATTAATTATTAATATTATTTATTTATTTATATATTAATATTTTTATCATTAATTATTAATTATTAATTATTATTATTAATAATTTAATATTAATAATAATAATAATAATAATAATATTATTATTATTATTATTATTATTATTATTATTATTATTATTATTATTATTATTATTATTAAGCACCAAGGTGAGGGGAGAGAGTGTTGATCACCTATTGCTTCACTTCGGTGGCGAGAGATATTTGGAATTTCTATTTTGGAAGTTCTTCCTCGCTTGGTCCTTGTATGAACGTAGGAGAAGGAATCCTATTTGGGAAACTATTCCCTTGGAAGATGTGGAGATGCCTATTTCTCATTTGAAGGATTCTGCTTTTCAGATGATGCTATTTTGGTGCGCAGAAGCTTATGGGTCTGTGGGTAATTCTTTTGTAGAGTTAGTGGATAGTTTTCGTATTAACTAGGACCTTTTGAGTAGACTCCCAGTGTACATAGGCCGCAACACCTGTTTTGTCGCTTTGTTTATATATACATCTTATTACTTAAATTAAAAAAAAATATTAGTTCACATATAAAGTTTGAATTTTGGGTCAGGTTGTAGATATGATTCTGAATATTCTGATAAATAGAATTTGTTTATGCTATTTCTTGCTGTACATGTACATGCCTTCTGGGTTTCAGATTTATATGCACTTCTCATGTATAGTTTATAAAATATTCAGGCACTTCACTTTGTCAACATACTGAAATAGCCTATTTTTATTATTATACACCTAATCTGCTGAAAGGAAGTAAACCATCTCAATCTAATATATTTCGTTTGCCAGGTGAATGAATGTGCGTGTATTTCTCAGAGAATTGGTGAGCTTATCTCTTTAGATGGTGAAAATGATCTAAAGATGAGTTCGTACATGAATATTCCAAGTGAGTTTTTTGAGGAGATGGAGTCCTCGTGGAAAGGTCGTGTGAAGAGGATACATCTAGAAGAAGCATGTGAAAAGGTGGAAAAGGCGGCTGAAGCTTTATCATTAGCTGTAAGTTTTATTCCTTGCTTGTCATAATTAAGCAAACCTGTGCATAAGCTACACTTAGTACAAGTAGGTACAGAAAAGAAAGAATGAATCAGAGTCTGAGTATCAGGAAAGAGACTAGTATACTTGAGCATTCCAAGGTGACAAAAAACCAGGAGTAAATTAGATTTGCTACATTTTTAACTTTTGTTTTGATGACATCTCTAGAAACCAAGCTTACTAACGATCTCTTCACCAATTCCGCCGTCTTTGAAATAGAAATCTGAATTATGTGAAGAATAATTTTCAGTAATACCAATAAAGTAGGGGATGGGGTGAAAGGGGGAGGTTGGCATATTCTAGTGAGATGTGGCAAGGGGACAATGATGTGGCAAATTGTTGTCAAAAGTACATTTTAAACTTGTTGAGAGCAATTGATGTGCTTATTTATTTATTTATTATTTTTATTATTATTATTATTTAAGGATATACATATTACATGGTAGCAAACATGTGGGCTAACTGATATGGTTTAGGGAGGTTGATAATACACAAGCTTAAGTCTTGAAGGAGCATCTTAAGGCCTGGAATAAGAGGTGCTTGGGGGATATAAGCGTCAGGGAATCTGAGATTAAACTCATATTGAGGACATTGATAAGGCAGGATAGTAGAAAGTTGATAGAGCGTTGATTGATGAGGAAATATCTAAGTGAGCTCAATTGAAAAATGAGTTTGAGGAGGTCTTTCTTAAGGAGGATTTGAGTTGGCATAAAAAATCTAGAGTGAGGGGGGTTCGTGAGGGGGACTGCAATTCTAACATTTCCATCAATTGGCCACTGGGAAATGTAAAATGGGTTATAATAGGGAGACCGAGTCAAGGGGTGGTTAATGGGGATCCTGATGCGATTGTTGAGGTGATCACTAGGTTCTTTAGTTCCTTGTATAAGGAGGAGGGTCCCTTTTGGCTTATGTTGAGGGTTTGGATTGGTGGTATTTGAGTTCTAAGGGTGCGGGTTGGCTTGAAAGGCCTTCTACTTACCTTGGCGTCCCCTTGGGTGGGAACCCTCAACCGATTAACGTTTGGGATCTTGTCGTGGAGAAAGTGTCCAAGAGTTTGGATGGGTGAAAGCATGCTTATTTTTCCATTGGAGGTAGGCTTACCTTGATTGAGTCGTGCCTTTCTAGCATCCAAATTAATTATCCGTCTCTCTTTAAGCTTCTCGTAGGGTTGTGGCCAAGTTGCAAGGTCTTACGAGGCATTTCCTATGGTCTCAGACGGGCGATGAGAGAAAAGATCATTTGGTGGCGTGGGACGACGTGTGTACGTCTACAAAGGAAGGCGGTTTAGGCACAGGGAACCTGGTTTTCCAAGAACATCTCTCTTATCGATAGGTTGCTTTGGCATTCGCCACTGGAGCCTCACTCTCTATGGCATAAAGTTATTAAGGGCAAGTTCGGGTGTTCAGAGGGACGGTAAGGATGCAGATATCAGCTCCCCTCTCCCATTTGCAAGTCCATGGAAATTCATTCATCATTGGACTCATCTCTTCCAGCCTCATCTTCGGTATATTATTGGGAGCAGGAGTAAATTCAATTTTGAGATTAGCTTTAGGTCGGGGTCTCAACCTATGTTACATGGACTCGAGTATGAGGATCGGATACGGGTGCCCGACATGCCAAAATTTTAAAATTCTACCTATGTCCAAGTGCCACACCCAAACCCATGTCACGTCGTGTCGACACGGGTACTTTGGAGAAAATGAAGAGTCCATGTAACACAGATCTCAACTTTCTGGCATTCATGATGCACCAATTTCTAGTTTTCTTGTTCGGGATAGTAACAATTTTTCCTGGGATTTTCATTCTCTTTAGAAATCTGAATAACAGGAAAGCTCAGGACATCATAGTCTTACTTGATTGATCGTGTTCTTTCTGTCCTTTTGATCGGGTTGATCACAGGTCTTGGATTCCGGATCCTAGTGGTCTCTTATCCGTTAATTTTTTCATGAAAATTTTAACTAGTTCTGGAATCCAAGACCTGTGATCAACCCGATCAAAAGGTACCATACAAGCTTAAGGTATTTGCCTGGACTCTTAATAGGTTGAAAACCAATGATTGGTGCCAAAGGCGAAGGCCCAGTAAGGCCATCTCTCCTGATATTTGTGTGTCAGGGGCATAATGAGACCTGTGAGCATCTCTTTTAGATTGTCCCGTTGGTTGGAAATTGTGGTGTTCTATATATGATATTCATACTGAGGAGTGGGTTTGTTCTGATTGTTGGAGGCTTTGTTTATGATCAGATATTTGGGTTTTGTGGCGAGCAAGGATGCACAGATTCTTTGGCAGTGTGCGTCATTTGGTACGTTATGGGGTACATGGAGTGAGAGGAATTCTCATATCTTTCGGAATCAAGCGCTTACTCTCTCTCTTTCACGGGAGAGAAATATCCTTTTATGCTTCTCTCTGTGCTTCAGCTTTAGGTGCTTTACACAGAGTGCCCACTGTTGATCTTTCGTGAGATTGGAGGGGACTCTTCATTAGTTCTAGCTTTATCCTTTTCCATTTTTCTTTCTGTTTTTTTTTTGTTCTGTTTCGGTGCTATTTTTGTATATTCTCTTGATCTAAAAAAATTATTCTTTTATCTAAAAAGAAAAAAAAAACAATAAACCCATATAGACAAGCCAAAGAGGAAAAGTCTAGTCTGACACGAAGCCAACTATTATTTACAAAACTCAGCTCCATTAGAAATAATCAAGCACATGAAACCCATCTCTGGATCTTAAAAACTAAATTCAAGTACAAAAACTCCACAAAATGGTTCACCTAGTGCATGGCAGGCCTAGGAAATACCCTCACTGAACTTGAAGAAGAGCAGGCTCCTCATCGAGACCTAATTTTGTAAATGGCAACTTAGTCGCCCAAAGTTTTTCCCGTTGATTTCGGCATGTTGTTGGGAGCAATTGTACATATTAAAAGTGTCTGCATCTATGGCTTATGACCTCGCTATGTTTCGGATTGTGGTTGCATGAGCCTATTGCAGAATAGCAGGAGAAATTGGGGAAAAAGAAAAATGAAGGAGCGGAGAAAGTATTCCAAGTATTAAAAGTATTAAAAGTGTCTGATGTACACTGGGCCCATCCTCTAACCTTGCCCCTCAAACATGATGTTTACAATTATGAAGGGATTAGAGATCCCAAGCCCTTTCATATATCACTGTAGCACATGATTTGGGATAGAAAAAAATAGTTTACTGAAAGATGCAACAATTTTTTATTAACTGAAGACATTATCTAGTGCTTGATACGAGCACATAATATGCTACTGGCTGATTGTTGTCTTCATTCTGAGTTTCCTCCATCAAAGTTAAAGCTGTTGATCTAACACACTTTTCCTTGAAGAAGATTTAGAAAGGGTTTGAGTTAATAAATGGGTGTTTAAAACGTATAGGTCACAGAAGATTTTTTCCCTATAGTTTCAAGAATAAAAGCTACAACAGCACCACTTGGAGGACCAAAGGGAGAAATATTATATTCTCGGGAGCATGGAGCTGTTTGGTTTAAGGGAAGACGTTTTAAACCAGCTGTTTGGGCTGATACTCCTGGAGAAGAACAGATAAAGCAACTAAGACCTGCTGTAGATGCAAAGGGTCGAAAGGTTGGAGAGGAATGGTTTACCACAATGAAGGTGGAGGATGCACTAACAAGGTCAGCCTTAATATATGATATGGAATCACTTTCATTTGCATTCCTATACCATCACTTGCCTATTTTAAAATGATATGTTTCAGGTACCATGAGGCAGGTACAGAGGCAAAGACAGTGGTATTTCAATTGCTGAGAGGGCTTTCTGCTGAGTTACAAGCTAAAATCAATGTTCTTGTCTTTGCTTCCATGTTGCTTGTCATTGCAAAAGCATTATTTGCTCATGTCAGGTCGGCACAAATATTACAATTTGCTGAGAAGTATTATTATTTGATTCTTAATTTTGCATTACCATTATTGCCCTTGATCTTCTTGCTTTTTCTTTGTCAGCCTGTGCTTGATACTTTCTTGAACATCATTGCTAAGTTGATGGTTTTACGTTGTTTCATGAACCAAAGTATTGATGGTGTGATGTTCAAAGAAGGCTATTGTCTAGTACACTTGATTTACAACTAGGCTTCGTCTACTTTAGCTGGCTAATTGACATTGGCTTGGGCAAAGCAAGTGTTGTATCTAGATGTACATAACTGTCATACAGAATGTATGGCTTAGAGTATCCACTTTACGCTATATATAATATTTCCTGGATTGAGATGATATTATTAGCTTGAGCATTCTTTTAGCTGTAAAATCCTTGACAGTCTCCAAAGCAAGCTAAGTGGGCCTGAGACATATAATTTGTGAACAAATGCCAGCTGTCTTTTTAGCTGTAATTTCACTTTTTGCAGCACAGTCCTGTCTTCTATAAATCTGTACGTCAGTTCAGGTGAACAGCCCGAGCCCTATTCTTCATAATTGTTAAGCATTTCTGCCCATAAAGTAAAACCACCAATTATGTGTATGCCTTTGTGACATGGGCGCCACTTTGCACCACACTAGCCTGACCACAGCACTGATGGCCAATTAATATGACATACTTCCATGCTATCTGATTCATCAAGCAAGGGCAGACTAAACTTGCAGCCTTGGGCTGGCGATTCCAGTCTTTTACTGCTGTAATTAAGAGCCTAGGGACTGTATGGATTCCAAGGTTAGACATTGTGTGATGTTTGTACGAGATGAAGAGAGCGACAAAGATATGGACTGGTTAAGATGGAAAAGAGTATCTCTTAGGTAATATAGTCATTTATATCTAATTCTATGGTTCATGATTCAAGCCAGCTGCTCACTTGGGATTGCTATCCTTCAACTCTGAAGAAAGTTATATCTAGGCTATGTTTAGGATTTTCTTGGAGAATGTTTTGTACTCTCTCTCTCTCTCTCTCTCTCTCTCTCTCTGGCCTGTATCAATTTTTGGAGTTAATCAACTGTTGCTACTAGGTTTAACATTGCTTGCATGTATTTGTAAAACTCTGCATATCATGATACTTGATGATAAATTTGATTGTAAGATGCTTATTGTGCTTCTTGAATTTGCTAATGTTTTACCCTAGTCTCGACTGAATCACTTATTAACACTGGAGACTATAATATGCAACAATAAACAGCCTCCTCAGTTCTCATGTTGTGGTATGAGACCCCTTTTACTGGCAGCATTCGCTCCTAGAACGTGGAACTACTTCTTATACTAGGGCTTGCCATGATAGAAGTCCAAAAGAAAATAATATATAAGATGATGCTAAATCTGAAGCTTCTCTTAGCCGGTCATTTGGTAAAAAAAAAGAGGAATCACTGTAATCTCTTCGTTTTATGTGTTCCTGCAATATATTGCTAAGTTTGTTGCTCTTTTCTTTTCAATTTATCTGAAGATGTTGACATTTCACAGAATTCTTACAGTAGTCATTACTGCTTCTGAAGGCAAGCTCATGGTCTAACACTTTCTTGATGCAGTGAAGGGAGAAGAAGGCAATGGGAGTTCCCCAGTCTCGTTCAGTTCCATAGGTCTGAGGTACTTATCAACATTCTAACTATTGCATTTTGTTAGTTGGTTCTTTTTGGGCCACATTTTATATCTCTTGGTCTTGGGTATGCATGACACCAACTTATTAGCATTCTTTTCCGCAAGTCATTCTATCCACATATTTTGCCAGAACCCTAATCGGAATAGAGGGACATAAAAGGCAGTCCACTTACTTTCCATGTTTTGTCAATGAAAATTTTCTGTGAAGGCATTGCAGAAAATTGATAACCATCTCAATTTAGCAGCTTCAAGGGCATTGATTCTCCTTTCTTGGCTTATATAATTTTAAAACTCAGTTGTGGGGGATTTATAGTGTTCAAATAAAAGGAATGCTTGTGAGTTGTGTATGAGCTTTTGTTGTTACCCCTAATATGTTAATCCCATCTGTGTTCCTTCGGAGACCAACTCGACTGGGAGAACCTTTAAGCTAATAGCTTGGGACCAGCTACATGGTACCTTCCTCTAGTTGGCTTTTTGCTTCTTACTGGATAATCAAAAGGAAATCACTATTACCTTATCTAATTGTGTTGGTTCCATTTTCTGGATGGTGGACGGGTTGGTTTGGAACTTATATTGTTGTAAGCCTTACGTCAACTGCTTATCCAGTTATCCTTGCAACCAAAACCTATCATTCTTTATGCTTGAGCAACAGTAGTATTCCACAAGATAAATTTAACAAGGTGGTAGTTTCCCACTAGATCTTCAGTTAAATCATATTGTTGTTACATAGTGGCCTAATGCTGTTCTTGCAAGATTTTTGTACTTTCCATGAGCATGCTTATTTCCTTTCTTAATCACTTCTGCGTATGCTGATTCCATGAAGAAACAAGGCGAGGACAAGAACTTGACATATTAATCGGGATAAGGCAATTATGATCATCTTTTCCTTCTTTTTGTTTGTTCTTTTGTTTTGTTTTGTTTCTTGCTTTTCATCATGTAATACCTGCTTAAAGTGAAACTTGCATTGCAGGAAGTGGAACTTTCAGATGGGCCTCTAAGCATGAATATAGTTGGTCTATCTCCATATTGGTTTGATGTAGCGCAAGGAAGTGCTGTACAAAATACTGTTGATATGAAATCATTGTTTCTTTTGACTGGACCGAATGGGGGTGGTAAATCTAGCTTGCTACGTTCAATTGCTGCAGCTGCATTACTTGGAATATGTGGGTTTATGGTGCCTGCCAAGTCAGCCTTGATTCCTCATTTTGACTCCATTATGCTACATGTGAAATCTTATGATAGCCCTGCAGACGGGAAAAGTTCATTTCAGGTGACTTATATCCCACACTTGATAACTTAGGCCCCACTCGAAATGATACTTGGTTTAATTTATTCGTTGATTTTCCGTCTCTTTCCCAAGCATAGGAAGTTGTAAGGTTCTCAAAAGTCTTCATGAAGTAAAAGCCTTCCGTAAGTGGTCCGCTGATATGTAAATGCGTTTATTTCTCAAATTCTCTCAAAGCTGTAAAATTATACACTTTTCTATCAGATCATTGATAGGAGTGGAGCAGCGGAGATATGTTCCCAGAACTGATTCCAGGTCATTATGGGAACTTGGCTGACCCCAAACTCGCCTATTCACACATTTAAACCTTGGCAGGGAGGGGCGAGGAGAGTAAAGAAAAATCACTCTTCCTACCTGGTAGTTCTAACAATTATTAGGCTAAATACAGCTAAGAGGAATACTCCAAGTGTCGAAGAGGGAATTGATGACGAATATGAACTTTAGAATGTAATACCATTAAGAATGTTGGTCATAAGATCATTAATCTCTTAATGGAAATGATCTTTTTGTCTCATGTGAAAACTAAAAGCAGCTCGAGGTAGGTCTGTGAGGCTTCCCAGAGTCAGTATCAGTAGCTATTCATTTGGGTGCTTGGAAGCAATTAATGATCTTGGTGGCATGAAGCCAGAGTTTCTTCACTTTGATGCAGCGTCTTCCGAAAAGCAAGCTCTGGCTCTGACATCCAGTCAAATTTGCAGTTTCAGAGAAGTATAGCATGTCCGGAGGTTCACTTTAAATGTTCGAGATGAGATGCACCAGAAGATTGTGAAGTGAAGATGAAATTTTTTATAGCAATTAATGAGGAAATCAGGCGCCCTTACTATCGGTTTCATTATTATAGGGACAATGACATTATGGCTTTAAATATATAAGCCTTACTGACAACAACAGTAGTAAATTTCTTTTTCCAACCTACCTCCTTATGGTGTTGCTTTTATACAGCCCAGCTTACCCGAACTAGTAAGAGATTGGGTACTTAGACATTATACCCTTTTGCTAAATTATTGGTGCCCTATTTTTACATAAGGTGTAAAAGCTAGTTGGGAAGCTTAGAAATGATAAACGAGAATTCTAAGATGGATGTGTAGTAGATTGAATAAGGATAAAATTTGAAAAGCACATGTTCATGATCGGTAGAAGTAGCCTCACTAGGAATAGGAATCGTTACGATGGTTTGGACACCTAGAATGTTAGTCAATGAAGCGGCAGTTTGCTGATCAAAAAAATGAAATCAAATAAAATAAAAAGAATGTGCCAGTCGGGAGGAGTGGTAACATCAATATCAACATCAATTCTAGAGATATGGGAAGACCAAAGCTAACATTGGCTACGGTAGTGAAGGATGAATGTGCTTAGTAGGATATCTTGCTTTGGACATTACATAATGGAGGTTTAATGTAGCCGATCCTAATAATTGCGGACAAGCTGCTAAATCGAGTTGTTCAAGACAGACCAAATGGTGAAAAAAGATTGGTGTGGCTGGAACAGTTCTGGCATTTTTCATGCGAATAACCTAGGATTAACAGTTAGCGTTTGGCTCTTTTGTGTTGCTTGATAAGTCAACATCCGGAAGTGGACCTTCTATAAGGTGGTCAAACCACATCTATACATATTCTTCTCATAAGCTCAACTATCACAAACAATTACTCCCTCCGTCCCTAAATTATTGTCTTCCTTTCCTTTTTTGTTCGTCCCAGAATAATTGTCTTGTTTGAAAACTTTTCTTTTTAGGACATCACTTTTACCATTTAACCATTACTTTTACCCGTACTTTAATTATGGACCACATACACATGGGTATTAAAGGAAATTAAACATTATACCAATATTAATAATCAAGTCAATTGTTTTTTCTTAATCCGTGTGCCGGGTCAAACAAGACAATAATTAAGGGACGGAGGGAGTATATTTTTCATGGCAATGATCTCAACTAACTCCATTGTTTATCCTTGGTTTAAGAAAATCCATCACTTCAACTCAACCCGGCCTTTGTGTCAATTATTTGGGGTTGACAATATGAACCCGTTTTGCCATTCCATTTGGTCCAATGCAAGATCCTCTGACAAGCCATGCTCATGCATATCCCTCTCTTATTGTTGTTCATGTTAGTTTAGGTGTTTCCCTACCTCTAGTCTGGTTGCTGATATCACACTTCCATCTCTTGCATAACTAATATTGAAACATAAGTTTTTTGATAATCCAAAAATTTTGTGCTGTCCTCGTTGTATATTGTTATTTTCAAATGGAGAAAAGTGTATATATATGACTGGTATCAAACAAAAAGAAAACCAGTCCAATTATAAGATGGCCCTAATACTTTGGTGGACTGGGAAGCTTGCTTCTTTGTTAATTTTCGTTTTTGAGAGAAAATTTCTTGGCTAGTTCATTCCTTGACAACTTTGCTTCCCTCAGTACTAGCTCTAGGTTGACATGATCGACTCGTCCAAATTTTATTTGCATTTCCTAATTACTTACCTAACTGTTTGGTCGAGGTTTATGTGACAACTGGCAATACTCCCTGCCTTATATATTAACAGTAAATTCCTGTAGCTTTTTTTAATTTTCTAGTTATTGAGGTTGGCTGGTTTTCCTGAGACTTTTCACCACAATAAGCAGGCCATTTATAGGTTTACATAACAACCAAAGGTAGTGCCGGTGCTCTTGTAGCCTAGTAGGCTTCAACATTTTGGTACGACAATCTGACCTTATACATTTATGTAGCCAATACCTTCACTTATTTTATTTATTCAAGACTGTAACTATCTGAAATTGGCTGGCATAGCACTTACACTTTACAAAGTAAACTTGGACAATATAATCACTCAGATATCTGATATCTTCCATATAGTACACTAATTGTTCTTATATTGTGTAATTTTTGCGTCTTATGTAATGTTTCAGATAGAGATGTCGGAGATACGCTCTATAATTACTGGAGCAACTTCAAGGAGCCTCGTGCTTGTGGATGAAATATGCAGGGGAACAGAAACAGCAAAAGGGACATGTATTGCTGGTAGCATTGTTGAAACTCTCGATACCATTGGTTGCCTGGGTATTGTGTCGACCCACTTGCATGATATCTTCAGTTTACCACTGACTACAAAGAATACTGCATATAAAGCAATGGGATCAGAATATGTTGATGGTCAAACTAAACCAACATGGAAGTTGATAGATGGAATCTGCCGGGAGAGCCTTGCATTTGAAACAGCTCAGAGGGAAGGAGTTCCCGAGACCATCATACGAAGAGCCGAGCAGCTATACCGTTCAGCTTATGCAAAGGATTCATTTCCAGGAAAAAAGGAGAAAAAAGTAGAACAGGTTACATCTGATATAGAGAGACCTCATGAAGCCTATGACCCACCAATTGTTATTAGAAAACGAGCTGTATCATCTCCTATGGCATCAACTGACGGAATGGAAATTTTGCGGAAGGAAGTAGAGAATGCTGTCAGCATAATATGTCGTAAAAAGCTGGTTGATCTCTGCAAGATGACAAGTGCATCAGTGCTTGCACCTGTAAATTGTGTTGTCATTGCTGCTAGGGAACAGCCTCCTCCATCAACAATTGGCGCATCAAGTGTCTACGTGATGCTAAGACCTGACAAAAGACTTTATGTTGGAGAGGTACTCACCTTTCATCTCAATCATGTGATTCTGTTGTTTACTCGTATTCTCAAAGTTTTCCAGTGTATATAGTTCTTTACTTTAGAGCCCGGAGTTGGGGAAATTGCACTATACACTCTGAAAATGCATGGTCTCTAATTTTGCATTTTGTTTTCATTTTTTTGATTTGATACACTTTCTGTTTTGTTTTTGTTTTTGTTTTCCTTTCAAAGGAATGGTGTCTGATTATTGTTTCTAAAAGTGGAATAATAAAAATGGTTACTTGATAAGTGTGAGAAAAAGAAATTGGTAGCCACAAAAACAGGCCCTTATTTTGATAATACATTGCATTTCAGTATTCTACTTGAGCATCATCATGGTGGAAGTATGATGTGATGTACTTTCATGAAACATTTGATGCCACATGATGAAGTATCGATGTCCTAACATGATGAAAATCATAATTATTTTCTTATTCTATTTTCAATTTCATCTATGTGCGAACTTATAATTCATAAACGATTCAATGCCGCAGACTGATGATCTTCAGGGTCGGGTGCGTGCACATCGCCTGAAGGAGGGAATGCATAATGCATCGTTCCTGTATTTCTTAGTCCCTGGGAAGAGCGTGGCTTGTCAACTGGAAACATTGCTCATCAACCAGCTACCTACTCAAGGTTTTCGACTTGCCAACGTAGCTGATGGTAAGCATCGAAACTTTGGCACTTCTGATATCCCCTTGGACAGTGTAAGCTTACCCAGATGAATGCAGAAATCTGTGTCCTATGTCAATGGAAATGTATTATCTAATCTAATTTAGTTGTTAAACGATTATATAAAATTCTGGTGGCTGCAGCAATTTTGGGTTTGATATATGTTGCTCCACTTAGTAATGGTCCGTCCTGGTATAGGAGAGGGTGAAATTTTGTTGTTAACTTGCGGTCTCTCTTTTGTCGTTAATAGAGGTGCCTATTGTGCAGTTGCTTGATGTAGTTATATTTTCAGTCATATAATACTGTATCAAAAACCCACACACACACACACACACCTCTGTATTAAGAAATCTAGTTTCCTCTTCGGGTAATCTGGTATTGGTTATCCTTTTGTCATGAACAATTTTGACAATGTTTCGTGATAGTTGGAGTTAATCAGCTGTTGTGACTAAGGTTTAACATTGCTTGCGGCGTCTGTTTGTTTTGTTGTTAATCACTTTCTTCTCTTTCTTTTTCCTTATCCTGCTTTTCCTCCACCATTCCTTGTGCCACTCCCAGCATCCATCCCAAACGATGCTATTACTCCCTCCCTAAAACTAACGAGTGTTCACTTTTTAATTTTTTATTAAAATTAAGGAAGTTGATTTTGGGTTATTTTAGTAGCACTTATGTATGCCCTTAGTATTCACTCCAATTATTATGTTCTCCTTTTCTTAATTTTATTATTATTCTTCTCTCCAAACCAACTTTTACCTGATATCGTTCAAACTCCTAAGCTGCCCGAAAACCAATTGCTACTACTACTGTAACGCAAAATTAGTGCTGCCCACCATTTTATTATGCTTTTGATTGCGAATTAGTAGGTCACAACCCAAAAATAAATACAGATCTACAAGCATTGACAGACATAGGTCTCAAAGAATCCAACAAGTATTTCAGTAACTAAGAGTCCGTTTGGTGTAGCGTTTTGGAAACGCAGCGTTTTTAAAACGCAGATTATTTAAAACACAGTTTTTTTCTTTATAAATGCGTTTGGGATATTATGTCAAAACGCTGCTTTTTATTCCCTATTGCGTTTTAAAATCTGCGTTTTGGGAAAAAGCTAGGAATTTCAGCGTTTTAAAACGCAGCTGCGTTTTGAAAACGCTGCGTTTTCTACTGCAGCATTGAAACGCTAAGTTAAGGAATAAACTGCGTTTTGGCCAAAACGCGCGAACAAACGGGCTCTAACTCACTTTTAAGATCTTCAAATTGATCATATGGAGAAGGGGAGAGAGTAAGTCGATTGCTAGTGCGATTGATGACTTCTCTCATTAATCTTTTTCACTGTTGTGGAAGAGAATGAGCATTGAATGAGTAGGAACGGAGTTGAGTATGAGAAATCATTTTTATTTTCCAATAAGAATGAGAGGGAATGAGAATTTTAAATATGCTGATGAACTTTTTGAAGATATGTTAATTAGTAACTGCCAAATGAATTAAGAAGCATGTAGTTGTAATGTCAGTGATTTTGATGATAATTTTCTAATACAATCATTTTATCCAAGAAATAGTTGATAAATTATTTTACATTAATTTTTTGAGAGTGATGTCATATGTGTCATCCCTGAAGATACCAAAATATTCTTCCGCCACGTGGCAAGTATCCGAACACATAACCACACTAACCTGGAGCTCAAGAGTCACTAAGTCTTACCCCTAACTCCCATCACAGGCTCGAAAATTGCACCAAAGCTGCCGCTAATGCTCTCCTAACTTTTCACGAAGCTCTGGATAAACTGTTAGCCCGACATCTTTCCCATGCCCTTAGCTCGCTCGCGGAGTCATAGCCCGAGCTAGCAAGATCTGACCCCGAGGTCGTCAACTCGAGGAATAGTTGAAAATCAATAATTACGGCTATAAGTAAAGCCCACCTGTTACTTCGTCATCTCGGGGACCACTAACAAGTTTCTCATTGGTCAGCAAGTAATTTGCTCTCTAAGTATAGCTACATTTGGAAGATTTGCACAACCCCTCAGGGGGGTCTATCCTCTACATCAATGCTGATTACTTTTCCTTAAATGTTCATTAATGCAAATAACGGTGGCCATAAATGGATATATTCTTGCCTATCTCGAGCTGATATCTAGCAGACCCACTTGTCTCAAATCAACACTCCTCCGGTATAAATACAAGGTGAATATCTTCATTTATGGTCTAAGTTCCATTGAATAACTCACAACTACCAAATCTCCAAAAGCCTTCAGTGTATTTACTCCCAAAAGTAGCCTGACTTTTTACTGGAGACCATAATTTTTACCACCGACTTTTTACCGGAGGGCTTTAGCTGGATCATGTCCAGCTTCCTAACGGTGCCTTCTTTGATATCTCAAGTATCTACCGGATGACCAGTAGATACATTTGTGCCTATTGAGAGTCGGGACATCCTACTGTTCAACTAGCTGCATACGTGGACTTGACACGGTCACCTGAACAGTTTTTAGCGTGATCAATCCTATTTGGCGTCTTATGGGCTCTATTATGTGTTAATAAATGAAGTCAAATAGATGACATATAAGATGATATATCATTTTGTGGACATAATTAGATACTCATTAGCTAGTTCTACCATAACTCTAAGTTTAGGGTGAAATAAGAATTATATAATTTATAATATCAGCTAGTTATATATTAGATAAGTAATTTGGTACTCATGGTTTAGTTTGCTCACAAAAAAAAAAAAAAATTATCTTTCTTTCAAAGTCAATTGCATCCAGATTTGAATAGTATTCAAATACTTTGAAGGGGACTAGCACCCAGAAGTGGTCGTGCCGGAGTGGTTATCGGGCATGACTAGAAATCATGTGGGCTCTGCTCGCGCAGGTTCGAATCCTGCCAAATAAAATAAAATAATTACAGGGACACGAGTTCTAGGAAACTGCATTGCATCTAGCCTTTTAGTAATAAGTATTCCCATTCTTTCGAATGGAATTTTTTACTTCTTCACAACAAATAATGGTGGCCAATAATGATTCAAATTGTTCTAGCAAGTGGTCTGATCTTCCTGTAGGATTGAGCTCTAGGAAACTGCATTGCATCTAGCCTTTTAGTAATAAGTATTCCCATTCTTTCGAATGGAATTTTTTACTTCTTCACAACAAATAATGGTGGCCAATAATGATTCAAATTGTTCTAGCAAGTGGTCTGATCTTCCTGTAGGATTGAGCTCTGCCTGATCATGTCAAAGATCACCTCCTTCATGAGCATCCCCATCTTCATATCTGTTTGTTCGTCATGGCGCACTACTGCAAAAATTTATCATAATATGGTCCATGGAACATCATATCTCGTGTTTACTTCTTATCTAGAAGGTCTTGTAGATCTATTTAGTCTCAAGGACAACAAGATTTATAAGCCCAAAAACAAAAGATTTATAAGCCCAACAAGATTTATGCAAAAATGGTTTTTGCTAACTTTGAATGGTTTCATTGGTAAGTCCTATCTGGGTTGGTTAATATCAAATTAGTTCATCAACTATGAAGTTTAAAGTTGTAATTAAAATCATTTAGTGATAGAAATTCATTGTTCAAGTACTTATTAATTAGAAAATATATTTCCTTAGAAATTATATTTCTTTAAATATTCAATACTTTTAGGAATCCATTGTCATGATTTTTTTTTTTGAGCTTTTCAGCTTTTAATCAAAGACATGAACAAATGGAAAAGATAACTTCTTATAAACTTTTAGTCAATTCAAAATCAATCATCAATCATGTACATCATTTTTTAGTGTTAAAGAATAAAATTAAAATAAATACAAAAATAGACGTGGTCGGCAGGATTCGAACCTGCGCGGGCAAAGCCCACATGATTTCTAGTCATGCCCGATAACCACTCCGGCACGACCACTTCCGTGATAGACTGCTTCAAAGTATTAAAGTAGTTAACAAGAGATTAATTGACTTCTTATGAACTAAACATTTCTCTTTTGTCGTCAAAACAGAATATATTAATGTATCTTTGATTGTAATGACAATTTGTATATTCTCGTAATTTATATACTCACAATAGAGTATAGTTAGAGCCTGTTTGGTATAGCGTTTTGAAAACACAGTGTTTTAAAAACGCAGCGTTTCTAAAACGCGGTTTTTTTCTTTATAAATGCGTTTGAGATATTATGTCAAAACGCTGCTTTTTATACCCTACTACGTTTTGGGAAAAAGCTAGGAATTCCAGCGTTTTAAAACGCAGATGCGTTTTGAAAACGCAGCTTTTTCTACCGCAGCATCGAAACGCTAAATTAAGGAATAAGCTGCGTTTTGGCCAAAACGCGCGAACAAACGGGCTCTTAGTAAAATAAGGAACGTGTATAATATGTTAAAAAAAACGTACAAGTTTTATACGAGTTTATTTTTAAAGTTACGGCGAAAAAATTCGGCATAATAATACGTAAACGATAAAAATACATTTATACGCTTGTACAGATATAATACAAATATAATTGAAATGTACAAGACTAAAAATATGTCATGTTCTGTATGAAATTTTTTATTTTTTTTTATCATTTTTAGGTTTAAATATCTTAATATTTTTATATTTATACACTCTCAAAACTATTATTTTCATATTATTACATATTCATGACAAAATAACTATGTGTTAATAACTAAATGAAAGCATGATTATATATATACTCTTATGTGTGTACTTCAAACAGTATGCGTAGTAACAAATAATATTTCTTAAATTTCATAATTATTATTTTCATGTTAAATAGCTAATTTGATCAATTCGAACAAGATTACTAATATAAATTGAATAATTTTAATAATAAAATTATATCAAAATTTGGTATGTATCGAGTTTTATATGTGAAGTACAATACGTTTAAAGTTTTATACATGCACTATACAATTCAACCCAAAAATATAAATATTTTTAATTAAATTTGATTCGAATATGATAAATGAAAGTATTTTTTAATTATTTATACATACGTATATTATACGCAAATTTACTAACTTTGCGATAGAGTATAGATGCTCAAGAGGTGATTTTTTTTTTAGCAAATTACACAAATGGCTCCTATACTTTTCAACTTTTTTGCGATTGGTCCTTAAACTAATTTTTGTAAAAATTAGGTCCCTATACTAAATGAGTAAAACGCAATTGGTCCTTCCGTCTATTGCCGTCAATTTTTTGCCGTTAAATGTAAGCACGTGCGATGCACGTGATTTTTGGTAAAGGTAAAATTGTCCATACACTTTTTCTTTTGAATAGACAAAATTACCCATGATCTCTTTGTTTCTAAAAACTTGATAAAGGGCATTAATGTACAATCCTTTCTTCTCCATCCTAATCTCCTTCCGTCCCATCTACTCCACCATAAATGCCACCACCCACATTATTGCCGGCGAACACAAATTCAAAATTACTTTTACAAAATTTAAAATTCCCATCACAAAATCTAAAATTACAGGTCTGGAAATTGAGTTTTTTTTTGTTCACTAGAAGATTTGGAATCTCTGATTATCACCCATCTTTCTTGCAAATGTCACAATCTTCGTCGGCATTTTTGACGGCCATTGGTGACGATAGAGAAAGAGAAAGGGGTTGGGAAAATGGGAAATTCATGTGCTCTGCTTGGCATCCACCCCCACCATTGCCAACAACATCAACCACACCACCCCCACTATCACCGCCAACACCACCATCAACGACCTTTTCTTCCTCACCCCCTCCGGCAACTACAAAATTCAATCACTGCTAACACTCTTGTGTCAATTTACAGAATCAGTGCAGGGTTTGAATTAGTCACCTCGTCAGTATCAGGGAGATCACGATCATCACCACTACCATCTTCCCTGCAAGATTGTTCATTGTCAGGAACCAATCCCCGCCAACGCGCTGTCTCTGTCTTCCACTCCAACGTCGGCTCCTTCTTCGGCAAACCCCAGTAAATTACCAGTACTCCATAATCCACCAGCAGATCTCGCTAGCTGGATCTAAATCTAGATCTCGGTCCCTGCCACTTGACTTCACTCACTCATGACTTAACCCCTCCTCCTATGCGTGATATCTCTATTGGTTTGGTGACTCTGTGTGTGCGTGTACGTGTGTGAGAGAGAAAGAGAGAGAGAGGGGTCACGGTGGGCTGGGAACGAAGAAGAAGATTTTTTGGGGGTGTTTAGTTTAAGGCAAATTACACAAAAGGTCCCTGTACTTTTTAATTAAGATTGACTAATTTACCCTTGGGTTAACTCACGTGAAATGCACGTGATTCTATTTAACGGTAAAAAATGGACGGCAATGGACGGAAGGACCAATTACGTCAAGAAATTGAGTTCAAGGACCGTTGGCGTGGGGTTAGGACCAATTTCAAAAAAGTTGAAAAATACAGGGACCATTTGTGTAATTTGCTCCTTTTTTTTTTTTTTTTTGGTGAGGAAAAGTTGGCCAACTCCCAAGCACGCAGGACTATTTGGGCGATTTAAGACATGCAGTTAACTTATCAAGTTATCATTATTTTGATTTAATGAGACATTAATTTAGGGACGGAGTGAGTATACCTCTTCAAAGCAGTCGGCTGACAGTCACGCCGGGCCTAAACGAATTCGTAAACCCCGGGGGCGATATGCAATTATCGCAAACCTCTCGTCATGTCTACCGCCGTATATTCGTTGCCAAACAGATTGAATTGATTAAATTGGTGGCCGGACGGTGGTGAGCTGGTTGTTGGTGAGGAGTGAGGACGACGGAGAAAGATGGAGAAAACACAACAGGGCGCTAGGATGAGATTCCCGTACAGGAACGCCACGATCGTGGTCTGCATCTTCAATTTGGTCACCGCCCTCCTCCTACTTCGCGGGTTTCTCTCTCCTTCCTACTCCACCCGCAGACTTTCCCTCTCCAATCAACCCAATTCAGGCTTGTCCTCTCTCTCTCTCTCTCTCTCTCTCTCTCTCTCTCTCTCTCTCTCCTACCCACATTCTTAATTTCAAGATTCACGTGTTCTTTTTAGATATATATTTGCTATGCTTACTAACAGAACTATCATCTTAGCTTAATTTGTTTACATGGAGCAAGTCTAACTGTTCGATTTTTAAGAATCCCTTAATTTTACTTGTTTGTGATGTGTGTTTGTGTTTTCCTTTTCCTTTTTTGTATTTTGTCATTTGGGTTAAGGGTTTTAGATATTGTTATGTAATTTAGATGAACAAAGTTGTTTGGGGTTTTAAGGATAGTTGAATTTGATGACTGAGAGCTGTTGGTGGATTTAAGATTATGACATGGATGTTGTCATAGTGGTAAAGTGGGTGGTACTTGGCTATTGCACATGGAAGATATTTGTGTTCTTCATTGGGTGAAACAGATGATGAAGATTGCAGAAATAGCTAGAATTGGACATTAATAATGTTTGTAGGATGTTGTTAGTGCTAATGGGTAATTTCATGAGCTCCATAGATCTGAACATGTCCGTTGATGAGGTGCTATGGTCTAAGACTATTGTACTAATGAGAAAAAATTGGATGCGAAGACTGTGATGTAGGACTGTAGCATCTATAGCTTAAAAGAATTTATTTGCAAGTCTTCCTTGTGTTCAATCTTCTTGGATGTTTAGAGGTTGGAACTTGATATTGCGTTAACACTTAACAGGCGGGTTCTCATGGGTGTTGGTGTAAGATGGGAAATTGTAGGAAAGATGGAGATGCTACTTCGATGAGCTGGCAAATGAGATTCAATTAGCGTTGCTCTGGAACACTAGAGTTACCCAAGCAAGAGGAGAAGAAGCATGGTTTTTTTTGGAACGATTTTCACTGGTGAAAAGTGTATTCAAGAAGATGAAAATAGGAAGAAATCTAGGACCAAATGGTATTTCCCATGTTAGAGTCTATTGGTTAATAAAATCATTGAAGATGATTGTATTGATGAACGGAATGTCATATGAGTGACAGGAGAAGGAGCATTTTATTGCTTAGTTTATAAGACAAAGAAGGATAGCTACAGGATCTTAAACTGTTATGGTATTAAAACAATGAAGTTATCCTGAAGATGACAATAGGAAGATGCTAGGACCAAATGGCATCGAGGCCAGAACCTCTCCGGTCCTGCACGCCCAGTTGGTCTGATTCGACATAGTGAACTTGGTACTTCACAAAGTGAAATTTTTAGTCCACGTGGTGAAAAATATACTTTTAGAAAAGTAAATTTTCACTAATAGAATACATATTTCATAGGGAAGAACCTCTCTTATGTACTCCTATAAATGAATTTTTTACTTGTATATTTCACAAAGCGTAGTAAGATTTCACTTAGTGGAGAACATGTTTCACATGGTGAAGTACCAGTTTCACCATATCGAACCGGACGAATTGGATATATGCCCAAATGGAGAGGTTCCGGATTCAATGGTGTTCCTCTTTTAAGAGTCCATTAGCTAATGAAATTGTTTATACTTCAAATTATACTCCCTCTGCCCAAAAAAGAGTCCTACTTTATTTGGTCAGCTCGATTAAACTTTGACCAAAGATCTATAAAAGTGTTTACAAATCTATACTGGGATATTGGGGCATTCACTCTTGCAAGTGTTTACAACATTTATTAGGATCATTTTTTATTTGTTATCTAAAACATTTTTTTTCTCCATGACAGTCATGTCTTAAGAGTTGACCGAGAGTAGAATTGTGAGGAGCAATGTCAGTTGAAATATCCACTGAGACTTTTTGCGGTATCAGATTCCTCATGTGTACAGTTATATACCTTTCTCGGAACTCCTTTTGTCCAAGTTATTTAAGCTTTGCCAAATGAGGGTACAACCATATGAAAAAGTTTTCGATTCTGCCATTGTGCAGTTATATTTGCATTTGGCAGTAGAATTTCTCTTCTCATATCCATGTATTCGCCAAATGTATGCAGCATCTTGGATCCTGGTGGGATGATGGCATCAATACAACAGCTTGTGAGTTCAGCTTTGAGCTCAGCAATGGACCATCAATTTCTGATTCTTCTGTGTGGTTATTGCTCTCCTCATGCTTCAAGATTTTATTGCATTAGAGATTTGTCATTAGGCCTTTGTTTCTCCTTCAGTTATGGAAGAATGACTAGAAGTGTATGACAGGAAGTCTCATGAGCTTGATATTTGATTTGATAAATTGGTGAGATTAATATGGCTATTGCTACAGAACGAGAAGTACGAGAAAAAAGCTTAGAGTCATGAGGGTTCAGAATGACTTGGGCACTTACTAAGTTTGTGGATTAATTAATATGGAATAGAAATGGAGAAGAACTTAAAGGCCTAAAGATGCAACTCAGTGAAAATGACCCTCTAAGCATGAATAGTCATAAGAAACGATGGATTCAAACAATGTTTATGATGTATTCAAAGGTCAAATCAAGTGAATAAGAACAGGAAATATCCTAACGTTATTGTAGTACCTGTGAAGTTGAAGAGGAAGTACTGTAGGACAAAGATGAAGGCATTTATCACATATTGAGTAGTATCGCCCTCCAGAATCAGAGCAGGGCATGATTATAAATTACTTAAAGTTTTGTTTCGATAGATGTCCTTCATAAAGTTGTTTTTATTTTGACAAATTGTTATGAGGAGAATTTTAACCGGTTGTTCGATGTTGGAGTTGAAGTTCATTCTAGAGCCTTATGTGATATAACCAATCTCTATTGCAATGTGGCATTCATCTTTTATCCTCACACTTGCATCAAATTTTAGGACCTTGAATCAATGTAAGCTGTGGAAAATGAATTCCAGCCAAATATAATCCCGTACTGAACTGAAATGGATATATTCAATTTTTGTGGATGATCAATACTAAATGAATATAAACTGGATGGCCTACCTTTCATGGTACCCGAGGCAATATTTGAGTGATAAATACAATTTTATCATTTGCAGTATCATAAAGACGCGAGGATATATATTACATACTGCTATTGTTCTCAATGATGCTGCGAGAATTTATAATTGAATGAAATAAATGTTTCTTCATTTGTTGTTGTTTTGTGCAGCTAGTAATGATAAGTTCTTCATTCTTCCACTGGGAAGTTTTAACTAGTTGGTATGCTAATTGATGTTCATGTCATTTTACCTTTTGTTATTTAGTTCTGCTTAGGTATATCAAGGAATCTGAAGAATTACGTCGCACCATGCAACCCCTGGAACTGATAAGAAGAGTGAGTCTGAGTTTCTTTAACCCTTCTCATCAAGTTGTGATCAGGTCTAAAGAATTTTATCCTAGAAAATTATATTTGAAGAGGCCTTTTAGTTTATGATAGAAGTGATTACTTATATATTTATTATAGATTCAGTCACTTTTCTTGGTTCTTTATATAGTGGGTATAAATTAGTAAATTCAGACATTTTTTTATATAGGTTAGAGAAATTCAAAGAGAAGCATATATTGAACTAGAGGCAGCCCAAGAGAAAGTCACCAAACAATCTGCTGCGGTTGATCTTATATCAAGGCTGAATAATTACCGCTCCAACTCAGATGCTGGCAGCGTGAAAGGTGACTACCACTTTCTGTATCTCTGTCTGTTTGTCTTTAGGAGATGGTTATAAGTACTGGAAGTACTAATATTTATATGTCGGCATAATTTTATAGACCAAAAGACTTTCTTATGATCATGTACGCATAACTAACTATAAAAGTACATTTTCAGCTATATTCTCTGCTTGACTTAAAATATGGTCTCTCCGACGCATAACGTCTTGATCTTACTTGTGGCTTTCTCAAATGCACAAAATAAAAAAAGCCATTATAAAATCCCTTTTTGTTTTGTTTCCATTATTATAGTCCATAACCATGCCCATAGCAGGACCATGTTCCTCAAAGAAAAACTATTTCCTACTGGGCAGTACTATGTAACTTTTATATTACACACTTCAACAGTATATCAAAGTATTCAGGCAGTAGTATGTGAAATGTACTTCTGTTTCAGTTTGGCTAGAATTTAGACATTTATATCCCCCTTAATATTTAATACAACTATATGTATATCCACCTTTATAATGAATACCAACTACATTTTTCATATAAATATGATCGATGTAGTAATGGAATTATTAATCATGTGAGGTGGATTTTAAATTGTGTGCGGTCTCCAGTGACCTCATTTTTGGTTTAGTTCCAAATTTTTTTTTTTTTTTTGAAACAGGTTTAGTTCCAATTTTATTGAGTGCCAGTTGCATCTTTCTTTATCATTGGGAGAAATATTAGTTGGTGGGATATGATTGTTAGACCTTTTGGTAACATTAGTAGACAATTTTCTTATTCATGCTCTTGAATTTTCAATTCGTTGTGCCAACATATCATGCTATTGGAAAAGTTGCTTCTATTTGTCAGGAAACTATAACACAGGATTTGCAGTTACAATTGCATATCCTTTCACTCGCTAAAATGACAAGTATTTTCAATTTTTGTTAAGGTGTGGGCCATATCAGACACATGCCCCTCAAACCTAGTAAAAAAACTTGTGCACAAAAAATAGAACATCAAGGAAAAAAAAAATATATATATATATATATATATATTTATGTGTGTGAGGCTGTTGGGCACACAGAAAGATTGGTAGCCTTTTCCACTCTCTAGCCCTTAAGATCATAGATGCCCCAGCAATCTGTCATAGTTGACATAATTTTGATTGCATAATGCTAGACAATAAGTCTGTAAGGGTATTATGGTCTTTCTCGTTCATACATATAAATACATCATTTCACCTTGGTCGTTGAGATGTTATTTCCATTAAGTGGAAGGGTCGTCTTTTTTTAATTTTTTACAAAAATTAAGGGGTTGACATTTAGGCCATTTTAGTAGCACATATATGTGAATGTTGTTAGTGTCCATGCTATAGCATTGCAAGTGAAAACTAGGACGTGATAGTTAGTAAAGGTGAATTTAGTAAATTTATACAAAAATAGGACACTCATTTTGGGACTAATAATTTTTGTAATGGATCATTATGCGATGGACCGGGGGGGGGGGGAGTACATGGCTAAGTAAACACGCAACTGATAACTTTCTTCCCTTTTTGCTCCCTCCTAGTTTGGTGAAAATGTTTCCTGCATGTTAAATTGCAGGTAGTTTATCCTTTTCCAGCGATCTTGTTTCGGTCTTTGGATAATCTACAAATGGAGTTGCCTAACATTATATATAATGTTTAACAGCCCTAGAGGAATGGCGAAAGCGGAAGATGGAACGTGCTAGACAGCGAGGACTTGGCAAAAATGCAACAGTTGCTCCGCAAGCTTGAATACCTGTTGAATTGAGCTTGTAATGTAAATATCACTATACCAGGTTTGTCAATCATCCGGGCCATGTAATACAAGAGCTTAAGTTATAATCTCAAGTATAGTTCTGCATGAACTTCAGTGAGAGACGGATGAAATCTTGTTTATGTAAAAGCGAAAATTGAGTTTGTATCATTTTGGCAAAATTTAAATAAGTTTGTTGCAAATCAGGACGGTTACAAAAGAGATAAATCCTAGTAAAACAAAAGAAGTCATCAACAAAGATAACAAAGTATTTGAATCCTCCCATTGTAGCATTTGGTATTTAGTTATGTGATTTAGTGGCTTGATTTTGAGTTTTGTATTTTTATTTTGTAATTATTGAAAAAAAAAAAAATTTGATGGGATGAAAAGAGAGAGAAAGTACAAAATTACAAACTAAATCCATCAAGGGGAACATACACCTATAGAGTTTTTATGTGTATACTTGCACTGTGAGGAAGAGATGCGCCCTTTGGAGGAACCTCATTCATAAATAATAAATGAGGTTTTTCCCTACAATTACGTGCACCAAACATGAAAATTTAGCTTTTTATGTATAAGATTTGCATTCCCCTCTACATTCTTCAAATCCAGACATAATCACAGTAGCTAAGAATTTTAACAAATGTTCTTAAAATCTCACTTGTAGTTCTTTCTCGAGAAGAGAAAGGAACAACGAAAGTAACAAACTACTATCTCCGTACCCAAAAGATGGGTACCCCTTCCTAATAATGATCCTTAAAGAAGCTCATTTTGAAAAAGAGGCGCTAGTCAACTTCACAAAGATGGGTATCCCTTCTTACTAATGATCATTGAAGAAGCTCATTTTGAAAAAGAGGCGCTGCTAGTCGTCAACTTCACGAGACAAGGTGCTATTCAACTTCATAATTTCTCTTGTGCAGACTCTATAGTGTAAAGGGGACCTTTGCAAGTATAGATTAGTCTTAGACAAGGGGAGGTATCTTATAAAAAAAAACTCTGTACACGATTGTTGTATATAAAGGGGAATTACTTGTTCCTCTATTTAGGAGTCATAAAGTCAGATATTTCCTAAACAATTGCTATATACAAAGGTATATTTTGTAAACGTATTCTGTAAACAATTGTGTTACTCTTGAAAGCACACACTCACTCATAGAACAACCTGATATTAAGACCTGATTTGTATGTGCAATGCCAGGAAATAACCACACAATTCACCAGCATATTACACTCTTACTGTTTCAAATAGCCAAATCTGCTCACTGTAATTGCCTTGTGACGTAAAGGGACAATAAAAGTGAGATGTTAAGCAACTATCACATTGGAGTACTACAATAACTGGACTGCATTCATCCATTTGAGCATGCACTGATACAATTCCTGTACAGACTTTTACGGAATTCAAACTACATATATACAAGGTTTCAAAAGAGAGAGAGTTCATTTAGTTATTCATACAAATTTATAAAAAAACCTATTCTTAGCTACCCCTGATAATAACTTTGTTTTGTTAGTGCAGAGTAGTGCTTCTGAAGCACAGTTAACAGGCCCCCAGCAAAATCACTGTGTCCCACATAAGCCAGAACATGCCTTCAGCTCTTGATTTTCATTCCCCTATCTTCACTGTCCGGGATGTATATATATATATATATAAGAACTGACAACCAGGAAACAACAGGTAAAAGCTTAGCCATGCCGGCATCGTGCAAAAGCTTTTGACCTATAATAAAACATATTGCAGAAGAAGATGAAGAACAGTACAGCTACATACAGCTACAGCTCAGGAATTGAGTAGCAAAATTGTTGCAATGGATAGTTTTAATTCCCATCTGCAGCAAACATAAATTTTGGTCAAAATCAGAACCGAGGGAACCCTACAATTGGATTCCATGATAGCACAACATGGCACACTCCAAACAAGCATATGATATGCAATGATAGTCAATACTACTTCAGTCTCTTTTACATGCCAGATCCTTCAAACTGATGGTTCACCTGGTGGAACTCTAAGATACAAAAACTGAAGGAAAAAGGTGTGATAGCTTGCCCAGCTATGAACACCATCCAAATCAAGGATGTTGGTAGCATTATCCAGAAGTTTTCAAATGACATCGAAGTACTAGGAATAGTTGTTGGCCATTCCGGACCAAAATCTCCCTGTGCGTGATAAAATGCAAACTTGGCACATCATGGACATGAACACAATAATGTCCGCTGCTCGGGGTGAGACAAATGAACCCAATAACTGATAACCTTATCAGCCACATTAAGATGAATTTCCCCCATTCAATACAGAAGTATCTAAAAAAAATAAAAAGCAGGCTGAGATCCTTGGTAATGAAAGAATAGGCAACTCCTTGGAGCATGGACACTGTGGCGGCACAAACAGGGACAAACCAATTTGTCAAATCATGAAAAAGTAAATGAGAAAACGACGAGATCGAACACCAATTCTGTTTTATTACAACTTGCAAACAGGTATGATTACAATAAAATTAATAAACTAATATATACTCACGACTCACTTTTCGCAAAATTACAATGTTTCCCTTTGTTCGGATCAAGTAGTACACCCTCCATCCAGTGTACATTATAAAATTTTGTATTTATTACCCCGCATAAACTACTGCTAGCACAAGATATTGTTCAAATGGGCACTTGATTTTAAGTAATTTTTTTGTGCTAAAGAGAAGGTGGGGGGTTATTAAGTAACCGAATCACAGGAAAAAGAAAGGGTAAAATGAGAGAAGATACGAGAGGGAGATTGAAGAGAAACCAGGTTCGATGGGCTATTTGATGCAAGAGAGCCAGACCTCTATATTACAAAAGGGGGCGGGGGGCGCCAAGAAAACTTGACCTCATTGAACCCTAATTTCTGAATCATCGTTGTCACTCTCCTCCACCCCACTCGAGTCCTCTCTCTTTCTAATCACAGCCCCCAAACCCTAATCTTCTACATAGTATCACAAACAATTGAAGAACTTGGAAATGAAACCCTTATATGCTTAATAGAAGCCTATCCAAATGGAAAGTTAGTGTCAGATCATGTCTCATACCATATCCAAAGATTTAAGAATACCCAGTAACTCGGGCATATTGAAGAGTAGGTATAACGTAGAAGCGAATCAAGGACCTCAATAAATACAATCCAACCTCACATTTTTTGCCTATTTGTTTTCCAAAACTACCCCTTCTTTGCATTGCTTAGTTGCCTTCCAACACGATGGTCTTTTGTGATGGGTATAGCCAAAAAGTAAAGTAATGTATAATTTTCGGACAAACCAAATTAGAACCCCAAACATCCTATATGAGATTGCCCTTCCTTCTTTGCATTGCTTAGTTGCCTTCCAACACGATGGTCTTTTATGATGGGTATAGCCAAAAAGTAAAGTAACGTAGAATTTTCGGACAAACCAAATTAGAACCCCAAACATCCTATGTGAGATTGAGGGAGTAGTCTCACTTTTCATTTAACAATAAGCCTGATGCCGACACATGTCTGCATACAGAGTGTATAGCAAGATTTTCCCAGAGATAAGTTGTAGACCCCATGATTTATTCAGGAAACTAATGTGTTTGCGAGTATTTATATACTATACTCCCTACATTCTCGAACGAGTGTCCACATTTTTTGGATAAATGTAGCACGGATTTTGAGATGCTTCAACTGCACATCCAGATATTATATTATAAGAATATATTTATTAAAAATCATCTCTTTCAACGTTTATAGAATGATTTTTCCAGAAATATATTAATTTATATAATGCCTAGATACTCCGTAGATACATCTTAAATCCGTGCCACATTTACCAAATAATGCTGTCATTTCTTCAGGAACTGAGGGAGTATATACATACTCCTTATAATTTTAACTTTGATCTACGGATGAATATCATGGGATGATCCAACGAAGGAAGCCATAAAATTGTGCTGCTTTAAGTGACAGAATATTTTCCATTCAGTAAACATTATTCGCACACATGAAGTCTAATCATAATGACTGCCCCATTAAATGTGATATTTTTTTTGTTATAAATAAGTGTGAACTGCCTTCCTTTTAATGACCATATTTGAAAATCATATCTAAACATTGCTTCTTTCATATGCAAGAGTGGTCACTCCATCCCGTGTCATTTTAGTATAAACTTCATTCCTTTTTAGGTAAACTACCATGGAGGGGTGAACACTCTTGTGTATCAAACTAGCACTACCAAGTATTAACTTGGAACCCTAACAAGCACACATCAACTAAAGGATTGATGCATTAGTAAGTTGTTGTTCTCTGACATTCTTTTCTCCTATTTATTTATTTCTTATTTTTGGTCTTCCTTTTTCTTGTTATGGGAGCAGGTGTTAGGGGGTGTGTTCAAGAATCTTCAAACCGTTTTCAGTTTTTCAAACACACTTGGATAACATTCCCAACAGTAAAAAAAGGCCTCCGTAAACTAAGACACTTCAATCATCAGTTTCCAAGCTGAAATACTACAAACGAGTTAACAAAAATATATACGTGCCTATCATTAGCAAATAGTTACATATACACAAAAGATAAGTAGGTATAAATAGGTTTTTAAAGCACAGTTGTCAATACCAAGAGATAAAAATTACTAAACTATGTCTATTTGCTTACCTGTTTGGAGTCCATTACAAAAATCAGTTCACCCTACTCATTACATACTGCACTAAGGATAGCCCAAAAACCTAACCACTCTTTATGGTCGATTTGGCAATCTTTTCTTTTCTTCTTTTCTTTAATCCTATTATGTGTTGGTAGTCCCCTAATGGTTCCAAACTTTGAACAACAGAGAACTACCTTTGGAAACTGGGGTTGACGGTTGACCAACAGCAAAATCAAGCCAAGTAGAAGCAAATATGTACATACCGCTGACATCCTCCACAGGGTCATTTTGTCTCCACTTATGAAAGGTTGAGCTGACAAACGACTCTTGTGGAGAAAGAAGGAAATCAAGCCAATAGCTATATGGAAATTGGAAAGTGATATTAGAAAGAAACGGTTACTTAATTAGAGTATTGCTCTTACTTTTATTTGTGAATCCCTTGTAAGTACGTCACACATACAAATACATTCGTATATGTGTATATATTATTTGTAATGTCTAGATCAGCCAAGTATGGTGGTGACTTCTCTCACTCTTTCTGTGGATCTGTCCATCCGCCACTTCCGTCAACAGTTTAATAACTCTTCTCTCAACCTCATCCCATCTATAGCAGACATCCAATAAACCTCTCTTATAATTCCTCTTCACGCTCTTAGGTGTGATCTAAATTCACATCTCTCCTAATTCCACCGCTCTTGCTGTTTGAGATCTCAACCAATAATAGTATACATGATCTATTTTTCTTGTTTTTAGTAGAAAGATGTCACCACTGGTATTTGTGTGTTTAGTTTTACATTTCAACTGCTACTCCCTGCATTTATCCAACATATTAGGTATTCACAAGATGCATAGACTACACTTCCCAAACACGGCTGGAGCTTCATGCGGTTGGCCATCCCTTCCACAGTTAGTTGGCTCTTAAAAGGTGTATGATTACTCGGTTTTTTTTTTATGTTCATGATCAATTCTTGGAATAACTCAGGCATTAAAGAGTAATGCTACATTCACAGAAAATATAAGATCATGTTCAAGTAAGGTAATAAATTCACAAAAGATATATATAGAGAAGTATATATGCATGAAATAAGGTTGTACCAAACTATCTAATATATCATGCATCGCATCATACAACCATTCAATGCAATGATGTACACCACTCTGTACATATTTTATGCAAACATATCATTTTCCGGCATTAATTCCTTGAATTATGGTTGGCGTATTAGAAACAACTATCAGTTGCAGTCTGCAGCCATATGTACAGCATTTAAGATAGTCTCGTGATCTAAACTCCCTTGGAGCTGAGATCTCGAAGAGAGGCTACTCAATGGTTGACGATCTTTTTAAATGTTCAAATTCTATTTTCCTTTTTAAGGTAAAAGATTCAATATTCCTTAAAAGTTTTGTTGTTTTTCCTAATGAAAAACATAGCATAGTTATCCTTTTCTGGGGAAAAATGTGCTAGTAAGAACCAGCTTCACCTCCATATATTGTTCCTCTTCCATCTTATGCTCAATGATTGATGAATTTGACTTGGAACAAGAAACAACCCAAAACACCCAAAGGGAAAGGTTGATTACTAGTTCTGTTGTATTATAGAACGTTCAGTATGTTCCAACTGTGTACTGAGGACCAAGATACTTCATACTGGTTTAACATAAGCAACCTGCGCAAACAGCATCAACTCTGAATAAGCTACAAGCACACAACCCCTTAACCCTTTTTGGTAAGCGATTTCACTGTCGAGTACTACCGTTTTTAGTCTATGTAAGAGTGTAAAAATTAAGCAGTCTCAGTCTCAGTCTCAGTGCTGCAACTGTTAGCCTGTGCCAACTACTTGAACTCGGCTTTTGAATCTCCTTCTATTATCCTGTTCACTCCAGTGGCAGAACGATGATGACTCGCACACCCTTTTCCTGTTAAGCCTTGCCCTCTAACAATTTGAACTCCACATTAATCATCTCACTCTTCATCAGTATTGCAATACTGCAATTAGTGCTCATTTCACATGGCAAATAATCTCCAATGGCTATTATATAATCCCAGTATTTAACCACCACATGAAGTTTAATGTTTCTGAACTATAAAGAGCCTGAATTCGCACGACTTTTTAGACCCTTTTTTCGTATTCTTCAGAGCCGTGAAAGCAACTACTTTCATGTCATCGAGCGTGTGGATCGATGAAACTGTGGTTAGCATGCCTGCTTAAGCTTATAAAACCATAAACTCACACTAGTTCTCAGCCTTAAACTATTGTTGAGAGTTTTTCTCTCCACTGAGCACCTCCTGGGAACATGAGCTCAGTGTTAAACCCTAGCACCCCTCATTTCTAGTACAATTTGTTGACTTCTTTTCATTTGACAAAACCATCTTATGTAGTCCCATTATTTCACCATGTCACTTTTCCTCAGTAATCAATTACTATTCCTTATTTCACAAGGCAAACGATCTTCAATGGCTATTTCTACATAATCCCAGTATTTCACGTTCACGAACTTGAATGTCCCTGAATTCATGCATACTTGCACTTAAAAATAATATATCTGCGCAAGTGTTCGGCCTTTTAACTGTTTCTAAGGTTTACCTATCCACCAACCACCTCCTGGAAGGCTGGAATCATATACTCAATTATAAATCATATCACTCTTCCTTGCTACTACAGTTTGTGGTCCTTTTCATATGACTAGACCTTCTTATATATCCCCATTATCTCACTATCTCGTGAACTTGAAGGTTTCTATATCCACACCTGCCAGCACTTAAGATCATGAATCCGCACGGACATAAAGCGCAATGCTCTAACCTTGAAAAGGAACCAATTTCAAAACTCCTTTCTCCTTCCTCTAGCCTCTCAATCTGCATTTCCGCAACCTCGTCGATAAATGCAGGAAGCAGGATGGAGCAACTGCACCATGAACCACACAGTCCATCCTGAGCAGTCTTTATATATTTTAAAAGAACATGATAACAGCAATGGAACCACACTATCAACCAGACTAGCACTCTAGGAGGTAAAACTTAACCTACCGAACCATGAAATGAAATGAAAAACTCAGCTATCCTATGGGACGACAGACGGGAGCAGAAACTAAGAAATTACTAGATACTACAAAACAACCTTCACTAAATTTAATGCTACACAGTAAGTGGTAAAAACTGAACATCATAAGGAACATTTTGCTGTCAAGAACTAGCTTATCTTTGTGGTATAGTCATAACTGACATTAATGTCCCTACAATTCAAATGGCTGGAAATCTCCTTTGGTTTCTTTTTAATGTTTTTTCTACTCTTTGCGAATGTACTTGTAAAGTACTAACAAGGAAAAAGCACAATATTCACTCTGAGAAAGCTATTTGCTCTCCTGCCCATAGATCATTTCGGGACGCAACCTAGCACACAGTTTCTTTGCCAAGTAAATATATATAACTCGAGAATCATTTCTCATTCACCAAGCATGAACATTATTTTAAAATAAAGTGCAACCACATCATGTAATATCCCAAATCATATCACATGCCATAGGAGGAAATCATAGATTGTTTAATGTTATCTACAATTAACTCAACTTGGTTTCAAGATGTTGTAAAACAAAATCACATAATATATATCAGAAATAGGTGTATTGCACTGTATTTAAAAGATACATAGAGAACCAGTACGATATTAGAGAAGAAACGGCAGACTAACATTAGGTAGAGCAAATCAAAGATAAAACAGTCAATTACCAACAACAAGCATACCGGCAGAAGTATCAAAAACCAATTATCAAAATAATATTGTATATATAAAGTAAATGAAGCAGAAACAAACTGCCCAATGGGTCCTATGAAATAGATACCGAACAAAATGAGGAATCCAAGATGAACTGCAAGAGCAGAAAGATGGCTTTGCTTGGCCAGCATGTACAGTTGCACTCACGTCTCCGGCTCAGACAAATGCCAAAGGTCCCATCATCTGGTAAATGCTTCAAACAAATGATACTGCAATTTGGAAGTACATTGATTGACACGACCGGAACCGTCAAACGAATTGTAGTACACCATGACAAAACAGGACACTGTAACGACTAAATCTAATCTTTGGAAAAGACATCAATGGCACAATCTAGTACAACTCGAAGAGCAAACATAAATATTTAAATAGTTACTCAAGATAGTTGGTAATTTACCTCAGTGCACCTCGTACCCCAGCATCTGCATTACGTCAAACACAAAAATGAACCAACTCCACCAGGCTTATTTTAGTTACAAATGGCAAGCTTCCCCGTCCACTCATCAGCTGCACCATAATCGAGACTTAGCTCCCTCAAGGGAGGAATATTCTCCATAGCAAACAGCATGAGGTGAGGAAACGAAACGTTATTGTGATCATACAGCACCAACTGCACCAGAACATTAGGACAAGAACTGTGGCTCATGTAACAAGCAACATTCCTCATTCTCGACACATCCATAGCAAAATCCAAGGGAGGAATGGATGGATATGCTGGCCGTACATAGTCAGAGAATATTTGAGACAAATCCCCCCATTCCGCCCATCGCTCACCAAACCGATTTGGATAGACTAAAGTATCACCATTCATGGTAAAAACTTGGGCTTGTTCTCTTGTGAGAACAACTCCAGCATATTCACAAATAAAAGAACCAGCTTGAATCAAGTCCAACGACCGAACTCCCCAACCAGTTTCCCTCGATCTAAACACTTCAAATCTATTTCTGACCCCTTTCTGGCTGACACGATTCCGACAACTGGGAGGACAACGACAATTTGGACCACATTCAAATATCAATGGTTTCCCTCGCACCAGAAGCCCATTTTGATCATAAGCAAACTCACCCCCATTTTTCATTGCACAAAGACAACCATCCAAACATCCCGAGACACAATCACACCCTGTACCCTTCCGCGCAAGGTGATACACGTAGGGTGGGAAAACAGAGGTGACCAGATACTCATAGTACATTGGCTCGTGATTATTATCAATGTCATTAAACAAAAACACCTGCACATTTTCCTTCTTCACTGATATATCCCAACTAACATAACCCACCGGCCTAGCGACCAATGGTCTAGTCCGTAAATTCTCAGCAAACCTGAGAATGGAACTACCCATTTCAGGTTGATCATCCATTCTTACAAGCTTAAACTTATATACGCCAAAACCAGACTTACCCACATCAAACCAACAATCCATAATCTTATACAACCCATCATAAACATAAACCTTACCACTAGCACTACCTTCGTACTTAAACCCGCGAATTACCCTTACCTCGATTCCGTAATGCATGCTTCTCTCCATGGCAAGGTTTCCACCTTCCAATTTCTGATGAACGACTTGCCTAGAATGCTTATCTTGCCCACCATGGCCTGTGTATATAATCACATCCCCTCCATCCTCATCATCTTCATACCCACCGGAACAAATTACACTAGTGGCAATTGGCTCCCCGTTGGAGCTCTGGCTAGAAGTCAAATAGTCAATTCCAGCCTGAGCTTGACCGTGCATTCCGACAACACACAGCTCCATTCTAAAAAAGAACAAATCCCCAATTTGAACCCCAGGAATCGCTCCAACGATTCGCTTGTCGCGGTTCAACCAAAGCCCGCGGTCTTTCATCACCGAGGCGGCCTTCAAATCGCCCCGGGCCCGGGCTTGCCGTCCGGGCTTGAGCCCTAAAGCCCGGCGCTTGTCGTCTTCCATGACCGCAAAAACCCTAAGCGAATCGTAGATCATCCTCGTCTTCCGAACGACGTCCCGGAAGTAACGTTCGTCCTCGATTCCCAAATTCGTGACCCTAACAAGTTCCGAAGACCGTTGCTGATACTTCCGGCGAGACGAGACGACGACGGTAGAGAGCTGGTTCTGACTCTCGTCCGGAACGGTAACAATTGCGCCGGAATTCGGATCTATGACGTCAACATCACCGTACTGCTCCATTCGTTTGGCGAAAGCCGTGCGGAATAGCTCGGAGATTCTATAGAACTCGGAGTAAACATTGGTTTCGTCGTCCGCTCCGGCTGATGGTTGCGAGGGAGCGGGCGGGTCGGACGGTTGCGAATTGAGAATGAAATTAGGGCTCGAGTGGTAAGACGATGGTGATGGTTGAGGTTGGGATTGTTGTTCTGGTTGCGGTGGTTCGGGGGGCACATCGAGTGGTTCGTCAAGCGGTTCGAGTTTAGGTTCGAGTTTAGGGACGATGAGTGCAGGACCGGCGGTGGAGGGGGGAGGGTCCGGGTAAAGATTAAGGTCAATTAATGAGCCCATTTCCTCCCCAGAGAGAGAGAGAGAAAGCTAGTGAGAGAAAGTGTGTGCGAGTGTGTGTTTATGGAGAGAGAAAGCTAAGCTTCGTTCATTGAGGGGGTTGAGAGAAGGGCTTAGAAATGGAAGGTATGTTCATGGCGATGGTGTGTGTGTGTGATAGAGAGGAATGAGGAGAGAGAAAGTACAGACAATGTAATGTCAGAAAAGTGTGAAAATTTAGAAGGGGGATGAGGTCAGAGTGGGAACAAATTTGTTGACGTAATTGCCCCTCCCCGTTCGGAGTTGCTTTACTGACAGCGTTACAAGGTTGCTGCATTTTTCTCCTAGAAAATGGACACATCACCTATTTACAATTTTGACATGCATAAAAAGCTTGATACTCCTATTAAATAAATAAATAAATAAATAATTCAAAATTACTCCTATTAAATAAATCATTCAAAATTCGGAAATGTTTAGTGTACTTAATTGGGTAACTTGGAAAAAATTTGAAAAATGAATTATTAATAGAGGATTGGTAATTCTACAAATGGTTTAAGCTATATTGATAAAAGTTCTTGACATAGATTAGATTATACAGCATTTGAAGATAGAGTTTTCTTTTAATTCTTCTTTATTATTTGGATTTCTATGGAGATTATTAGTATCTCGCGAATAAAATAAACTTATTGATATACTCGCTCCGTTCTTAAATAATTGTCATGTTTGCCTTCGTACAAAAAAATTATTATTTCTAATTTTTCTTTTTTTTTTATAAAAATACTTTTATTATTTTACTCTTACGTTTTCTTCCTACGTTAATGAAAGTCACACATGCACATGAGATTTGAAGAAAATTACATACTACCTTCGTCCAAAAATAATTCTCGTTTTAGCAATTTGCACATAAATTAAGAAAGTTTTCAAAAAAACTAATTCTATTATTATTTAAGTTCAATTATTGTAGGTAGGTGATAGGAGTACTTTTTATCTTTCTTCTTACCAACCCTCTTTAATGATAATAATAAATAAGAGCAAATATTTCTTGAAAATTATTTTGGGACAAATTTTTTTGTTAAAACGATAATTATTTTGGACAGAGGTAGTACTATATCAATATTTATAATAGAGTTAATTAAATTTTTTTAACTTGTGTGTCTAGTTAAACACGATAATAATTTATGAACAAATTGAGTAATTTACAGTTGGGTGTTTTTAAATGTCTCGAATAGAAACATCCAAAGTAGTTGGGTGTCATTAATTAGATTAGGTTTGAGTGCATTAATGAATAAATTAAGTAAATTATTTTGTCTCTAATAACAACGGGATAACTAAATTAGGCTTTATAAAAAATTGTACACAAAATTAAAAACTTATTCTAGCATTACTTAAATTTATTAAAAACCATTGTTCATTACTCTACTACTCTCCCCTTTTGGAAAAGGGTCTTTTTTATTCTTTTTTGGATGTTCTTAAAAATATTTATCTTAAAAAGTAAAGCATTTTTATGTTACTTTTATAAATTCGCTATTGAAATTACTATTAGTTTCTCACTATTCAACTATGGTATTTTATACTCCTACTATATAGTATGTAAAATATTTTGTATAAGTAAAATAAAATATTAATATAATATTTAAATTAATAAGTGGAGTGCTAACAGTGATTCTCATTCGTCATTAGTTGTAACACACTTAAAAAGTAATATTCACATATCACATCTTTACAGGTAATGCTGAAAAACAATAGTATATTATACTCCCTTCGTCCCTAAATTATAGTTTCTTTTTCTTTTTTGTTCGTCCTAAAATAATTATCTTATTTGAAAATATTTTTTTTAGGACATTACTTTTATAATTTTACCCTTTTTTTTCCCCTACTTTAATTATAGGCAACATAACCATGGACATTAAAAAAAATTACACATTATACCAATATTAATAATCAAGTTAATTATTTTTCCTTAATCCGTGTGTCAGGTTAAACAAAACAATAATTAAGGGACGTAGTGAGTAATAAATTGGTCCTCTTTAATCTATCTATATCTAATTAAAAGAAGCACTCGGTATAAAACGAAGAGAATAATAATATAGGCAAATGGCTAATGACATACTCCCTCCGTCTCAAAATTATTATCTGGGTTGACCCGGTACACAGATTAAGAAAACTCAATTGACTTGATTATTAATATTGGAATGGTATTGAAATAGTGTATTGTTTCCTTTAATGCCCATGTGTATGTGGCCCATAATTAAAGTAGGAAGAAAAAGTAAGGGTAAAATAGTAAAAGTGATGTTCTAAAAAAGAAAATTTCAAATAAAACAATTATTTAAGGATGGACCAAAAAAAAAAACAATAATTTAGGGACGGAGGGAGTATTATATATCAGATTATCATCAAACCTTTTGTTTTAAAAGATATGAATTAGATTGTACTATATGATCATTGAACAAGTAATTTTTTTATATACAAACAATGGGCTAATGATACATTATAATATCAGATTATCTGGTGATCATTGAAGCAAGTAACTATTTTATATTTGAAGGGCTAATGACACGTCATACACTCTCTCTCACTTTCTCTGGTGCTATTTTACTCGTTACCCGAATGATTTTTCGATAATAACTTCTCGCTCATTTGAGTTGATTAAATATTCAAAGTTCTAAGGATTTCTTTTTAAATGATTCAAAAAAGAGAGTGACTCCGGAAATATATATAACATTTGCTCATATTTTTTTGATTTTGTCTTAAATAACTACTATAGGGTTATGTTCGGAGTGAATGTGACATTTTAATATATATATATATATATAACACTATTCCTATATTATTTTAAATAAATTAATAGCATTTTGAATCATTTAAAACGGACAAACAAGCGAGAATTTGTGTCTAAAAAAATTATCAAGATAGCAAGTAAAATGACTTTAAAAAGAGATAGAGAGATTATAATGTGTTGTTAGCCTCCCAAATATAAAAAAATTTCCTGCTTCAATGATCTTATAACAATCTGACTCATATCTTTTTAATTAAAAAGTTTGAGGACTAATGAATTGTGTGAAATTGAATTCATGCGTGCAAAGGAGACACTGTGGCAAATAGGATTGGCTGGCTCGGAAAGGGACCTTTCCATTTGGGCACTCTCTCCATTTGGTCCATCCAAAAAGTAAAATATGGCACCACATTAATTAGATTTATCCATTGATTCAGGACAACAACATTCACATCAGTAGGTTTTGATTTAGTGAAATGTCACACATATTTTATTTCATGTAACATTCTACTGATGTGAAGGCTACTGATATTGAACTATTGGATGGGGCTTATTAATATATTAAAATAATTTACACCCTTGAATGAGTCAAATAAAAAAATTGTGAGGAGATAATGGAGAGGTTACGAATCTGTATATACTACTCATTTCGTTCCAACAAAGAGTCTGCATTTAAAAGTATAGGTATTATTAAATTTGATTATAATTACAAAAATGTTTGAGGATAGATAATATGTTTATACCAAATGTGAAAGGTAAAGTTATAAAATTATAAAGATTATATAAATAATTTTTTAAAGTACTCCTTTCGTTCCGCGCAAAGAGACCACTTTGAAGTTTGACCAATAATTTACACACACACACACACACACACATATATATATATATATATATTTGTTTTTACAATGTTATAAAAGTTGTAATCCATAGTATTATTAATGTAGTTTATGATTAATGCAATTTTATTTTCTGAAACATAAATAAAGTATGTAAAATTTTAATTTGATTTAGTTACATGTTGACTTTTAAAAAAGGAAAGTGAACTCTTTGTCTGGAAAAAAAGGAATACTCCCTCCGTCCCGGATAAATGTTCTTACTTTCTATTTTCCCTCCGTCCCGGATAAATGTTCTTACTTTCTATTTTAGTATGTCTCAACTAATGTTCCTAAAGACTTTTGATCTACCAATTCTCTACCATTCTTCCTGATATACCCTTAAAGTTTCATTTAATATATTCCCCTCCGTCCCAGATAAATGTTCCTAGTGGATAAAATACAAGAATTAAGAAACATAATTAATGATGTGCTGTAAAATGTATTCTGCCGTTAATACCCATGAACATTAATTGACTTCAACTATTTTAAATAATTGAGTTTTTTTGGGATGTGTTATATTAAATGAAACTTTAAGGGTATATTATGAAGAATGATAAAGAATAGGTAAATCAAAAGTCTTTAGGAACATTAGTTGGGACATCCCAAAATAGAAAGTAGGAACATTTATCCGGGACGGAGGAGTAACACATATCAAACAAACTCAATTATTTAATAGTTGAATTCAATTAATGTTCATGGATATTATGGTCAGAAAATATTTTACAGCACATCATAATTGAAGTAGTTGAACTCAATTAATGTTCATGGGTATTATGGTCAGAAAACATTTTACAGCATATCATTAATTATGTTTCTTAATTCCTGTATTTTATCAACTAGAAACATTTATCCAGAATGAATAATGAACTCTTTGTCTGAAACGGAAGGAACAAATTATCACAAAACACACAGGATTGGTTATAAAATATAAATAATATATCTCCATCGCTTAATGGTGAGAACTGAGAACCGTTGGAATTCAATCGGGCACATGTATTTGGTAACAATATCAATTATTACAAGAAATATACTTGTTTGATGCACCGATATTTTTTTTGAAAATTAACAAGCAGCATAGCGTATGATGTATGGAAGATTTTAAATAATACTTTCCTCTGAAAAAAGAAAAAAAAAATCCTGCATTTCTTTTTGTTTGTCCGAAAATAAAACTGTCCCATTTCATAAATTTAGGCGACAAATCTCCATTTTTTAATTCATTTATTTTATTTGAAAAAATGATGTTAATTTATCCAACATGACATACAACAAATCTAGAACTTTAATACTTATCTATTCCAGACAAAGTGTCAACTTTTTATTTTTAAAAGTCAATATGTAATTAAATCTAATCAAAATTTGTTATAATTTACCTATGTTTTAGGAAATAAAATCTTATTTATTAAAAAATTACATTAAAAATATTATGAATTACAACTTTTATGACTTTGTAAAAATAAATAAATTTATGTAAATTATCAGTCAAACTTTAATTAAATTGACCAAAAAAGTTAAAAGTAAACTCTTTTCGTAGAGCAAAAGGAATACAATTTAAAAGAAATATAAAAAAGTAAATGATGGATGTTAAAAAGTTTCACTTTTAAAATGAGATCATCAATTTGGAACATGTGGAGTAATTATTTAATAAATAATAAAAAATAATAAGTTTAAATATTCTATCCGTTTATCCAAAGAGTTCACTTTTCTTTTTTAAAAGTCATTGTGTGACTAAGTCAAATCAAATTTTATATACTTTACATATGTTTTAAGAAATAAAATTTTATTAATTAAAACTTATATTAAAAATAATATAAATTATAACTTTCATAACATTTTAAAAATTACTAAATTTATATTAATTATTGGTCAAATTTTAAAAAATTGACTAAAAAAATTTTAAAGTGAACTTTTTACCAAAAACGGAAGGAGTACTATCTTAAAGGCAATATTCAATTTAGTTGGAACCAACAAAAACTACTCATTAGTAGTAATAGATGATAATAGTACTTGTCAAATTAAGAAAACTAGAAGAAAGAAAATATATTACTACTCCCTCCGGCCTTAAATTATTATTTTGTTTGACTCGGTACATAGATTAAAAAAATAATTAATTTAATTATTAATATTGATATAGTGTGTAATTTTTTTTAATGTCCATATATAAGTGGCACATAATTAAAGTAAGAAGAAAAAGTAAAGATAAAATAATAAAAGTGATATTTAAAAAAAATTAAACAAAATAATTATTTAGAGACAAATAAAAAAAGAAGATAATAATTTAGGGGCGGATGGAGTAATAGATTGATTTAACAAAAGTAAAACAGTTGTATTAAAGACCAATGAGAATTGGACATTGATTCTTATTCATTAAAAAATTCAAAACTCCAATAAATTAGAACTAGGCTTTTGAGCTCATCTAGGCTAGGTACATTGTTATAATATATAATATTTAAATCAATTCTTCTATTTGTTGTTTTTACATGTACATACAATTTATCAGTGAATGAGGAATTTTATAGTTATAAAAGGAGTAAGTTTAATTAATTTTTTTGAATAAATTAAGAGTTTCTCGTGCAATTATATATCTAATAAAAAATGTTAGATACGTAGGAATGATAGTTTTTGAAAAAAAAGTCTCTAGTGCAAATCTCTTATGCTGAGGTGACACTACTAGAAATACGCTAATTAGCGACGGAATAATCAATGGCGGAAATTTCTATCGCTAATTAGAGACGAAAAAATAAAATTAGCAATGGTTTCCGTAGCTAAATTAGCGGCGGAATAGCTTCCATCGCTGATGACTGGCTCCGTAGCAATGGTTTCCATAGCTAAAAAATTCTAAAATATTAGAGATGGAGTTGCCATCGCTGATGAATGGCTCCGTCGCTAATTATCGTTTGAAATTAGCGATAGAGGTTCCGTCGCTAATTATTCTCAATTACTCCCCAGTCAACCATCATTTTCCCCTTCCCAGACTCCCTTTCCCTTCCCAAAAACAACCCCCACCTCACCCCTTACTCTCTCTCTCTCTCTCTCTCTCTCTCACCCTCTCTATCTCCGGCCAAGAAACAAGCTCCCACCACCGCCACTGCCCACCCACACCGTCGTTGCCTACCCATATTACTCTATTTCTCAGTAATTTACTCTCTCTCTCACCCTCACCCACACCCTCCCTTTTATCTGAATACACTATCCACTACTACCGTCGCCACCGCCCACTCACCTGTCTGCCGTTATCAATGTTGTAAACCGCCGGTAAGTATCTTCGTTTAACCCTTTTTTTTTCTTTTTTTTATTATAATCTCTCTCGCACACACACACACACACACACTCTCTCTCTCAACAGATTCCACCACTGTCGCCGCTGAGCCGCCAGCCCGCTCTCTCTCCTATTAACACTAATTTTTACCCTTTTTTGTATTTATTTGATTGTTTGTGATATTGTATTTTTTAATTTAAGTTAGTTTATTAATTTGTATGCTATTATGTTAATTTTTATTATTTTAAGTTAATTTGTTTGTTATTTTGTAAATTTATAAAAAATATATATTATTTGTTTATGTTATTTGTATGCATGCCTTTTTTTATATTTGTATTTTAATTTGTATGTTATTCTATAAAACTTTGTAAACGTTTTAGACATTTGTAATTTGCATGCTATTTATGTTTTAAAGGCTTTAATTGAGATATTTATGTTAGTTTGATAGTTATGATTTAGTTGTGATATTTATGTTATTTTTGTAATTTATATGCTAGTTTTATGTTATAAATGTCGTAATGTATTAGATTTATATGCAATTTATTTTGTAGAGATGTTTGGTGTCTATGATATCATAAAAAATTTAAATGATCAAATAAGTGTGTGTGCGAACAAAATTAAAAACGAAGACTTGCACTTGTGAATAAATAAGACTAACACTACTAGGTTAGTTCAATTATTTATGAAATTGATCATTAGTTGAATAGTGATCAAGATTGTTTGATTGAGTTAACCTATCTAAACCCAAAACTTTAAATTGTATACCCTAAACTTTAAATCCTAAACCCTAAACAAGCTTTAATCCTATCTAAACCCTAATTAACTCTAAACCCTAACCCTAACCCTAATTAATCCTAAACCCACTAATTTTGTCTAACCCTAACCCCTAAACCTAAACTTTAAACCGTAAAACTAAACCCTAAAACACTAAAACCCTAAACCCTAAATGTCGTAATAAAAAGTTCTTGCATGTAATACGATTGTATACTTTATCTTATGATTAGTTCATGTATTATTGTTCATGTTTATTCAATTTTTATTTGTTAAATTATTCTTGTAATATTATTGTATTTAGGCATGTCTTTTGGCCAAGGAGCTAGCAGTAGGAGTAAACTAGGGAAGGTGCGCCCCCTAGTTACTTTAATTACGGGGACATAGCCAGCACCATCCACATTTACACCTCTAGATGATGTGAATTTTATGCAGGGTTCTCCTGTCACACCATTTTTTGAGGTAACGACCTCTACCGAGAAGCCTTCCCCTTTAGACTCGGAGGGTCGGATTATTGCGTCGATTGAGCCTCACTTACGACAGTAAGTTTCTACCTATTTACACTTTATCCTTATGTTATTTTATTTTATAGTTAATTTGTTGTATTTTTATATATATATATGAACTGAAAATTAAATTTTTATCAAATTTGTAAGAGCATACCCTAAGCTAGCATCTTGGTTTGGAGATCTTCTTCGTGCCTCTAGGACGTAGAGTTCTGGCCACAATATAAAAATGTCTCAGCAACGAAAAAGGAAGAATGGTGGGGAGAATTTAAGGTACAACAGTAACATTTCTTAAATTGTATATTTTATCATTACTTTATTCGAAATGTTTATTTATTTTATCATTATTTATTCACTTGGATCTTTTTTTAGGGAAAATATTCTTGGCCGCATTTGGATGAGGAGGCATTGGTGATGTTCAAGGAAATGGTTGTCGGTCAGTATAAGGACTTCATCTACAAGACGAAGTACTTTGGGAAGAGGCACCCTCTCTACATGACCGATGACGTTTGGGCTCAGTACGAAGCCTATTAGTTTGGGTTTGCCACCAAGGATGCCTCGGAGAGGGCAAAGAAGACTAGGGCTAGCGGGTCGGGGTCAGGAACGAAGCACACGACGGGGTCGATCTGCATCGCTGAGCACCAGACGCGTATGGTAAGTAACTTAGTTTAAATAAAGATTAACTTAATTCAATGTTTATTTAATTTATTGCTCTATATATGTTAAAAGTAGTTGAGAAGCCATGTTGATGCTATGAAATCCATGGTAGTAGTTTAAAATAATGGTTTATTCAATTTATTGTCCAATATATGTTAAAAGTAGTTGGGAAGTCATATTGATGCTATAAAATCCATGGTAGTAGTTTTAAATTATTGTTTATTCAATTTATTGTCCAATATATGTTAAAAGTAGTTGGGAAGCCATGTTGATGCTACATGGTAGTAGTTTAATTTAAAGTATAATTATATTTGGGTTAAGAAAAATAAGGGGGAGGGGTTTCTTAAAATCTATAGGGGTATTAGTGTATATTTTCAATGTTTATTCATTTATTGTTATATATATGTTAAAAGTAATTGGTAAGCAATGTTGATGCTATGAAATCCAAGTTAAAAAAGATAAGGGGGAGGGGATTAAGTGTAAATACTTAGAATCTATAGGGGGTGTTAGTGTATATTTTTAATATTTATTCAATTTATTATTATATATATGTTAAAAGTAGTTGGTAAGCCATGTTTATGCTATGAAATCTATGGCAGTACTTTAATTCAAAGTATAATTAGATTTGGGTTAAGAAAGATAAGAGGGAGGGGGTTAAGTGTAAACACTTAAAATCGATTGGGGGTGTTAGCGTATATTTTTAAGATTTATTCAATTTATTATTCTATATATGTTAAATGTAGTTGGTAAACCATGTTGATGCTATGAAATCCATGGTAGTACTTTAATTCAAAGTTTAATTAGATTTGCGTTAAGAAAGATAAGGGGGGGGGTGGTTTAAGTGTAAACATTTAGAATCTATACATTCATTTCATTATTGATTTCTTAGAAATATAAAAAAACTAATAGTAATACGTACTGATTGTAGGTGTGTACATATGGTGCTCAAGTGCAATTCCCTGATAGGCGCGCATTGGGGATCCTTGCACGTTCCAACCATCGCTTCGTGTGCTTCTAGATCGATAGCATGAACAGAGACCTAGCCGAACACTGACCAGGAGCGCGTCATTTCGATGTTGGAGACCGATCTCACTCAAACCCGCAGCGAGCTCGCTGACAGCCGACAATCCATGTCCCGGATGCATTCCACCCTAGATCAATTTATTCAGAGTCAAGCCCGTCTGTCTGATCACTCATCTCCCGATCATTCCCAAGCCCGAAATTTATTTCATGACGATGACGATTAGGTTGAATAATTTATTTGTTGACACTTGTTTTAAAAATTTTAATATATGTAAATAATTTTGTAATTAATTTGTGGTAATTTTGAATTAATTTGTATTGATTTATGCTATGTTTTAATTTTTGAAGTGTTTTTATTAATGTTATTTGTTGAAATCAGGTAAAAAAATAAAAAAATATATTTTTTAATTATTTTCTTATTTTTAGCGACGGAAACTTCCGCTACTAAAATTTCCGTCGATAATTAGTGACAGAAATCAGAGACGAAATATTCCGTCGCTAACTAGTGACGAAATATTCCATCTCTAAATTATGTAGCTAAGTATTTAGCGGCGGTTTTATACCTTCACTAATTTAGTGACGGAAAGGCCCCTGTACCCAATCAGCGACCTTTTTTTTTTCGACGGTGTTCCGTCGCTAATATGAATTTAACGTCAGAATCATGAAATTAGCGACGAAATTTTTCGTCGCTAATTAACATTTTTCCAATAGTGTGGAGATGATGTGGCATTAAGTTGGGAAGACATCCTCAACGTATCCTCTACATTTAGAGGGTCAACTAGATGATGTCTTTTCATTCACGTCATTTACTGTTAGTTTTCTTTTATTTTTTACCGTTAATTAGTTACGATTTGAAACAATTTTTTTTTATTTTCATAATTAATTATAAAAAAACTGCTATGTTTGAAAGAATGTTCTAATAGGAGTCTTGTATTGGAGGTTGTTTAGAAAGAGTAGTCTCTATCGTTTAAATTTTTTGCCACGTGCGAAATATGTCTTCTTATTTAAGCATGCTAAATAGGAAAAACTAGATGATAGCATTAGAGATATTCTAAATATCTCATTGTGTGTAAAAACAAGTTTAACGGGAGATAATAATGACAATTATCATAAAATGAGAAGATTTGGAGAATAATAAGTTGGGAAATATACGAATCTATTATTAATTATCTATTACTAAGGCAGAAATCACTGCTGCCACGTGGCAGCACGAAGTTAATTTTTTCCCACCTAAAACAACCTATTAATTTCTTACCTAATTCTTACTCTCTTTCTTTCTTTCTTTCTCTCCATTAATTTTGTTTTTTTTTCTCTTACTATTTTAAAGCTCTCTATTAATTTTTATCTTTTTAACATTTTGACCTTACACTTCCAACCCACAACGTTCCATCACAAATTTTTTTATAACTATACCATAATCATTTATTTTTCAACACCACTTTTTTTATTATTTTTTTAAACTATTAATCTATTCAGTTCTTATATATATATATACATATATATATATTTATATTGCAAATGCTACAAAAAAATGGACAATTTATGTATATATATATTTATATTGCAATTATTTTTTTATTAAAACCTTGCATCACACGGGTGCTAACTAGTATAAGATAAATATGGAGACTCCAGATTTCATGCACTAACACAATGTGCTTCTTCTTGTATCACTAATTGGACTATGACATGTAGCTTACTTTGGCATGTACTCTTAACGCCAATCCGAAAGGAATCTATGATTTTAAGATACGTAATATTTTTTCAAATCAAAATCTAAATAAATTTCTTATTTTTTTCTTCATTCTGAATCCTAGTTTGATTAGTGGTATAGGGACACATTGTGTTAGTATAAGAGATCTGAGCCAAATATAAAAGTTATCTTAAAGTAAAAACATTTGAACGTATTAAAAGGAAATGTATCAATGAGTTTAAATTAACATTATAAAGGATTTATAAAACTGTAATAATGTCCAATGAAAAATTGAACCCACCAATGTATATTCGCTTAAATCAACATCATAAGGGATTTATAAAATTGTAATAATGTCCAATGAAAAATTGAACCCACCAATGTATATTAGCACACCAACAAATGACTAAGCTAATTACTAGCTATAATTCATCATCTTCAAAAATTCTAAAACTATTAATATTAATGGATTTGGATTAACAAATAAAAAAGTTTTATTAAGGACCAATGATGAATTTATTATTATTTTTTTATGTCCTAAAGGGGCATGGGAAGGATCGAACCTGAAACTTCACACTTAGTGAAGCCCAACTCTACCACTGAGTCACCCCTTAAGGACAGAATCAATGATGATTTAACATTCACTTTTCATCTATTAATTTTTTTTAAAAAAATAATACTTTGAATTCATCAGTGAGGAGATGTGAGAGAGAAAGAGAAGATTGAGAGATAGTGTGTAATTGTGTAAGATTGGATTAGATGATTATTATTTTCTATTCATTTACTGTATTTTTTTCCTAATAAGGCCTTGTTTGGTTGGAACCTCCATATGCCTGCAAATATCAAAAAGTCTCTTAATATCAATGTGGGGTTGAAAATTCCACTCACATTGTTCGCGATTGTAGTCAAGCTCGCAACATGTTGGATATTAAATCAAGTCTAATTTAATTAAGATTGTTATTTATTAATTAGTTGTCAAGTTATAGTGTGTCTTCTAATTAATTTAGAAATATGTTTGTCAAATTGGACTTTCCTATTAGGAATACGATTTATTTAGAGTTATTATAAATAGATGGGTTGAAAGTCTTATTGTAAGAAAAAGATAAATAATTGAGAGAAGAAGATTCGGTCGTGGCGTGAATTGAGAAAGGCCAAGTTGGCCGTGAGTGGTAATGTCCTCCCAAGGTGATTGTGAGTATTAGATTAGTTTAGTTAATTATAAGTCATCTCCTCCATATTATTCAATTGAGGGGTCGCCGGATAGGATTAATAAGTCGAATAGTCGGATGTTTGGTACGCAATAGGCGGTCGGGACTAATAGTACGAGCTATCTGGATAAAGTCCTTATCCCCTCGCTAATAATACCAAGGTTGAGGGTGGTATTATTAGCGCCCTCACTAAAAAAAATAATATGTGATTAACATTTTTAAATCCAAAATTACCCCCGATTTATAAGTGGGGATTAATAGCGAGGGCGCTAATAGCACCAGGATTAATAATACTCCTTATCCTTGTCCAGCTACCAAACAAGCCCTGAGTGATTTTAATATTATGGTTATTGTTATTCTGCTGCATGATTATTGGGTGTTATGAATTACTATTCCTACATATTGGTATTAGTATCTGAGTTAATAATTAATTAGGCAATTTTGTATTTACCTACATTTGGTATCAGAGCTTAAAGCTTGATCCTGGTTGATTGTGTTGAGAAAATGTTGTGATTTTAAAGTTTTTGGTGAAGATCCGTTGAACAAAAAGTTAACGAAATGTTGGTGCAGATTCGTTTTGACAAGGAGTCTATGAAGAACTTCTCAAGGATAGTTGGAGCGTGATTTTCGCAAGGAGAAGAGAAGAGGCTACAATCAAAGGCGAGTTAACTAATTGTTTGTTTGATTAAAATGATGCATTTTCCCGAGTTAGTTCTTTCTAATTATGATTCTTAGATCATCAATATTAGAAATTATCTTAAGAATTGCTATTTGTGGTATGATGTATTTGAGAAATTTGATAATTCAAAGTCAGAGACACTTTCAATAGCAAAAGGCCTTCGTATTTGGGGAATTTTACAAGATTCAATACATAAGGGAATTTGGGGGTTGTTACGTTTGGGAACTGCGGAATCTCTAAATCTGGTTTGGGAAAAACTTGAACATACTTTCAAAAATTATGAGGATCGGTAGAAACTTGAACGTGATTTTAAATTTCGTGGATATTCGGTTGTACCTACTGAATATTAGACAATGAATTATTCTGAGGATATATTTACGTTTGAGCAAGAAAGAGAACATGTGAAGAAAATAAATGAAATGATAGAAATTTTAAGGAAAATGGAAGAGGAAAAGAAAAGCAAAGAAAGCGAAAAAGAATTAGTATTACATGAAAAAGAAAAGGAATTGGAAGAGAAAGAGGAAGAAAAAGAAAGTTTTGAATTTGGTGGTGATACAAAGGAGGAAAAGTTGGTAATCAAAGATATATGTGGTGACACAAAGGAGGAATTAAGAATCGATTGAAGATTCAGGTATGACTTCTAATTTAGTTGAAATTGATCGTTCATGTTTAGGAGAAGGATTTGAAAAAGGAAAAATTTGAAAAAGAAAATAATTGTGAAGAAGAAAAAGAAGTTAAGTTTGTTGAGACAGAAACTGGTGAAGAGAATGAATATGTTAGATTATAGTTTGAATGAGGAGAATATGAAATTCGAGAATGCGTTTGATGTTGCTCAAGATTTTAAGTTTGTTGATCAATATGTTGAGAAGGTTGTGTTGGATGTGATGGCTCGATGTCCTGGCAAGAGGCCGACGCCCTCCGAGGGCATGCGACCGCTTGCCGGCGTGTAGACTGGTAACGGGCCTCAAAGGGGGGTGCGGGGGGCGGACTGGTAACAGACTATTCGGGTTTTTGGGTGTCATGCGGCCGCATAGGGCGTCCGCATGGAGTACTGGAATTTATGCGGCCGCATAATGCGTCCGCGTAAGTATTCTGGAAACCATGCGGCCGCATAGTGCGTCCGCATGGAAATCTTGTAAATCGTATGCGGCCGCATAGTGCGACCGCATAGCGGCGGTTTTAGGGTTTTCTATTGTATTGTATAAATAGATGTATACCTAGAACGTTTAAAGATGTAAGCCTCTAATAAAAATTTCGACAGTCCGTTGACCCCAATCTCTCTCTCTCTTTCGATTCCCAACTGCTTTTGTGTGTTGTTTTGTCAATTGCTTTGCGTTGCACAACAGGTTGAAAATTCTATTCCCATTGATTTTCTCGGTATTGAAAAAGTTCTTACTCCTAATTCAAGTGCTACCAAAGTTGAGTTGTTGAAGTATTGTTTTGGTTCTTCAATTAATGAGTTTCAAGATTTGATTAGCAACGAAAATGTGTTTTTTATTCAAGTGGGTAGTGAAGATTATGTAAAATTCAATGAATCCTCAAGATCATGCAATAATAGATATGTTGGATTGGAAAACTGTATTATTGGTTTTGAAGATGAATGGGTCAACATGGAAGATTATTTTAATCGTGAAGAATAAGCAAATAAATTGTATGCCAATTATAAAGTTCGTCCTCAACCGCGAGTGAAGATAAAGACTAAAAATCAAATACAAGTGTACAAGTTTCCAACAGCTGTAGTGATCGCATTGAAAATTATTGCTCGAGATGACGATGAACCAAATATTTTTACAAGCTTGGTTTAAAGGAGGCAATGTTGGATATTAAATCAAGCCTAATTCAATTAGGATTGTTACTTATTAATTAGTTGTCAAGTTCTAGTATATTTCCTAATTAATTTAAGAATATGTTTGTCAAATAGGACTTTTCTATTAGGAATATGATTTATTTAGAGCTATTATAAATAGATGGGTTGTGAAACTTTATTGTCAGAAGAGGATAAATAATTGAGAGAAGAAGATTTGGCCGTGCCGTGAATTGAGAAAGGCCAAGTTGGTCGTGAGTGGTAAATGGTAATGTCCTCCCAAGGTGATTGTGAGTATTAGATTAGTTTATTTAATTGTAAGTCATCTCCTCCATATTATTCAATTGAGAGATTTTAATATTATTGATTATTGTTATTCCGTTGCATGATTTTTGGGTGTTAGGAATTATATATTCCTATACGTTGAAATTGGTATTTGAGTTAATAATTAATTAGACAATTTTGTATTTGCCTACACAACATATGGAGATTCTTTGTGGACATATCTATTTGGGACAATAACATGTCTACCACTGAATTGTTGAAAATTAATTTGTGCAGCAAGGTCAAGGCTTACCTTCATGGTATTTCTTGGATTTTCTGGTTTTCTTCCATTTGTTTTCATATTTGGAAAGACGTGAATGCTGAAGTGATAAACTCCGAGATTAATAGTGATGCAGCGTTGTGTGCTAAAATTTCAAATTGGGCGAGGGAAGTTTTCCATGTTTTTTTCTGCCTTTGATAGTCCCCTTAAAAAAAAATCCCCTAGATTTATTATGTGGTCTCCTCCTCTTGCAGGTCGATACAAGGTTAATACTGATGGTAGCATGAATAAGTCTGGAGTTTGCGGTTTCGGATGAATAATACGTGACTCGAATGCTGCTTGGCTAAGTGGATTTTTTGGAAAGCTGGAAGGCTGCTCGAGTCTTGAAGCTGAATTCCACGCCATATTTGTGGGCCTTGAAGTTTTGAAATCTAAGAATTTGAGAGATACGATCGTGGAAACCAATTTTCAAATTGCGTACAACTTGATCAGAAGCCGTGGAGACACTGAACACCACTTGGCGGCCCTCATTGATGATGTGAAAGTGTTGTGCCATGACCTCAAGACTACAGCAGAGCATTCCCTCTGCGAAGACAATCAGTGTGCGGACTACCTGGCTAAACTCGCAGCATCCCAAAATCTCCCTTTTGTGTACCTCGTAGAACCTACCTCGGAGCTCATCCATTTCCTCCATGCGGACGAGGCGGGTACTAGTTTTACTAGAATTTAGTTTTGTTTTTCCCTTCATACGCACAAAAAAAAAATGTAATAAAAAAATTTTAGGAAGATAGGTGAGAGTAATGGGGGTGAAGGACAAACTAATAGCTAAAAACAAGAAAGAGAATAAAGTGAACTTGGTATTTTGAGGTTAATTTTTGAGTTTTAACTTATCGTTTTGTAATGATTAAAAAAAAAGAGAGAGATAAAAATTTGTAATAATTAAAGAAAAATAAGAGAGAGAGATAAAAACAAACTGATGGGACCAAAGAGAGTGAAAGCTAAAAATCAAATAAAAATCAAAAACTAAAGTTCATAAATCTTCCAAAGAGAACAAACCTTTAGAAAAATAATTATCTTATATCCATCAAAAATTGGAGAAAATATATGATCTCACTCAATACAAATCCAAGTACTTAATGTAGTCTTAGAAGCGTCCAAAAAAGAAAGTGGAACATGTACTTCTGTATATATTTGACTTTGTAATTTAGTTACTTAATTTTATACATTGAGTTTTTTTTTAATAATATATATATAAAGAAAGTTGATAAGGCTAAAGAGATAATAAGTAATAAAATAAAGAAACGAAAAAAAGGTACTACAAAAAAACCGATAAGACCAAAGAAAAAAAAAGATTAAATTACAAAAAATTACTAAATCTTAAAAAAAAAAAAAAAAACAGAGCCTACATTTAAAGAGAATCCAATAAAGGTTGGGCATATCCCAAAGAATGGCCCACCACAATGAATGTGTTGGAATTGAGATTATTGTAGAGAAAAAATTTATAAGAATATATTCTCCTTATGAAATTTAAAGAGGAGTTTGGTTTGCCATTTTTAACTTTCTCTTTTTGACATTATTAGTGTCTTTCTATTTCTCACTTGTTTTTTATTTAATTATTATAAAATATAAATTTAAAATTTAAAAATCAATTTCAAAACTCTTACATCAAGCACACCTTATGTTAATTTTCATTGTGAAGCACTACATATATTTTTCTATAATGATTGACAAAAATGATGAAGAAAATAGCAATGAGCCCATTTTACCTTTTTTTTAAGAAATAGGGACGACACATTGATGAATTTTATTAAAAAAAGGCAAAAACATACAAGAAGGCGGACTTGGCTTTGCCCAAAACAGGAGGACAAGACAAATAACACCAAGCCAAAATTATGTTCTAAAACTTTACAAGCCTAAGAGCCTGTTTGGTGTAGCGTTTTGAAAATACAGTGTTTTAAAAACGCAGCGTTTTTAAAACGCAGATTATTTAAAATGTGATTTTTTTCTTTATAAATGCGTTTGGGATATTATGTCAAAACGCTGCTTTTTATTCCCTACTGCGTTTTGAAAAAACTAGAAATTCCAGCGTTTTAAAACGCAGCTGCGTTTTGAAAACGCAGCTTTTTCTATCGCAGCATTGAAACGCTAAATTAAGGAATAAGCTGTGTTTTAACCCTGTATTTTGGCCAAAACGCACGAACAAACGGACTCTAAGTCGTTATGCCTAAAAATCTGTAAAACGCAGTCTAGAATTTGAGTTCGTTGAGTGTAGAACAAAGAATCCTTATGAGTGTGAGCAAAAGAAGACAAACAATCAGCAACACAATTCTTTTTCCGAAAAACGTTGACTCAACCAATGATCACCCAATAAAGATTTACAAAGACGCAAATCATATGCATATCTCCACGGAACTTTGTGAGTATCCTTCATCCACATATGACTGCCACAAGGGAATCCGTTTCAACCATCGCTTGAGCCAAACCAAGGGAACGACATAATAATAAACCATCACGAATTGAAGAGCTAGAAACTCAGCCATCATATTTGTACCTGGACCATAAAAATGAGAGAAAGCCCGAACCCATTCTATCATTAGCATCGATCCCCCCGAATAATCCCTCCTCCTGTACACATATTATTGCTGAGCCATTTGTGTTTAGCTTGAACTGATCGAGATCCTCGAGGTGAATCCCAACGCAACCACTAACCTAGTCTAGTCGGACCGGAGCAGCCTTAATTGGTAAACGAAAGCAGCTGAAGAATATTACTTTCTACCATGTTCATAGCTATCTTTGGTTGGAAGATAACCATTAGATCCTGCAAACTTTGGATTACCCTATTAAAAACCTTTGAATGGGAGTACCCTCAAAAATTGTCGTGCACCTTGCCTTCCATATTTCCTAGCAAACAAATAATTACTTCCTCCATTCTTAAATTATTGTACTTTTTGACACTTTTAAGTTAAATTGACTATTTTCAAATGAAAATTTGATGCATAATTTTTAAATCATAAAAAATATAATTCATAATAGTCTTTTGGTATTGCAGATTACGTGTTTTATAATTTTAAAATAATAAAAAAATAAACACTAAATTTTCATTTGAAAAATAGTAAGTTTCTCAAAAATATTAATCAGGACAATAATTTAGAAATAGAGAGAGTATATATTTATCACTTTCTTTTGCAATAACATTTTATAAACTTACTTGGAGTGCATTTGGTACTAGAATTTGGATAACTATTCTTCTCTCTCTCTCTCTCTCTCTCTCTTTCGTACTCTTGATCGACTTTAGAGGTTGTTGAAGGGGCTTTGTTTGTTTAGTTGAAACTGAAATGGGGGTTGCGGTTGTGGGTGGAGGAGTAATTACATTTAAAAGTCGTTTGATAGTTATGATTAAGGTTGGAAAGAATTAAAAATCATATAATTTTGATATTTGGTACACAATAAGTGGTTGTGGCTAATATTATGAGTTATCCGAATAAAGTTTTTATTCTCTCACTAATAATATCAAGAGCGAGGGTGGTATTATTAACGTCCTCACTTAAAAAATACGTTACTAACATTTTTAATTCTAAAACTACTCCGATTTATAAGTAAAGATTAATAATAACGTTACTGATAACACCCGAATTAATAATACTACTCATCCCTACCTAACTTCCAAACAAAGCCTTAATGTTTTGTTTTGTTCTTTTTCTTTTGACAATTGTGTTACTGTGTATAACAGTGTTAAAAGTGGGTCCCAAATAGGTGCTATTTAAAAAAAAAACTTTCTCTCGATTAAGAAAAAATTAAAAAAGTTAATTGACTGTATGATAAATATTAAAAATTTTAATAAAGTTTATGTGAGAATGAGATTCATCGTTTAAAGTAAAAATTAAAATAAAAATAAAGTGGTAAAAATAGTATAATTTTTTTTTAGGAAGTTAATACTTTTTTAGAATGAACGGAAAAACAAAAGTGGATTCTTTTTAAGGAACGCCGGGATTATACAGTGGCACTAAAAAATGGTCTTATAAACCCACTAATTATTTTGATAATTTATCCAAAAGAAAATGACTAATTATAAATATTTACTCTCTGTGGGTGATTAGTAAGAAAGGTGTTGAAGATTTGGTCTAAATTTCTTCATAATGTTAGTGTATGATGGGAGAATAACTTTTTTGCCCTTTGTACAATTTGGGTGGTCATAATTCGACTAAATTATTTTCATTATTCTTTGTGTGACCAGCGAACTCATAATTTGTACATCAAAGTGGTCCTCCTTTCAAATGAAAAATACTCCTTTCGTTTCAGGCAAAAAGTTCACTTTTGATTTTTTTCGATTAACTTAGTTAAAATTTGACTGATAATTAACATAAATTTAGTGATTTTTACAAAGTTATGAAAGTTGTAATCCATAGTATTCTTAAAATAGTTTTTAATTAATAAAATTTTATTTCCTAAAGTATAAGTAAAGTATATAAATTTTTTATTTGATTTAGTCATATGTTGACTTTTAAAAAAGAAAAGTAGACTCTTTGCTTGAAACGGAGGGAATAATATTTTATATACATTAAAACGTTATATTCTTTTACGGAGTATTTCATTGTTTTTCTTTCCAAATTAACAATCCATTCATCTCAAAAAAATAATTTTATTTTTTATTAAAAAGTTAAATTAAAACTTTTTTCTTTGAAACGGAGGAAGCAAATAAATAATGTAAAAATAAATTTGGTGGGTTCACAAAATCTCTATATCATGATCTAAAAGGCAATTGCTTATTACTTTCTCCGCCCAACAAAAAATAGTCAAATTTGATAAGAAAAACTTTTTATTATTATAATTTTATTTACTTGTACCTTTTTAAAATCTTACTAAGATTATTAATATATTTTTTTTTAAATAAGACTATTTTTTAGAACTTTTACTGAATAACCGTTATGTTTCACAATTGAAACATGTAGTTCTCAAAGACAAAAACAAATCAAAACATATAAAGAACCCATTCAAACAGACCCTTGGGAATGAATCAATAACATATCTAGTCTGCACGTCCTTCAACCTCCATAGCCACCGTCACATTCAACCTCCATACTCCATAGCCACCGCGGTCGCCACCCCCTTACCTCCCTGAATCCCCCTACCGCACATCCCCCCTAAAGGTTGAAGTCTTTACTGCAAAAAGAAAACCTATATAGTACCAATAAGAAAAGCATAAATTGATACTCACAAATAAGCAGTCTTTCGTATTTATCACATCAACTGCGTATAAATAAATATATCTTCACAATCAAGCTTGAAACCATATTTATCGATCACATCAAATACATATATAAATAGATCTTCACCATTAAGATATAAGCAACTTTTTCTATAATATCGATCACGTCAACAACAAACATGGCTTAATGAGGAGATCTATGCACCATTTCTATCGATCACGTCAACGACAAACGTGACTTGTGGAGATTTAAACTGGTGCGTAGTAGTAGTATTTACGCTCTCGTTTTTGTACTTTTTGATTAATTCACTCATATCCAGTTGAGTGTACAAAACAAAATCAGGTGAAATGTGTAGATGATAAAACAGTAAAAGGGGGCAATTCTGACATTTTCTCTTCCAAACTCAGAGCATCTCCAATGGTTTCAAATTCTTAGTTGGGTATCACTGTCACCTCCTCATTTTAAATTTTTTTTTCTTTCCAATGGTTTCCATTCTTCCCCCATTATTACATGGCTCCCATAACCAAATTATCCACTTTATTTACGCAACTTTTTATTTTTTACACTTTTCAAACAAATTAATTAATTTAGCTTTAATTAATATATTGCATTTTCAAATATTTCGTATAAATAAATTAATTCATTTATAATTTTAATTAATATTTTGCATATTCAAATATTTTTTATTTTTCTATTAATCCATTTATAACTTTAATTAAACGTAAATATTAAAAATTCTAAAATTACATAAAACGTGAATATTAAAAATTACATAAGTCGAAAATTACATAAAAAGTGAATATTAAAATTACATAAGTCGAAAATTACGTAAAATGTGAATATTAAAAATTACATAACGTGAAAATTACATAAAACGTGAAAATTAAAAATCACATAAGTCAAACAATACATAAAACAACATAAATTTGAACTATATTAGAGGATGTATTTATAATAAAAAATATATATCCGTTTTTAAACAGATACATTTTGGAAAAAGACAATGGTCAAAAGCAGCAGATTTTTTAAAGGTTGAGTCAAAGTTGCTATAAAAAAAAAGAATTAGAAAGTAGAAATGGTCACATTTGAAAAAAAACAAAAAAAAAATCAAATTTTTTAAACTAGGCAACGGTCACTTCTTCGAAAATAAATAAATAATAATAATAAAATAAATAGAAAGTGGCAGACAAATAACTGACAGTGGTGGCAGACCGCTCTTCACACCCCTCCGCAGGGCGTGAAGGGCACGCGCCCTTCCTGGCCATTTTGTGCGTCCCACTTCCCTTCCCCGCGACTCCTCTTTTTCTTTCTCTCTCCAATTCTTATTTTCACCCCAGCAAGAATTCTTGCTCACCTTGACATTTTAAGAATTGCTCCCAACAGTAAACCATTCTTATTTTTCCTAAGAGCCCGTTTGGTACAGCGTTTACAAAACGCAGTGTTTTAAAAACGGAGGTCTTTCCTTATAAATACGTTTGAGATATTACTTCAATACGCAGTTTTTTTTTCCTAAGAGCGTTTTAAAACCTGCGTTTTGGGAAAAAACTGGGAATTCCAGTGTTTTAAAACGCAGCTGCGTTTTGAAAACGCTGCGTTTTCTGCCGCAGTATTAAAACACATTTTTTACAAATAAGTGCATTTTATCCCTACATTTTAGCTAAAACGGTTGACCAAACGGACGGTAAGAATTGCTCAAGAATTCCATTTGTGGCGGCAGAAAAGTCAGTATGTCAGTCTCAATTTCGGATAATCATTCGACGAAATTTAGAGAACTTCCCGCCGGTCTCAGTATTATGTGCACAAACACAGTGAAGGGGCATTTTGGTCCAGTCAAAGATATCGATATTAGGCTCCAATCAGTTTTGAAGTTTAGATTTTTGGCTCTGAAAAAAGTACAAAACCCGCGAACATTTGGGGCAAGGTTATCTACACTCGAGTCTCCCGTGAGTCCATCTCCAATTTTTGAGATTTTAGAATTAAAATTAATTATTAACTTCCTTATTAGAATTTTAAGAACACTTTCAGACTATTACATGATCTATCCAAGTGGACTAGATCCGAATATTGCAATTGTTCATTAAGAAGAGTCTATCATGATTTTCATTTTTTTTTTCTATTGTGTAACTTGTGTTTGTCAACTCAATTTTATCTCAAATTTGGTATTGAAAAAAAATTTTAATTTCATTATCATATAGTTTAGGCCCTGTTCGAAAATTAAGATAGTTATTTTGAGATTGTGAACTTTTTGTGCTTTCGTAATAATTGAATGAAAAGTAAGAGAAATAGTGGGAAAAATAGTGAACCCTATGTTTGGCAACTCAGTTTTGGTACTGGAAAAATAATTTCATTATTATGTAGTTTTAGACACTGTTTGGATAGATAGTTCATTTTATGGTTTTTTTTTGTCCTTTTTGTATAATTGAATGGAAAATATAATTAAAAATATAGAGAAAAATAGTGAACCAAGAATAAACCGAAAATCTCGAACCACATAGTGTCAATGAAAGCATTTCTTTATTATTAAGTTTGACAGAGAAATTAGATTTTTATTATTGTTTTTTTGAGTTTTGAATTTAAGTTCATGTGTTAATCATCAATAAACTAATCTTAAGTTATTTAATAAGTAATACTAGTGCATCTTACATAAAAGGGTTTGTTATGACTTAGCTTTGATCGATTGATTGAAAAATCTTGAAGTGAATTGCTTGTTACAACTTTGACCATCGATTGTAAACATCTTATGCCCACAAGTGAATTGCAAATGTGATTATTGACTAATACTCCCTCCGCATTGCATTACTGAAAGAGTTCATGTTAAAAAAAAAAAAGTCTACTAATTAAAAATTATTAAGATTGGTAATAATTATAAAAATATTGATCATAATCAACATATTTATATACATATGAAAACTAAAGTTATAATATTATAAAAATTTATCGACATAATTCTAAAAATAAACTTTTTAAATGAAACATCAATTAAAATAAAATGATAAACTCTTTGCTCTATTCCTTGTCCATGGATAGTTGTGGAAGGCTTAGCCTTATCAAAGCATTTCTACTAATCAAAGTCCTTTGGATCTTTGGTCGAAAAAGGATGAATTATATTAGTCCTACCAAAGGATAATTAGTAAATCATAGGTTCAAAGGTCATTTCCTTTTGGTTTTCTTTAGACACGTGCTTTCTATTTGCTTCGCTAAGTTAGCGCCAAGCCAGGATAGGTAGCCCCTTCTCCTAGTCGTAACTAGGTCGGCTACCTGGGTATTCCAAGACCAGGTTAGCTACTTCAAAGTGAGTGTTCCTTTGAGGATGTCTTATGTGCCAGAGACCGATACCTGAAGTGAGGGTTCCTTCGAGGATTTCCCATGTGCTCTAAGTTAAGTAATCGTTCGACTAGTGTTCCTTTGAGCCAAGTCGACTACATTGTTCCTTTGAGCTAGGTCGACTAACTGGGTGTTCCTTCGAGGATGTCTTATGTGGCCAAAGTTATCCCATGTGCCCTAAGTTAGGTAATCGATCTGCTAGTAGTACATTGAGCTAGGTCGACTACTTGGGTGTTCCTTTAAGGATGCCTTATGTGACCAAAGTTAGGTAATCAATTGGGAAGAAACGACAAGTGTTCCTTCAAAGATGTCCTATGTGCCCTTGGTAATCGGTGCCACTTATACACATGACTTATACACACGTGTTCCTGGTCCTATGTGTTCTTGGTAATCGGTGCCCTCTTATGTATCACTTATACACATGGTCCACGTATACACACACTTATACACACGTGTTCCTTCGAGGATGTCCTAGGTGACTTTGGTAATCGGTGCAGGATCTCCTATGTGCCATTGGTTTTTATGTGCCCTTGGTAATCGGTGCCCTCCTATGTGCCATTAGTAATCGGTGTCACTTATACACACGGCTCCTCCTATGTGTCCGTGGTAATCGGTGCCACCATTATATCTGCCCTTAGAAATCGGTGCCCTCCTATGTGCCCTTGGTAATCAGTGTCACTTATACACATGCGACTCATCCTATGTGTCCTTAGTAATCGTTGTCACTTGCTCCTCCTATGTGTCCTTGGTAATCGGTGCAACTTATACACACGACTCCGAAATATAACTGAGATTACATTGAATATCATCAAATGGTTTGCTTTCAACGGTTCTCCTCTAATTGATACTAATTGAAATGAATTTAATACGAAAAATTGCAGGCCGATACCTTTTGTGGAATATTCAACCGCTTAAGTACACTATATTTATTTTCATTCGCTTAAGTCCTTTTTAAGTAATAAATTGGCTATTTGTTCCAAACTGTCCCCGTATCAACATATGATGCTTTTAAGTGTATTTTGTACATCGTCATATGTGTGAAATGTGCATCGTTAATGTAATTTGTGATTTTGTGTTTAGAAATGTGCATCGTTTGTCATGTCAAGTATAAAGTATGCATCGTCAATGTATTTTGTGTTAAGAAATGTGCATCGTGTCCATCGTCAAGTATAAAATGTACGTCGTCAAGTATAATGTTGTGCATCGTCAAGTATAACAGTACTTTTTTTTGTATAATTTTCTGTAAGAAATGTGCATCGTCAAGTATAATTTTGTGTATCGTCAATTATATCGTATTATTTCATTATAATTTTGTGCATCGTGAAGAGGGTTATTTTGTGCATCGTCAAATGTACTAACTGTAAATTTATGATTTGTTCCAAACTGCCCTTGTAACAATCCATCACGTATTTTTAGTTGTGCGATTTTCTTAATTTACTCATTTTAATCCCGTATTTATCTCTATTGCGATTTCTTACTAAAATTCTCATTCATATCAACTTGAAGAAATTTAAAGAATAAATACCAAAATAGTTCAATATCGAATTCATTTTGAAATCAAAACCAATGGATTCCACAAATCAAACTGTTATCATGTTGTTGCTGAAATTCAAAGAAGATATTGTTGTTTCGACAATTTCAAATTTTTTGGTTTATCTAAGTTGATCGAATGCATCAGAGGTAAATATTCTAATTTTCAATCAGAAAATTGTATTTTGAAATACACTGTAGGATCACATAACAATTGTTGTCTAACCAACGAAGAAAATTTCAAAAATATGGTGACATTGACCAAAATTTTATCAGTTTCTATTATCATTGTTGATGTGTTTGAAACTGATACTGGTTTGAGTTACGGGATTAATAAAGAAGGGAATTATGAAGACAAGATTGCAGAAGACGATGCAACTGCTTATGAAGTTGACGATGCACAAAACTTGCATTACGATGCACAAAATCTTTCATTAAAAACAACAAAAATAGGATTAGCGTTGCATGTGGGAAGAAATACAGTGATGATTGCATTTGGTTCATCAAGGCATCTTCAACTATTGATGAATCAGTATCAATATACAAGTGCAACCTTTCACAAAGTTGTTATTTGACCATGGTTGACGATAATAACTCGAAAAGGATGGGCTGTGGTATCATTGTGCAATTGGTTCTTGACCATCTTCACAGTCGACCAAGCTATTCGCCGATTGATTTAATTGATCACATGAGGACTAATTATGACATTGAGATAACATACAGTAAGGTATGGAGGAGCGTAAAGAAGGCTCGAAAAAAGCTATTTGGTTGTTATGAAGAATCTTTCCAGGAGCTGCAGTGGTACGTTAAAGCCTTGCATAAGAGTAATCCTAGTAGCTTTGCTTTCTTGGAATCGGACGATGCTACGAATCGGTTTAGTAGGTTGTTCATATTATTTCGGGCATACGTAGATGGTTTCAACTACTGCAGTCCTATATTGTTTATAGATGACACATTTATGAAATCCCGATTCAAGGACACCCATTTATCTGCCACGACCAAGGATGGAAATCAAGGTACGTCCATTTGTTATACATTTTTTTCTTTTGATTTAATATTATTTTGATTAATATCATAGGATGATCATGTTTTTATTCCCCTATTTGTACTTGTATTTAATAAGAGAATACATTCAGTACATTATTTGTGAATCAAAAAATAAAATTGGTGTATTACGATGCACAAAATCAGTACTTTTGTAGTACACTTTTGTGCATCGCGATGCACACTGGTATGCATCGCAAATCTGTTGTTGTTAATTAAATATTGTTCATATGCTGCAGGTCTGTTCCCGTTTGTATTTGCTGTTGCAAGTTCTGAAAATAGGTATAATTGAGCTTGGTTTCTGTCTAAGATAAAAGGAGCAATCGATCATGAAGTGTTGTTTGTATCCGATCGTAATATTAGGTTAATGGAAGCAATACGTGACGTGTTTGAGACTTCCAAGCATTTCTTTGTTTGGTGCATCTTTATCGGAACTTGAAAGAAATGTTTATTGGTAAACGTTATTCCAACACGTTCCACAGCAGTTTGTGTTCAAGACTCAAGGACTGCGTGTATGCCCCCAACATTAAATTGTTTAATGAGAAAATTGAGATATTTAAAAAAAGGGGGGGGGGGACAAATTGCCTGTGATTTCTTGGCCACCATTCTATTTGAGAAATAGGTGATTGCACATTGCCATGAGAATAGGTATACCGAAATGACCTCAAATGCCGCTGAATCATTCAACAATTGGATTTTAGAGGCTCGCGGACTTCCCATCACTCACATGGTGGATTGTATAATATCAAAAATAATGAAATAGTTTAGAGACAGACTTGAGAATGAAAAAAGATGAAATAAATTATTACGTGCGAAGATGGATAAAAAGTGGAAGGAGTTCTTTAATATTAGAATGACGTAGCAGATTCGAATGACACCCAACTCAATATACGAGGTTTTATTCGATCCAAGCGTCCAGGTTGACTTGGGGAAGCAGATATGTTCATGCGATCAGTGAAAAATTCAATAATTCCCGTGTTGCCACGCAGCCATTGTGATTATGAGATTCGGGAAAAATATCAGTGACATGATTGATAATTATTTCTTAACAAGCAATTACATCAAGTGTATGTTACGAGGGAAGCTTGTGCCAATTGCAACTACGGAAAGGTACGAGCTTCAGAATTCTTGCGAGGATGATAACATTTTACCAACTATAATGAAAAGATTACCCGGACGTCCCAAAAAGACAAGGATCCCATCAAATGGTGAATCAACAAGAAAAAAAAAAGAAAATGATATGTAGCATATATCACAAACTTTGTAACCACAATTCTAGGTCAGGTAGAGAGGCTATACAAGGTTGATTTTTATGTATGTTTGTAACTTTTGAAGTTCATTTTGTCTATTATTATGCATCGGAAATAAAAAATCATGCATCGTGATGCAACAAACAACACTTTTTGTTGAACTGTTTTGTGCATCGTAAGTGTAATGTTAAAAAAAAAGATATTGCGCAATGTAATCAATACACATCCATAAAACTGCATATGAAATTAATTATCAATTAGTATTAAAACATCACAAAATGTATTCAGCAATATGTAAATTTTTATATTCAATTTTGTATGCAAATTTGTAAACCTACAAACGATATTCAAAACATTATTTATGCTCTTTTTGAAACCCTAAAATATATTTAGCAATACTAACCTGATACTTAGTTTGTTTTTCCGTGCGATGCACAACTTTTGGTGCATCGCAAGTAAAAAATATAATTTGTTTATCATTTTTGTTTTGCGATGCATAGCATGGACTTCTGTATTTTTATGTGGATTGTGTTGTGTTGCGATGTATCATTTTTTATTTTTGCGATGCATAATATGCACGGTTCCATGGGGCATAAATGACACAAAAAAAGATCATTTTCTGATTAAAAATAATTATTGTGGACTTTAGTGATTAGAAATTGTCTAAAGAAGACCCGCCCGAATTTCACCCAATTTAATAGGCTGTTAAACTGCCTGCCTTCATCTATCGTGCCCATGACACATTCTACAGTCTACACGACTACACCAGTGCTAAAAAGCCCTTTAACGAGTTAAGGGCCTTCTAAAGAAAGACCTTTCTCTGTCTCATCTGAGTGTATCAAGCCCATGGTGCAGTCTATAGTGTGAAAAGACACCTCAATGGGCTTCTAAAATCCAACTTATGAAGAGCAAATCCAAATAAAAGCCACCCAAGAACCTACTTTAACAGTAGTTGCGATTTATGACGATCATGAATCCGGCGAGCGGCGACAAACACATTGCCAAATGGAATAGTTAAACTCAGAAAGAAGGTGCCGGGGTTCAAAACGATTTCAAGATTAAACAACTAGCCAAAAAAGACTCAAATCGGCATAAAAGTAAAACATGAACACCAAATCAACATTCATTATGGTTATCAACTTACATCACTAAAACAAGAAAAAAAACACCAAACAAACACTGAAAATACAAGTACCCGGCGGGGGGAGGGGGACGAATTTAAGTCCAAAGATATCTACAATTTTCAAACCACCCGTGTCCCGGTGGCCGCAGTAGTCCCTTTATGACCAGGTTCGGCTGGTGCCCCGACTCCGTACTCGGTGTCGCGGTATCCAGGTCCGTATCTGCTGCTGTATAGGCCCGCATGAACCAACAGTACATACAACAACTCCGTAAACGCTAGAATTATCATAAATGCCTCAACTACCCTCAGCCTCCACCCTCTGTGCCCTCCCACATTAATTTGCTTGCATGCCAACCCGAAAGCCAAAACTGTCACCGCCCAGGCAACCAGTGAAGACGCTCCTGCCGCAGCTAAGCTATCGTTCCTCCAGGCTCTGAGGTGGTTACCGCCGGCAAATTTGGAAGCTATAAGGAGGACACTAGCTAGTATTGCAAACTCCAAGAAGAACATAGTTGCTCCATTTCCTCCAAAGCCTGCACAAAATATATTAAAGGGAAGGAAATTAGATCTAGAACATTAATAATTAAACACTCTAATATATATATTTCCCTTAACATGCAATATATTCAAGATTTTGAGTAATTAATATACTTACTGGGGTGATGAGTCTGGCCGTTGATGAACTTATTGAGGCACCAACTAGCAAAGCCCAAGGCAATGAAGTTCATAACCAAGTTGATAAACAGCAATGGAGCTGCAATGTTTCTTCCCACCGTCTGCGCCATTAATTAAAATACCGATTCTCTGATCAAGAAATTAAAACCCACTACGACTACACTTTTTTGAGTTAATTTGCAGATGCAGAAACAAATTAAGCAATTGAAGAAGTCTTTTCCCTTTTCTTGTTCTGATGATTGTTATGATCTTGGCGTTGGGAAGTGGATTAATAATGAAGATGGTGTTGGAGAGGTAGCTATAGCTATATAGATACATACAAGAACCCCCAAGGTGGTGATCCATTGATACGTGTCGTGCATGTCCGGGTTCATGCTTACAGGTGGTGGGACACGTGTCGTCTCCACTTCCGAATTTCCCATTTAATCCTCTCCAACTTTGGATACTCGGAGCTTCAGGATTAAGCGGTGCATTTTTTAGTGTGTGACGATATACGCGAGTATGTCCCCGGGGCATAGCCGAGTGGTAAAAGGAGGAACACAAGATTCCGGGCACGGCGTGGGTTCGATTCTTAGTGGAAGCATTTCTTCTTCGAGGTTGGACCTGATATTAGTTGACATGTTCTCAACCCTGTATCATTCGGGCATCCGCGATTTTCCCAGTAGTATGAGGGGCCAGGACTACTACCCGGATTAAACCTGGTTAAAAAAAAAAAAAAAAAAGATATACGCGAGTATGATGCTTCGGAAAAGCGTGGGGGCCCACATACACATTGTTTCGACCAGACCCCCGATATTTATCAATTTCTGCACATTCGAGACTTCTACGATTCCCTCTCTCGAAGAGTTTTTATGCTTTCTAATTTTGTTTTAAATTGGTAAAAATAATCGTTTTTATTTATCATTCTCTTCTCTTTAGTTTTAATAACTAACTATTTAACATTAAATATTTTTTCCTTCTTTGATTTATTATTTCATCTTAATTTATATTTTTACTACTACTAAAACAAACAATAAAAGTATATAATAACAATATAATTGTTAATTTATACTACTATAATTTTTCAATATGTGTGAATTATTTTAAAATGGCACTTTATTTGAAATATTGAGAAATGTTTAAGTAAAGTTGTTTTTTTCGTAAAAAAAAAATTTATTTTGACACCATTCATGATTGATACAAGCCACCATATTAATGAGGCAAGTCTACTATGCAAATTACTCCTTCGCTATTATAATAAAATAATTTTATTTGACAAATTAAATTATAAGTTTACATTCTCGTATCTTCAAAAAGTTATACTAAAATTTTATTATTATTTTTTAAACATAAGACTATTTATTGAGATAAATTAAAAAGGAAAATATGACTATTATTTTATGACGAAAAAGTATAATAAATTTTTAGTAAAATCACTTACTAATAGAAATAACGATTTTACTACCAATGGCAATGTGAGTTGCCTTGAGTGGAACCCCAATTACCTTACCCTTTTTCTGTCGATTGTATTCTACATAGGGCCTATCCAATGATCAAAAATTAAAAAGCACTTCCTTCCTTCATAAACAAGTTTTTATTTACTCCCCCACTTTAAGCTAAAAGTTTATTATACTATTTCAAAATAATTTACTTGAAAAGTTTATTTTAAAAAATTATTCGTATAATTTTTATAACTTTTCGTGAATATTCTTCCCTTGTGATATAAAATTGTAAGAGCAAGTCAAATGTTCAAATGAAGTAAAACCAATTAAATCTCTATTTATAGATAAAAATGTGTACTTTATTTGTTAAAAAAAAATATTCTTTTGCGGTGATTATAAAACGCAAGGGGGAAAGTTTTTCGTCAGCCCACCAAGAATTTGACACGTGTAAAGACATGTGAGTAAGGTGTCAACTGCATACTTTTATTTTTCAAAAAGCACTTTGCAAAATGATGTAGTTTTGATTCAGAATACTACGTCGTTTCGTGCGGTTTTGTTCCTCCCCTTTGCTAAGCAACGGGAGCAAATTAAGCTCCTTAACTCCAAAGAAGCTTAATTTGATATCCAAATGCTACCCACTTGCAACCTTGTTGGAAGGTTTGCTCCCCTTAAGCTCCCTTTATAACACTTAAAGGATCTAATTATGATCAAATATTTTTATAATTATGATTAATTATAATAATATTTATTAAATATTTCAAACGTGAATTATTTAAATGGTGAGGAGAAAGTAATAATATGAAAAGGTCTAAGGAAGTTGATAGATCAACTGAATAGTACATATATATATATATATATATATATATATATATATGAATACTCTTACTACTATATTATAACGTAATAAGATATGATAAATAACAAAAATAAAATTTAATAACATTATAAAAAAAAACCTTTATTTTGAAAAAGAAAAATTTCAATACTTCTTTTATACACCATTGAATCGGACTCTCCAGCAACCCAATCGCAGACTTGAGTCAATTTGTCAGTCTCAAATTGATAGATTCCTAATCTATTTAGAACAAACACACATAAATCCGTAAGCCCTGAATGAAGAAGAGCTTCACAATCCAATACAATGGATCAACACATATACCCAATCCACATTAAAACATATTCTCTAAGTGCGAAGGCCCACCAAAGAAAGCCCAAGCTTAATGAGGTGATAGTAATGCTTCGTATTCTAAAACAAAGAAACTAACAATTTAGGGTTCAAGGCCGGCAATGTCGGACGGCCTTCGGTTTGTAAAATAATTTTTTTCTATTTCTTTAAATTTAAAAAAATAAACATAAAAAATAATAAATAAAATACTCCATTACAAAATTCTGGGCATAACACATGACATATTTACAAAGTACTATTTAAATGTCGCTCTTCTAGCATATTTAGAAGCAAAATCAATAATCAAAGTAGACTAATCAACTTTTTCAACCATGTTCTTCTCAATAGATATCATAGCTAGCCCATTCAAGCGTTCTTAAGATATTGTGCTCTGAAAATAGTTTTTTATTAGCTTCAACTTCGAAAAACTTCTTTGGGATTCACATTTACCATTTCTTCGCACACCAAATTTTCAAAAGAAAGAGTTTCACTTTCACCCAACTTACTAGAAGTAATAAAATGCTTGTTAAGAGAACTACTTAAAGCTTGAGTTAATTATTCTTGCTTTTGCTTCTTCTTCATTTTTTCATTTCCACAAAGATACTTTCGTGATGACATTTTGTCTACAGTCTACATATAATAATTTCAACAAATCTTCTACATATAATAATTTCAACAAATCTTCTAATACCAAACATATATATACACACAAGTAACAATAGCTTAAACCAAACAAATCCCCAAACATCACAATTCACACATAAGTAAATGAATAACAATAAGTAAAAAAAAAAAATACTAATTTAGGATATAAGCTCAAGAATCTCAAGAAACCCAACAATGAACAAGCCAATAAATAATTTCAACAAATCTGATATTAACTTCAAATTGTTCCAAGATAAGCTCAACCAAAGCTCCAAATGTTGTTTGATTATACAAATTTATCACTTAAATAAATTATTTAACCCCAAATCAAACGCCCTAATTTCAGATAAAATAAAGAGGGAAGACAGAGTGTGTTTATTACAGAAAATTCTTTGAAAAGCTAGCTTCAATCAATGGCCTCTTTAAGTTTTGTGCCAAAATCCACATCAAAATCACAAATTTCGTGTGTGTGTACGTGTTGGGTGGGAGAGTTTTTTTTTTTTCCCCTGTGCGTACTGTGCAGTCTAAAGGGAATAAGGGATGAACCACTAACTTTTCAGTGAGGTCCCTCATCCTTAGATAATTTACAGTAAGATCCTACAATTTTGAGGCCCAAAAAATTACACAAATTTTAGGGGTCCAAGGCGTGGGCCTCATTTTCCTTTCAGCTGGGTTGGCCCTGGAAACTTATACAGGAAATTGCTGGTCGGTCCGCTTTTCAAAAAGTTTAACCCCTAAAGTCCACCCTTTTTTTTCTTAACCGAAAAAAGGTATTTTGATAATTTTCTTCTTAAAATGTCCCTATACAACATGAATACTCTTTTATTTTAGAGATTTGTTAAAACACACACACACACACACACACAAACATAAAAAACATTTAGTTACATCAAAGAAACTGAAAACTTGTAAACGATTTCATGTTGTTAATATAGTTTTCTCTCATGTTTGGGGATCAATTTTCATGCCTAGAACACGAATTTGATCAAATTCGAATTTTCTGAGTTCATCCCGTTTTTCCTTGTTCTTGGGCTGTTTTGGCCACTTTAATCTATGTTTTAAGCTTCGAATTTGTTTAAAATCAATCTCATATTGTTATCCTAACTTAGTACTATATTTATGCACAATTTTTTACCAAAAAAATACTATTTTCGAGATCCAAATCGAGCTTGGCAGTGTGCTGTCCAAAAACAGAGTGAGATGTTCTTGGACTGATTTTGGGACTTTAATCAATGATTTGAGTTTTAATTCACCAAAGGTAAACGAAAATCTTTGGGCAAATTGCGAAAGGCTCATCGCGAAAATCATGTTGCCTCGCGATGCGGTTGAAATTGTTGCTCATCGCGATTGCCTTGATTGTTCATCGCGATGCCTTGGTTTGCTCATCGCGATGCAATTGCTAAATCGCGATGCTTTGGTTGCTTCATCGCGATGCGTAATTTCATCGCGATGCCTTGGTTACTTATCGCGATGCCTGTGTTGCTCATCACGATGCCTTGGTTGCTCATTGCGATGCCTTTGTTGCTCATCACGATGATTAACTCACGCGATGCTTTGGATTACTCATCGCGATGCCTTGGGTTACTGATGCACGCGTGTTTTTCTTTCATTAATGGCATAATCTTTTTTTCGCCCCAAAAATACCTTTTTCCAGTTTTAAAAAAAGATAACTGGACTGGAGCGATTACAAATGTTTAAAAAGGGACCGGCCCGTAATTCACCTAAACTTATAACATCCTGTACCTGCATTTTAGAAACGCAGCATTTTTAAAATGCTGATTTTTCAAAACACAGTTTTTTTCTTATAAATGCATTTGAGATTTCACTTCAAAACACAGCTTTTTTTCCTAACATCGTTTTAAAACCTGCGTTTTGGGAAAAATTTGAGAATTTCAGCGTTTTAAAACACAGCTTTTCCTACCGTAACATTGAAATACAATTTTTGCAAATAAGCTCCGTTTTATCCTTATATTCTTGTGTTTCAGCCAAAGCACACGACTAAACGGGTTCTAAATTACAAACCCAAAACCAAAGAGACCCTATACAAATTGTTGAAAGGAGCATTCGAAGAAGTCGGAGCTAGAACCATCTTAACTATTGGACAAATAGCGAGTCTAACTGTGCTATGATAACGATATTATTGTCTAATAATAATGCGATTCATTAACAAATTTATTTATAATTTACCTGTACAAGGTTGATTTATTGTATTGGATGGTGATACCACATTAGCGGTATCACCTTTGCATTTATTTTCTTTCCTCAATTAAGAGTAAATATTGAGTGCAACGATGATACTGCTCACATGGTATCACTATCTAATAATAATACAACAAATCAACAAACTTATCTATATGTTGCAATCAATATTTTCCCCTTAAGTAGTTACGTATCAAACATATATGAAAATACTAGCTCCGTCCTTTTTGGTCATTTAGTGATTTAGTTTGTGGATTTGGATATTTTATCTTTTTAGTCCCACTATTTTTATCGATGTTTCCTATATATTTTTTCTCTTGAAAATTATTTTTAAACCTCAAAATTAAGTCACTAAACCACGATACCAAATACACTAGCTCATTTAGTATTAGAGTTTCATCAATATCAAGTTGACTATGACATTGATGTCTATAACACTTCATCTGTTCTAAAATAGGTATCATCTATTGAATTTTTACGAGTTTTAAGCTAGGGTTTAATTCTATATAATTTGTTACTAATTCGCTCAAAGTATACATTAGTAGTGTTAAACTAGTGGGTCCTTTTTTTTTCTATCTCATAATAAATAAGGATATTATAGACTATTTGGTTTAAAAAAAAAAAAACACTTATTTTGAAATGACCCAAAATAAATTCATAACTAGCTAGGTCAAGTTAATTGGATAGGGGAAGATATTTGTCCAATTAATTAATTAACCAGTCATTGAGATATTTATAAAATAGGTAAATGATGACAACCCACCATTACAACCGACAATTCAACTGTTAGAAAACCCAAGAAATAATTATGTCCGGCCTTTTGTTTGTAATAGGAGAAAAAAGGTATGGATTTTGATTTTGCTGATGGCAATGTCTGCCTACCAATGATGATTTTTATAGATAGATATCCTCTCCTCTGTGGTTACTTTGCTCCTGTAATTTGTTTAAGAAATTTTGCATTTTTTTTTTTAGACTTTTTTTCCTCATTAATATTTAGATTACTTCAATTCATTCCTAGCTAGTAAAAGAGTATTACATTTAGTAAGTTTAAACTTATATATATATATATATATATATATATATATATATTTAGGTTTCAGTACGTTGTTATTGGAGAAGGATAAATATTCTAATTAAAATTCCCTAGTCCAGTTAAGTAATTATTAATTAAAGTAGTAAAAGGATGGATGGGGAAACGATAATTCTAATTAAAATTCCCTAGCTAGTCTGTCGAACAGGTTAAGTAAGTTAAGGATGGGGATATATAGAGACAAATTAAAGGGGGAGCCATCCATTTCTTTACCCAACCCATGCATGCTCCGATCCGATCCGATCGAGCAAGTTATGTGATTGGATTAGGTAAAAGCTTAAGGGTGAATTACATGCCGGTCCCTTTTCAAATATTTGTAATTGCTCCAGTTCACTTATCTTTTTTAAAAATTGAAAAAAGTATTTTTGGGCAAAAAGACGATTATGCCATTAATGAAAGAAAAGCACGCGCGCTTCAGTAACCCAAAGCATCGCGATGCACTACTTTGGCAACGCGATGCACCACTTTGGCATCGCGATGCACTACTTTTTGCATCGCGATACAACAAATTGGGGCATCGCGATGCAACAATTGGTGCATCGCGATCATCGCAGCGCGCTTTAGGGAACCAAAGCATCGCGATGCACTACTTTTGTAATCGCGATGCAACAATTGTTGCATCGCGATTCACCACTTTTACAAATCGCGATGCACCACTTTTGTAATCGCGATGCACCACTTTTGGAATCGCGATGCAACAATTGGTGCATCGCGATGCACCACTTTTGCAAATCGCGATGCACCACTTTTGCAATCGCGTTGCACCACTTTTGCAATCGCGATGCAACAATTGGTGCATCTCACTTTTGCAATCGCAATGCACCACTTTTGCAATCGCGATGCAACAATTGGTGCATCGCGATCATCGCAGCGCGCTTTAGGAAACTTGATTTTCGTTTCGGGCGTTGCCCTAACCCTACGAGGGACGCTGTCCCTCGACCTGCGACCGACCGGCGGGTCGAACCTCGTGCGTTAAAGATACTGCGATTGGCGAATTAAATCAATCCAAGAACATCTTCCTCTATTTTTGGACAGCACACTGTCAAGCTTGATTTGAAGCTCAAAAATAGTGTTTTTTGGTAGAAAAATTGTGCACAAATATAGTACTAAATTAGGATAATAATATGAGATTGATTTTAAACAAATTCGAAGCTTAAAACAGAGATTTAAGTGGCCAAAACAGCTCAAGAACAAAGAAAAACGAGATGAACTCAAAAAATTTAAATTTGATCAAATTCGTATTTTATGCATGAAAATTGATACCCAAACATGAGGAAAGACTATATTAACAACATGAAATCATTTATACATCAATTTGAATCTCAAATCTGAAGCAACGATGTTGTTGAGGGTATTTTAGGAAGAAAATTTTCAAAATGCCCTTTAGCGGTTAAAAAAAAAAGGGTGTACTGGAGAGAAAAAAAGTTTGAAAAAGTGGACCGGCCAGCAATTTCTCCAAAGCTTAATCTACCCGGCCGACTCATCATAAATTTTATTAGAGTTAGTCCGATCAATTAAACATTAATTTAGACGACTAAACTATTGAAATGATCGAGGAGTTTAAAATAAATAAATAAATAAATAAATAAATAAATAGTGCGTGATTGTGTATATGTCCAAGTGACTTGTACGTACCATGTTTAGTTCAACCTAGCTAGAATCCATAATTAATTTGAGTGAAGTCGAATGACGACTAACTTGTAATTAGGCTTGGGCAAGTGGGTAGGTTGAGTGATAGATAAACACACACACATATTACAGTACACAAATGGAATGCAGAAAGAAAGAAAGAAATAGATAAACATGCACAAAGGTTGAGTGGTTGAATCCGTCAAAAAGTGAGATGGGATCAACGCGCACATTTGTCAGACTAAGTGCAAAATAACAAGTCAAAAAAGAAGGATTAACTAGTCAATCTTCTTTCTAGTATTTAATTTGTACATTTATTTAGGAGCCATTTAATTTATTATTATTAGTAAAAAGAAGAAAATCTCCTGTGGTTTAATCAAATTAGAGTGCAGTGCAGTGCACATGACCTCCCTTAATTTGTTGCTTTAGTAGATAGATAGGTACATACCTTCTCCGTCCACTTACTATATAGATAGACGTGTGCCTAAAGTCAAACTTTTGACTCAATTTTTCAAATGGGACATCTTAATTCAGGCTTAATTAGGAAAATTCTCTCTTTAGCGAATTGCTAAATCCAAATTCTACGCTTAACGGCATTGTTAGACAAAGATCAACGCATCAAATGGGACGACATTAATTGTCTCTCTTAATTATTCCCAACAACCAATTTCTCTATTTTGCTGCAAAATTACTATATAGAAGGGACGTTATTCACTTATTCTTCTTCTATAAGATCCCCATGAATTAAACTACATGCATGGGAATTATATATATGCCTCTCTATTATATATAATGTATCACAATGGGGTCATCCGGACCTCACTCAGTCACCAAAAGCACGAGTGGCCTTTTGGTTTTACCCTATTAATAATGTTTGCTTCTTCATTTTTGGATATGGTCAAAGTAGTGATTAGCCGGATCAGATCGAGCAAGACAGCCGAATATATAGCCCAGCTATACCATATATATATAGCCAGGGTTGACAATAACTAGAAGTGATGTGTCGAAGCCTTGCATTTAGCGACATGTTCCGTATTCGATTTCACCATGTAATAATTTTCTTGGGTCAGAGCAACAAACTTCGTAGTGCGTATTTTTTGAAGAAAAAAAGAGTAAATGTTGAGATTGAGAGAATGTTGAATGCCCAATAATATGCGGAGGTGAGAGTGGGTCCTTTTTAGTGTAGTAATCTCAATTAGTTTAATGTAGTACTCAGTAGATATTATGTCCACTTAGTAGGTGAAAATAATTGTGCACGGTTGGCCTTGTTCTTGCAGCCATTAATTGAGCACAATTGATGACAGGTAAGGTCAAGCCGAAAGAGAATATATTTGACTCAAAAATACTATTTTGTGTTCTGACTATAACATCCATGAATATTAATTGAGATTAACTATTTTAAATAATTGAGTTTTTTTTTGGGATGTGTTATATTAAATGAAGATTTAAGGTATATTAGGAAGAATGGTAGAGAATAGTCAAATCAAAAGTCTTTAGGAATATTAGTTGGAATATTCCAAATAGAAAGTAGAACATTTATCCGGAACAGAGAGAGTATAATTTAATCTTTTTCTAGATTTTAAAAAGAAAAATAGGATTATTATATTCTTCCCTTTTTCATCTTTATTACTCTCTATACATGTCTTTTTACCTGCCATGATTGGGAATTTAGCAAAACTTCGATAAGCTTCTAGTCAAATTAAGTTATGTTCAAACATGGAATGTATGATTCGTTTCCATTTTACCTACCAAGATGTTCCTGATAACTTAATTTCCCAAGTGCTATCATAAGTTGATATTACCAAATTAAATAAAAAAAATAAAAAAGAGCTTTCATAAGTCTTTGCTCAACTGAGGTTTAGGAACCTGTAATTTGTTCCATACCCAAATTGTAGGGTCACCCACAAACAAAGGCAAACAAATTAAATGACTTCTCACGTAATGATATATATATATATATATATATATATATCTATCACAAACTTTTTATTAAAAATTTTCTATATGATTGTTTACTCGATTTCAGACAATGTGGCCAATTCCTGAAGCGTAACGAGCGAGCGTAGCGGGTGCGCAAGTGTGCGGCAGTGATTCTAGAAGCGGCGCGGTCGCGCCACTTAAGGGGATGCGGCCGCTTCGCGACGATTTCAACGGTACAAGTTTTCCTTATTTGTTGTGTATTTAGGACTAGGTCTTGTATCCTATATATAAGTTATAACTCTAAAACGCGAATAAAATTAAGATATCAATATATAACAGTCTTAAAACTCCAAATAATCTCTTCTCTTTCAATTTTCAATTGTTTGATCATTGATAATTGCTCAATTCATTGTTTTTCTTCTTCCGTTGTCGCACAACAATAGTTCTATGACAAAATCAAAAATTTCGTTTTGAAGGATGACGAAAATACGTTGAGGGTTAATAATTTATATGGTCGAACAACCTTGTGGCACTACGGAAAAATTAAAACATATGTAATTTTTTTCTAAAACAAAGCGGGTCTAATTGGGATAAAACTTTTATTTCCTAGACTAAAAAGTGTATGCACATATATGTATAGTAGTAAGTATTACGTAAAGGTAGTAAAACGCAATCATAAAACTAAAAGGGCGAATTACCCTACTTAGGCTATACGTAGCTTTTTCACTAGTCTTGCATTGTTTTTATTGTAATTCTAATACTCATCTATTTTATGTAAAGAGTTCACTTTTGATTGATAATTAACAGAAACTTATTAATTTTTACAAAGTTATAAAAGTTGAAATCAATAGTATTTTTAAAATAGTATTTAATTAATGAAATTTTATTCCTAATACATTAGTAATGTATGTAAAAATTTTAATTTAATTTAGTCACATGTTGACTTTTAAAAAAATAAAGTGGACTCTTTGCCTGAAACGAAAAGAGTATTACTCAGACTTTTACTCGGAATTCGATATAAATAAGAGTGAATGATATCAAGCACAAATCAAAAACAACTTACCATCATTTTCACTTTGTTGTGATTAAATACCAATATTGTAAGACCAAAGTTTACATCTTGAATTAGAGTTCATAAACCTTAATTTGATCAAAGTGATTGAATTTCTTTAATTTTGATTGATTGTATTGTGATTAATTTAATAGTAGATAACATCTGAGTAGGATGACTTTACATTATAATATAGTTAGTGACCTACTCCTTTATATGAAGCGTGCAAGAACTATAGTCTATTGATAATCTATCTTGATCAGGGGTAATACTCCTCCGTTCCTAAATTATCGTCGTGTTTGATCTTTTTTTTTGTTGGTAAAACATGATATTTTTTAAATACCAATTTGACGTATATTTTATTATTATTTTTAAATCATAAAACACGTGATAACATTTAACGTACTACAAATTACGTATTTTATAATTTTAAAAAAAATAAAAGTTAATTTTTTTATTTGAAAAACATCCTATTTGAGAAAAAAAAGTCAAAAAGGCGATAATTTAATTACGGAGGGAGTATAAATTTTTTATTTTTTTAAATGAAGCCACTTTATAAAAGTAATTAATCTATACTTATATACCACTCACAACTTTGTAATGCCAAAAGTCAATTTTTTTTGAAGTCCTTGCTTTTTAATTAAAAGCAACAACGTACCATCTTTCAGATAGACATATTCAAGTTTTTCTTTAAACAAATCAGATCACATGAGATGCGCTAATTTTCAGAAGAGTAATGTTATGTGTACCTAAAAATTATCAATTTTTTTACATTAAATGATGTGTCAGCTGATGTGATGTGTTAATTATGATTTTTAATTTTATTTTTTTGTACCACATCAGCTGCCACATCATTTCGTATAAAAAATTTGGTACTCTTTAGGTACATATAGCATTACTCTTTTCAAAACTCCATATGCTATGCTAGTTGCAGTTTTAAAATTGAACAAAAAATCGAGACTAAGGTTGTTCTTAAGGATCTTGAATTCGAGTCTCGGCCTCGGCCTCGGCCTCGATGTGGGTTTTCGGGAAAGAGGAGGATTAATTGTGCATTCAATTATGTTTCCAAATCATAAAATTAGTTACATCTACAGGTTATATTACAAACATATTGAGAATATATAAATAAAGATAATAATAATAATACTCCGTAATATTAGTATATAAACAAAGAAAAACAATGTCTCCACATCAACTCTATATATGTAGAATATATATAGTACCTGCATTTTAAAACAACTATTCTTCTTAATTTGTTCATGAAAAATATTTTGAAACAGAGCTAGGTAAAAGAATATAGAAATGTACTTTGGATTCATGATTAAAGTATTCCGACAAGAATTTTGGGATCATAACAAATTAAGTACTAGGTTAAGATGTGCTTTGCATATTTACAATAACGATCGACTAGTGTTGGAGCAAAAACTTTTATAATGAGATGGGGCATCAACCTTAAATTAGCTTTTAATAATTATCCACCAAATTATACTTTTGATGTAAATCATGATAATACGTCACATATATAAATATATACTCCCTCCGTCTCTAAATTATTGTCTGGGTTGATTCGGCACACAGATTAAGAAAACTCAATTGACTTGATTATTAATATTGGAATAGTATTGAAAAGTGTGTTGTTTCCTTTAATGCCCATGTGTATGTGGCCCATAATTAAAGTAGGAAGAAAAAGTAAGGGTAAAATAGTAAAAGTAATATTTTAAAAAAGAAAGTTTCAAACAAGACAATTATTTTGGAACGGACGAAAAAGAAAAAGAAGACAATAATTTAGGGACGGAGGGAGTACTACTCCCTATATAATAGTGTTTTTTTATTATTATTTTTTATTTAAGGTGACTTTGATTGAGGCCAAGAATCTATCAAGATCTAGCTAACATAAAGCAAACTTATTAGATAGATTAAAAATAAAATAAAATAATGAAGCTTCTAGAAATTCGTTGGCATCTCCCGACATTCCCTCTCGCCATAAAAATTAAAAAAAGAGATTAAGAATGTGTATTACAGTAATAAACTATTTTTGTAATTGTCCTTGTCGCACATCTCAAAAGCTTATTATCCCATTCTTTTCTTGAAATGACACACAAAAGAGTAATTGCTATCTATATAAACAAAATTCTTATACAAAAATTTACGGATCCAGAATATTTTGAAGTATTGTACCATACAACAACGTAAATATGGTACAGTACGATAACTTTATAACAATTTCTATATATTTTCGTATTAAAGTTTTTGTAAATGCATCATTTTTCCTTATAAAAAAATAATTACATTATTAGTCCCTTGACTATAGACTATTTTATTAGTAGCCCTTTAATAAATTTTTTTCAAATTTTAGTTCCTTGACTAAGAAAATTAGACACGGTTGGTCCTTTGTTAGATGCCGTTAATATTTTTTCGTTAATTCCGTCATGTGCACATCACGTGCCTTTGGTTAAGGGTATTTATAGAATTTCACGTGCAAAGATATTTTCTAATACTTAAAACAAAATTTTCTTTTCTCTCTCTCCCCCCACCCCCCCCACAACATCTCAGCCCCCATCCCTCAATTTTTTCTCTCTGTTTCTGACTTCCCCCCTCACATCCCAGCTCCGGCATCCCAGCCATCATCCCTCCATTTTCTCTCAAGCTAGTTGGAGCCCAGACTAGTAGAAGTGAAGACCCACCAGTCATTGCACCCATCACTTTCCCTCCCCACCCCCACCTCTATCCCCACCCCCAGCTCCAGCTCCGGCGAACCTCTCTGTCAAAGAACTCTCTCTCTTTCTCTCTCTAAAACTCTCTGTCAAAGAAGAGATCGTTTCATCCATCTGGTGGAGATTCCCTGACGACAGTTACTGTAGACCACGTCTTTCTGTCGAAAGTCCCGATCCCAGCCTTCCCCGTTTGATTCGTCGATCCCGGTTTCGTTATGGAAATTGAGGACAAATTAGATTCAGATCTTCGTTGTTAGCCGTCTTTCATCCATAGGTTCAGATCTTCGTTTTGATTTCCATTTCATCTCTGGGTTTCGATTGTAGATCTGGGTTTGATTTTTGTTTTGATCCGAACTCTTTGAGCAAATGGAGATGGCCAGACGGCTAGGGTTAGGGTCGTACTCTCTACGACTTTGGTGGTTAGATGGCTAGGGTTAGGGTTTTGAGCAATGTTGATTTGTCTCATTTGCAGTGGTGAGTTTGAAAGTTGAATATGTTTGGATAATTGAAAGGAAGTAATTGGAAGTAATTTAAGTGATTTGAGTTTTCATGAAAGTAATTGGAAGTAATTTGAGTGATTTCTTGAGTTTTATGGTGGTGGTGGACTGGCAGTGGTGGTTTCTTGAATTATTAGGCGGAGAAGATGGGTTTGGTGGTAGTGGTGGACTGACAGTTTGAGAAGATGAGTATTAGGGCTTTTTTTTTCCCTTAAAGTCTTGCTCATGAAATTATATGAATACCCTTAACCAACGGCACATGATGGGCACATGATTAACTTAATGGAAAAATACTAACATCATTCAACAAAAGGATCGACCGAGTCTAATTTTCATAGTCAAGGAACTAAAATTTTAAAAAAAATTGTTAAGGAACTACTGATAGAATAGTTTATAGTTAAGGGACTAATAGTGTAATTAACCCAAGAATTAATAGAGAGAGAGAGAGAGAGAGAGAGAGAGAGAGAGAGAGATCTTTTTCCACCTTATCTTTTTCACTTTTTACAACTGTTGAAACACATATTCTTCACTAAGAAAAGAATGCTTGTTCTTTGCTTATGTCAATTATAGCATTTAAAGATTTCTTCTGTCTCTGTTTATCCGTACAAGAAAATGGGAATACTTCATCTCATTGCCACTGATTAACCCGTAATACTAATACCACTCCTAACTATTTCTTTTCGTTCCATGCAAAAATATATACTCCCTTCATTCCTAAATAAGTGTTATCTTCTCACTTTTTAAAGTCAAATTAATTATTTTTCAAATAAAAATCTAATGTGTAATTTTTTAATTTTTTCAAAATGATGAAATACATAATTCGTACTACACAATCCTCGATTGCTATGTTGATAGTATGATTGTTAAATTAAGATTGCAATGTTGATAGTATGATTGTCAAATTAATATTCCTCGAATAGTTGGATGGCCAAAAAAGTAGTATTTTCCTCCATTATTCTTGGATCAATGGAGTATTAAGATTGTGTTTTGCACTAACTATTGTTCCACGACACATGAAAATATAAAGGGAAAATTATATAAATGACTATCATACTATCGTTTGGTAACCGATTTGACCTCGTACTCTCAATATCCTAAATATAATCAATGTAGTCACGAATTGAGTGCAATGTAGTCATTTTAACTAACGGTTCATCTATTTTTTTAATGATCGTTAACTCTCCATCTTATTTTTTAACAGGACTGCTAATATCTACAAAAAATCACCGTGTTAAGCGCATTGGACTCATAGCAATCAACCATTCTAATGTTCAAATTACAGAGTAGTAGTTTGCTCTTATCATATATGACCTCTCTCTCTCTCTCTCTCTCTCTCTCTCTCTCTCTCTTACACACACCCCCTTGTATCAAGAAACCTAGTACTCTTCGGGTAACTTTTATTGATTTTCTTTTTTCATGAACCATTTTTCATAATGTATCGTAATAATTGGAGTTAATGAACTGTTTCAACTAGGTTATGTTGATTTCGATCACCAGCTCGTGGCATTAAAATTGTGATTCATTTACTAGTATTTTATTTAAATCAGTAAGTATTTTAAAAGCATTTATGGGAAAATAAACATTATATTAGTATAGGATATATATAAGCTATTGTATTGTAGGAGTATTATTCTAAGCAATTTACCAATTTGTTCGAAACAATGTAATTAATAATCGATATCATCTGCGAAAAGGGTATTTTGCACTAAATTACTATCTGGGGAAAAAAAAATTTAGAGCTTTTTACATTTAACAAGACATTCATATATATATATATATATATATATATATATATATTTCATGATAAGCCAACTATTCAAGCTGTGTTATCAGACTGCATATCCTTTTAATAGATGGTCAATTTTCAAAAAACAGCTTCTCTAAGTTTTGTTTGTGAATGGCTCGGGATCATTCAATTTTCCCTTTGACTTCGTTTCGTAATCGTACCATGACTGACTGACTATAAACAAATATGGAAGTGGATAATTCAACAAATTTGAGATTACAGAGTGTACGTATTAATTATATTCTTGTCGACATCATGTCGCGTTTATGCCACTAGCTAATTAGTTCTTAAGATAATATAACATTCAAATATATATATATATATATATATATATATATATATATATAAAGAATAGGAATTGCTCAAAAATGAAATAGCATTAATTAGAAGAATTAAGTGTACGTATAAATGGATGATCTCCTCATGTCATGTCACGTAGCCAGGCAGTGCACTGGCTGGATCAACTTGGAAGAGATTAAGATGATTAATTGTAATGAAACCATGTGTTTCCATAGTGACGTAGTGAAGTTCCAAATATAGTATGCCACATACCCAATATAGCATCAAATAAATAGTAATTAATAAAGATATGATGGTGATTAGCCTCGATCCATCTTCTTAAGAAGTAAGCAAAGTAACACCTGCTAATCTCTTATAAGCCTTGCTGTGCCTTTCACTCCATATAATATTGTCCACCCACTTTATTTTAATCCCCAAAATGCTTTTAATTAGGGCTTCTTTTTTTAAAAAATTTAGTGCATAGTGTCTAGATGCATATGCCCTATGTTATACGTGGCCTTTCTCCATGAAGCTCCTGTTTCCCTTTGGCCACCATTTAACAAATGGAGTATTACAGATCTCTTGGATTGGATTTATATAATCCACTTTGAACATGTCACCCAATTCCTTAGCAAATTTTCTTTTTCCCTAAATGCCCTCAACGACCCTAATTACAAGTAATTGATGACTATACAAAACTTGTAGGGATTGTGTCGTAAATTACAACGTAACTCATCATATGTCTCAAGGTCAATTCATGCATATATGCAGGCCGCGTTACCGATCGACTGTGCCAGGATCCATAAGACTAGGGGCGGTTGGCGGGTCCCCGAAGTGATTTTAATTAGTCTCATATGTGATCAGTCCAATAATACACTGCCCGGCCCGTGATGACATTTGAGTCCCATATATAGATGCTTCAATGATAACTTCTCGTCCATCTATTGTACATGTAAAATTTTCCAAGTTAATTAGTTCACTAACGGGCTTGAGGGTATTTTGGTAATTTTAAGGGCATATAGTCTTATTGAGATCAAAACTTGGGTTATAGTAAGAAATTTAAAGATTAGTGATGATTTGAAAAGGACACTAAATAGATGATGGGATGAAGTCAGGCTTCTGAGGAGGTATAAATATGTGGCAAGCCACACGCTTTGTGTCACAGAATTTCAAGGACAAGCTTATTGCCTAAAACAATTATAGTATTAGATTAGCTTCTCCTTTTTTGGAGGAAGGGAATTGAAATAAGGGCATGTTAATATGTCTTGGGGTGTTGGGGTGATGGCAGAAAATTTGGGATGGGGAGTTATGGAGGAAGGGTGGAGGAAAGGACCTTGGACTGCTGAAGAAGATAGGTTGCTCATTGAGTATGTCAAGTTGCATGGTGAAGGAAGATGGAACTCTGTGGCTAGACTTGCAGGTAAACCTCTATATATATATTCTTCTTTTAACCCACAATAAAAGGAAAGATTTCGATTTTCAACATTTCATCGTGAAACCAAACAGAGCCTTATTGTATTCTAATTTTTCTCCCACTAGACGTATTCGTCTTTTCTACACTATTTTCAAATAAGTGGCATGATTAATTATTGCCTAGATAGAGCAAAATAAGCATTGGAACATGACTAGAGTTTTTAGTGTGAAAATTTAGCCTATGTTGTTACATATGGTAGTAGTAATGAAGTTGTTTTTCTTTGATTTGCAGGGTTGAAAAGGAATGGAAAAAGCTGTAGATTAAGGTGGGTGAACTACTTGAGGCCTGATCTTAAGAGGGGGCAAATAACCCCTCATGAAGAAAGCATAATTCTTGAGCTACATGCTAGGTGGGGTAACAGGTACTAATCATGTCAACTTAAGCTTAAGCTTTTTATTTACGGTTTTAATCAACATATATATATACTTGATATACATTGATTATTACTAATTGAATTTGATTAATAAGCAGATGGTCAACTATCGCTCGAAGCTTGCCTGGACGAACCGATAACGAAATCAAGAACTATTGGCGAACCCATTTCAAGAAAAAGGGAAAGATCTCTTCTTTAGACGATTCTGGGAAGTTGAAAGCACGCCTTTTAAGAAGGCAACAGTTTCAGCAACAACAACAACTGCAGCAGCAGCAACAGCAACAACAAAACGTACAACAACAAAATCAAATGGACATGAAGAAAATAATGTCGTTGCTTGACGAAAATGACAATAAAGTGCCATACATACCTCAACTGACATATCTGCCTCAAATGAAGCAAGACACAACTGATCAGGAACAATGTTTCTTCTATCCTATGTTCAATGGCTGTTACGCTACTGGGCACGAGTCCTTGAACGAGGATGTTTTATGGGATGGTTTGTGGAACTTGGACGATTTTCATGGCAATTTTTGCTCGGTGTCTGCGACAGCCAAAGCTAGTCTGCAGAGTTTACCCATGCCTTTTTCGTGATTAAATCGTTTTTTTTTGGTTTCTTTTTCCTTCTTAATTAAGTCCTAGTACGTACTAGTTCTCTTTGGAACCCAAAAAAAAAAAAAAATGTTTCCAGTTGAGAGACTAATAATTTGTAACATGATACAATGATAAGTAGTCATGCGTCTCTAAGGGATCATATATATATTCTAAGCAATTAACAAAAAAACAAAGCAATTAAATCTTTTTATGTTTTTCTTTATTCAGTCTCTTTTTCTTTTTCTTCTTCTCTTTTTGTTTTTTTTTTGGGTACCATCAAGAATTTCAGGGCTAACACATGGGAGGCCGGTAAGTTAGATGATAACTCCTGAATTAAGATCATTGATTTATGGAGTTTCCAATAGTATCTTAATTATTATATAAGAATATAAAAAATTGAGAAAATTATTAATTTCACTTTTAAGATTAAGGATATTTTAAAATTATTTTATTCTTGAAAAACGTTTAGTTTTTGTGGTTAACAAATGAAATATAGAGTAGATAGTAAATAATCGTACGTTCTCCAAAGATGTTGAAGGTAACAACCTAAAAATTAGATCTCTTGTACGTAACACCGTCTTACTTACTGTTAGACGGAGTCAATTTGATCAATTCACTACATTAACACTACATTAGTCATGTGAGACGATGTTACCGTAAAACCGTCTTATTTTAATTAAATTTTTGCCCAATCAAAACATAATCACGGAGAGAGTAAAATTAAGGCGTAAGAGAAAGTCCAAAACTTAAGTAGTCCACATTAATTCATGTCAATCTGATGATTGCTGGAAGATGGAAAGCGAAAAGGACCAACCAAATTGTGAAACATGCTTAACACTTTTGGATACAAACGCACGTTAATCACTTTTTCCTTTCGCGAGAGGAGTTTCACTTCATTTCACTTAATCTGGCCATTACAATACTTGTAATCCAGACTTTAGCAGTCTAATCTAAATAATAGGATTAGTTTTAAGTTACTAATACGGAAGCATAACCATTAATCGTTCGGCCTAGTCAGATTGATTGAGAGGAGATTTTAGTCCTCGATCGTCTCTAGTTTGTTGGTTAAGAGTTTTAACTATATATTCCATAAATAAATTCTTAGTCATATAAATAAGAATTTGACAAAGATCACGAGCACAGCGCGTGGAATAAGCCGGCCGCAAACAACATCCCAGCTTTCCCATACATAGGCAATGAATGATCAACAAAGTATGGCAATCATGCAGCAGTCAGGAGGCACTTAATTATCATCAACAAGTTAGCACGGAATTAATAGAGCCAATATATCTATTTGATCGAAACTAGCTTCTACCTTGATCATGATGGGAGTCACTAATTATGTCGTGAGCATCGATCCTCGCCACGATGATGATGATGCCTACACATCTCGAGTGTCTATCATGTCCTTCTTATACCACCATGATGCATTCAGCACTTCACTCGCCAAACATTAAAATCCTTGATTGCGAGAGGTAGTGCGCAACAATTTGTATCATAAAACGAATAATTGAAACTTCAACTGCCAAAAAGATGTGAAAAAAATCAGGGGAGGGGGCCGAAGATCAATTATAAACATATAAAATAAACGTTTTAAATGTAAAGTATAACTTTTTAATTATTGTCTTGATCTAGAATGTTTCTTTTTTATTAACTTTGGTACACCTCAATTTAATTTACTAATCGAAAACCCAAACGATCTACCTAACCTATGTATGTAATCTAAAAATTACCTCCCAAATGCACCTAATATTTTTTACTCCACTTAAATGGAGTAGATAATATGGAAAGTAAACTCAAGAATAGAGCCAAGGTTGTTGAATTTCCTGAACAACCAAGCACCGGCCAAAATTTGACAACGTCGGATCCACCGTTAACTCTCTCTCCGGTCGATTAATGATCATCAACTCAACACGCAGGGCATTGACATTTACTAATCTAACCTCTCGCCGTCACGCTTCCTTCTCTACTCTCGATCCATCATCTCTCTCACTCCTCCAACTCCTTCAACTCTCAATCGATCATCACTCTCTTAAACTAACCCAACAATCTCATGCTCGAATCTGTCACTTCGGTCTCCACCAACACACTGTCACCGTAACAAAACTCATCTCCGCGTACTCCCTCTTCAACAACCCACTTGAATCCCGACTCCTTTTTGACTCGATTCGATTCAAGGATGTCTACTTATGGAACACATTGATCAATGGGTACGCAAGAAACAATCTATATAATGAATGTTTCAACATTTTGAGTTTAATGTGTCGAAGCCACGACTCGCCTGATGAGTTCACGTTTTCGACTCTCGCTAAAGTCTCCGGCGATTCCGGTGACTTACTTGCCGGTGAATCAGTTCATGCTAAGTGTACTAAAACTGGGTTTGTTGCGGATAGTGTGCTTTCGAATTCACTAATGTCTATGTATGATAAATGTGGCAAGTTTCTGGAATGTCGGAAACTGTTCGATGAAATGCCTCTCAGAAATGTTGCTTCTTGGAACGTTATTATTGCTGGATATGCTAATTATGGATGTCATGGGTTTGATGAGAAAATGTTGGAGTTTCTTAAGTGTATGCAAGATGATGGCTTGAAGCCTAATGAGTTTACGGTTTCTAGTGTTCTACCTTTGTGTAGGGGGAATGGGAAGTGGGATTATGGAAGGGAGCTTCATTGTTATATCATAAAGAATGAGTTGGATTTGGCTGTTGGTTCTGATGTGCATTTAGGGAGTTGTTTGATAGATATGTATTCAAAGAGTGAAAGAGTCAACGTGAGTCAACGGATTTTTGATCGGATGAAGTTTAAGAACATTTTTGCCTGGACGGCGATGATTAATGGTTATGTACAGAGTGGGGATTTCGATGACGCAAGTTGTTTATTTCTTGAAATGCAGGGTATGGGTGGAATCAAACCCAATGAGGTTTCCCTTGTGAGTGTTCTTCCTGCTTGTAGCTCACTTGCTGGCTTAAGGAGTGGGAAAGAAATTCATGGATTCGCCATTAGAAGGGGATTGAACAATGAAATTTCTTTATGTAATTCTCTAATTGATGTGTATTGTAAGTGTGGGAGCTTGAACTATGCAAAACGAGTGTTTGAAAACGGTTGTGTCCATAAAAACACAATATCCTGGAGTTCGATGATTTCTGGATATGGATTTCATGGGAAAGGTGATGAAGCGATTTCTTTGTATGACAAGATGCTTCAACATGGGCTCAAACCAGATATGATAACAATTGTTGGAGTTCTTTCTGCTTGTTGCAGGTCAGGATTGATTAAAGAAGGCCTTAATATTTATAGCACAGCTGTAAACAAGTTTGGAATTGAACCCACAGTGGAGATCAGCGCGTGCATGGTTGATATGTTAGGTCGATCAGGACAGTTTGATGAAGCTTTGAATATTATCAAGACAATGCCTTTAGAACCTCGCCCTAGTGTTTGGGGAGCTCTTGTAAATGCTTCTGTGCTTCATGGGAATCATGAGATGCTAGATTTTGCTTACAAGTTCCTTATTCAGATAGAACCTGCAAACCCCTCCAATTATGTATCCCTTTCTAATCTCTTCGCTACATCACAGAGGTGGGATCTTGTGGCGGAAATGAGAACAAAAATGAAAGAAAGAGGATTGAAGAAGTTGCCTGGGTGCAGTTGGATTAGCATCAACAGTGAAACTCATAGCTTCTATGTAGCTGACAAGGCACATCCTAGATCTGATGTGATTTATGAGATGCTCAATGAACTCATTTTGGCAGTGAAGGAAGCTGAAGCTGAAATTGAAATTTGACATGGATATTTTGATACGATTGGTTAGTCGAGCTAGAAAACAGTAGACGAGTATTCCGAGCTGAAAGAAGTTTAAACTGATCTGGTAGTAGGAAAACCTTCAGCATCTTCGGCGTGGAAATGTTTCAACTCATTGCTGACATGCATTATCCATGTTCCTCTTTACCGGAGCAGACATGCTGAACCAACAATTAGATGTATTCCCTCCATCCAAAAAAAAAAAAAAAAGTAAGAAAGAAATAGTTTCAATTTGACTTTTGTTAGTTAACTTGATTAAAGTTTAATCAAAAATTAAAAATATATATTTATTCTTACAAAATTCTAAAAGTAGTTATTGATAGTTTTTTACTTTTCTTAACATTCTTTCACCGATTAGCATTTTATAACCTTAAACATACTATTTTTATGGGATGGAGGGAGAATGTGTTTTATGTTTTTTGTCCAAAAGGGGCATAGAATTGCTATTGGTGTTTCACATTGATGTTATCATATTATGGTGAAATAAGGAGTCCAAGCATTGTTGGCGTGTTTGAGTTTCTTTCTTTCTTTTCATTGAAGTAAAAGTAATAGCGTCAAAGAAACCTCTTCATTTGGATTTTTTCAATTTAAAAATGTACACTCCGTCCGATACAACTAATGAGTCTACTTTTAATATTTTTTTAGTGAACTTAATTAAAGTTTGACAAACGATTATCCTATACTATTATGCTGAAATAAGGAGTCGACGCATTGAAGGCGTGTGATTTGTGAAGGTAGGATGACATTTCCTTACGTGCTCTCAGCAGTATGTAACTAGACCTATAATAAGTCACGATACGATCTTTTTTGCGAGCGCATAAATTTCATTGAAGTAACAGCGTTAAATAAATCTCTCCATTTGGACATTCTCTTAATTTTCTCAATTTAAAATATATTCTATCTCCGTTCCAATTAAAGAGTTAACTTTAAAAATAAGAAAAAAAAATTGAATCAACTTAATTAAATTTGACCAACGACTTACATAAACTTATTTATTTTTTACAAAGTCATAAAAATTATAACTCATAGTATTTTGAATGTAGCTTTTAATGAATACGATTTCATTTTCAAAAATATAATTAAAATATGTTAAATTTTAATTGATTTGATCACATGTTAATTTTCAAAATGAAAAGTAAAATGGAGCGAGTTATACTTTTCACTTCCAATTTGCTGCTTTCATAGAAAATTTGGTGCCTTCCAATTCCATTCCATGCAAATGGTTTATTACGGACTTTTCTTAATCAATTAGTTAAAGTAGACCAAAATTTTAAATAAAGTTAATCTCCAATACAGAGTTATTATAGCTTTATATAACTCATAATATTTTTAAGAAAATGATAAAGATCCAAACTTTTTTGTTTACATTTTTTTTATGGTAATTTAGGCAGCAAGCATATTAAATGATGTCTCTAACCAATTACGTGCTTACCGCTTAAATTGGAATGAGAAATTTGCATGTTATATCTATTGAAGTTTTATTATCTAAAATAGAACAAATGTATATCAGATACTACTAGTTTGATATTTATGTAACTTTTGAATATAGAAAGAAGATTCTTTTTGCGAAACGGGCAGAGGTCTTACATAATCACCCGCTTGATACCCCTCCTCCATCTCCCTATTCTCCAACCAACCAGTTCACATCCTTCAGGTTTAATTAACTGGTTCGTATGCAAAAATGGCATGTAATGCCCACATCAACCAAAGGGCAATACAGCGAACCTGAAACCCCCAGACAATCACACTTGTGTACATTTCTTGGAGTGGATTTCCAGGTCTTGCCGGCACATTCCTGCGTATGATCACCACCCTCAGGCTGTACCCGCTCTCTAAGTTTGCATTGATAAGCTCGGGTCAAAGTCGAATATGATATGTGCAGCAGCCAAAATTTGTGGAGGCAGCCAGCTGTTGTTTCACGATCTTGTGTTTTTCTACTTCTCCACACCGTTTCTTCCAAAATGTTTGTTGATCTGTGTAGCCGTTTCACCTCTGTGCCTCAGATTCCCTTTCTGGCCGGTAAGTATAGATTGAAGTGAGAACTACTCTTCCCACCCTCCTATTCCTTCTTGTCCTTTTACTTCTACCTATCTTTTTGTCCTTATTAGCTAAAGATTGTGACATGGGCACATACTGAATCCACAGCAATGGGATTAAAGCTGCTACAAACTGTATCCCTATTCCCACGGGAAGGCTCGAGTAATCGCCTGATGATATTCCAAGGACAGATGCCAACCCAACGCCCAAAAACCCACTAAAGATTGATGATAAACAGAAGGCTGATGCTAAGAAAGACATAAGCGAACCTTCACACCCTGGCGGAGCCAAACTTGCAAACAGGACTTGAAAGGGCAAGAGCTTAAACTGTGCAATAATTTCTGCCACCCCTGAAAAACAAAGGGCAAACATCTCGTTTGGAATTCCCAGCTTCAAATTGACCTGCTTCACGAGTACAAGGTCAAGAAGAAGTGAGCAAGCATATAAGATTTGCACAGTGCCAATCAGTTTCCTCATCGGAATAGTTTTCCAGAACCGATCGTAGAGAACAGTCATAGATAGAAGCATTAATTGGCCTACCACTCGGGACATGCCAATGACTGACGGGTTGAGATTTAGACATTGAGTTTGGTAGCAAAATATTGAACCTGATAAGATTGGAACCATAGCTATTGAAGCTACTACCCAAAATAGAGGGCGAGAAATGCTATCTTCACTGATTGCCAACATAAGGTCTGAATACTGTTTTCTGATACTCTGGAAGACTGATTTCCCTTCAAGTGTCTGATTGGATGGCTGAGGCAAACCAAGAGATGCCTCACTTGTTGTTAAAGCCGTAGTCAGTTGAAGGCAGAGTAAAGATGCAAAAATGAGGAACATGGATCTCGGTTGCTGTGTTTTCAGTAGGAAAAACCCACCTAGCAAGTTACCAACGATTCCACCAACAGCTAAAGCCATGAATGCATAAGAATGGAGACCATTCAGTTTGTTTTTTTGACCATACTCTGCAACCAGGGCGTCCTTTGCAACTTCCGTTATGGATGCTCCAAGATTGCTGAGAAGAACGCAGGCCATGAGAATGGGAAGGGCTTCACCTGCAACTGGGATCAATGCCAATGAACCCCAAGACAAGACCTGCAGAATCACTGAAGAGCTTGGTATCAATTACGGCCTTAAAGTTCCTGGTCAATAGCCAGGTTCATTCATTGTTGAATCATAGATAAGCCTGGACTTGAAACAAGCACAAGTTCCTACATAAGAAAACAACAATGGGATTGATTGTTAGACCTCTAACTGGTTCGAGGTTAAATTGAAGTTTGCAGCCACCCATAAGTATATCGCCAATGGAGAACGGTTTAAACAAGAAGATCTTAACAACGACAACAGGGTCTATAAAGATCCACACTCGATAGAGGTTTCCTACAGCAGAAAACCAAAACTTTATAAATTTAACCTTCTATAGTGATGGGAGATTACATCAATTTATAAGCAATGAGATGAACCCCTAATCATTAGTTTTACTAAAATACCCTTAAATACCTATAGTATGAAATAACAAAAATGGCATAAAATAAGCAATGGATCATCACTAATTCACCATACAAGTTATTCTGATTCTAATGTCTTGATGCTTTTACATTTTTATGTCTTCTTCATCTCCCTGTTACTGTTAGTTATGTCCAACTGCATTACTTTTCTGGTCTGCATAATTATGTAAAGCTTCTCAAGACTATCTTCACCATAAACGAATTGCATATCCTAATCCAAACATCTGAAAAAGTTGTCATTTCAAATGAACTGTGAGATAAGCAAAACACATCGAAACAAGCAAGATCAAACGTTACATTGAAGGAGGAATAGTCAAAGGTTTTTCTTGTTCTCTACATCCTGACAGTGCTTGTAAAATAGGCTAAGTTTAGTCAAACAATAGTTTAATGCGGGCAGACCAAAATATGTACCTTTCTTCATGCTAATACTTCTTTATCGCAAGAACTTCATATAGAAGTTAGCACATTTGAGTGTAAATATAAGCTAAAACTAAAAAGGATCATCACAAGAAATTCATGCAGGCAGACAGAGAAGCTAACTTCATCAATTTATAACTACAAAAAATAAAGAATCCATAAATCTGGAATAACTAGGTGAAATTCAACTTTGGCAAATATGCAATGATATAAAAGTTTGAACACTCTTCGTGCTAGTTCCTTCGTCCTAAATTAAGTGTCATTTTATGTTTTTATAAAAATTAAGGAATTTGACTTTAAGTCAATTATTTTAGTCGTATGTAAAGATGGGTGTACCCAGTGTACACACTATAGTATTCCAAGTGTACATTAAGATTTGATACATAACAAAGGTAAATTTAATAACTTTATAAAAGAAAGTAATTTTGGGACAAAAATTAGAGAGAGAGAGAGAGAGAGAGAGAGAGAGAGATTGAAGGCTAAGGGAAGAAGAAAGAAACGAACCTCCAATAGAAATATAAGGTAATCTGTGAGCACCCCAAATAAAGAGAGCATCAGACAAGACTCCATAAAATGGTTTAGCCACCATGGGCAGATTACCAGAGTTTTGCACAACCTGCAAAGTAGAAGGATGCAAATTAAGGTTGTGGGCCATGTGGAAGTTGAGGGCTAGCCAAGGAAAGCACCTAAACCCTTGCACCCAGTACCCAAGCCCACACAAAGTCAACATCAGTTGTTGACTCCCCAATTTAGGAGAATCCCCTCCTCCTCCTCCCAGCTGCTCCTCATTTTTCACAATAATCTTTTTCTTGATCATATTGGGATGATGAAATGGTGCAGAAGAGGAAATAATGGGAGGATGTATGAGATGGGTCATTGTGGTATTGTTCTTGGGATTGTGGGGGTGAAAGCAATGGATGGGTGTTAATGATTGAAAGAAAGATGGGTTTTTTGTGGGTTTATGGACAAGTGAGTTGAATTGAAGTACAGAGTTTGTAGTGGAAACTAAGGAGAACATCATGACTGGGAGTTCTTGGAGCCGAGAAATTGAAGAAAAACACAAATCTTTGACAACTTTGTCAATTGCCTCAAAACTAGAGGGAAGAATATGGTACAAGAATTTGTGAGAGAGAGGGAGAGAGAGAGATATCTAGAAGGGTCTACGACGTGGGGAAATGGCTAGTAAGACCTGCTGTGAAGAGGCTTCTGGCTGGTGCTCTGTTGTTGGGAGGAGAGATTTGAAGGGACCCACCCAACCAAGCAAGTAAGGAAGAAAGAACAAGAGAGCTTTTGTGCCCACGTCCTTGAAACTTGAAAGTGGGGTCTCATTGGGATTTGCTCTCTATGGGTCTATTTTCTGTCTGGTTCATATGGGTGAGACCGTTCTTTCTTTAAAGAGTAATATTTTTGTACTTAATGATTATTAAATTTTTTATATTAAATAATGTGTAGGTAATGTAAAAATAATATAATATATTAATTATAATTTTTAATTTTATTTTTTATTACTTTAGTGACATATTATTTAGTATAAAAATTTTAATACTCTTTATTTATTCACAGTATTACTCTTATTAAAACTCACACGTGTCTTGTCTTGTGGGTATCTACCAAGAATTACGAATTTGTTTGGCTTGGACTTGGAGTAGTATATACTAGTGACACGGCTTTAATAAAAATAATTATAATATAAATATTTATCTATATATATATATTATTCTTTTTTTGTTATATTTGCAATATAAATATATATATATATATATATATACTAATTCGTTCTAAAATAATTGTCATTTTATTATTTTGTATATAGATTAAGAAAGCTTATATAAAGATTAATTTACCCTTATTTAAGTTTATTAATTTTAAATAAGCTATATGAGTTTTTTTTTTTCTTTTCCTCCTAACAATCCTCTTTAATAAGAGTGGTAAATAAGGACTGTTTTAGTAGAATATGACAAATGTTTCTTGAAATCCTATGACTACAATTATTTAGAGATAAAAAAACTTTACTAAAACGATAATTATTTTGGGACAGAGGTAATATATAAAAACATAATAGATGAATAGTTTTGAAAATAATAAAAAAAGTCGTGTTGAAAAAATAAATAATTATAGTATAGATATGTATAAATTTGTGATGAAATATTGTAGGTTGGAAATGAATGGTCCAAATGTTGAAAGATTTTTAAAAATAATGAGAGAAAAGAGAAAAACTAATGAAGAGAGAAAGAGTAAGAATAAGGTAAGAAATGAATGTGTTTATTTTAGGCAGAAAAAAAAAATTAACCTTGTGCTGTCACATGGTATCAATAATTTTTGTTTTAATAATAGATAATAGATAGATTGCATAAAGGTAAGACATAACACGTTAAAACGTGCGATTAATAAAATCTGTTAATATTAACGGTTGTTCTATCATTGCTCTAAAATGAAAGGGGGATTTGCTAGTGAATGGCGTAAAAATATTTGTTAATGTTAATTGTATTTAAAAAGTCATATATATATATATATAGAGAAAATCATTTAATTCAACTTTATTCGGTAGAATTTTTCAGGCCTTGTGGTCCTATCCATCTCACAAATTAATCTTAGTTGAGTAAATATACATATATATTAATGATATTATAAATTGCAATTTTCATAATTTGCTAAGATTAATAAAAATGTATCTTTGGCTGATTTTTAATTAAGTTGGCCGAAAGAAATTAAAAGGGAGTTCTTTGTAGAACGGAGGAAATAATGTTTTTATTACAAATTTTTTTGTTTTGAGAATGAATATCTATGTATTTTGCGAACTGGTTCCCAAATAAATAATTTTGTAATAAGAAATATTCAAGAATCAGTTCAAATCATTAAAAAAATTCAATAAATAGTGACACATAAATATGGAATTGGTAATATAGTGCTTCAAAATTACTAAATATTTTATTGAAACAAACAGCATTGAATGAATGAATGGATCCGCACAAATGTTTAGCGTGTCCATTAATTTTCAGTACCAAATTTGTTGGGCCAACTACTATGCAATAATTACCTTAAATTAGAATAAGTTTTATTTTTTTAATACAAATAGTATGAAAAAAAACTCAATTAGGCAAAAATATAAAAAAAAAAAAAACCCCAAAATATCCACTAAATCTCACTTTACACCCTAATTTAAAATTTGCGTCTAAGTCACTCCACGTTTCAATTTGTCCCACATAACACTCCGGCTATGATCGACGTTAAAAATATTAACGGAAGCCATCACATCCCTTGCACGAGGGACAATTGGGTCTTTTTGGTATTGTCTTCTTCCCCAAATTACAGATGAGAAGGGCAAATTCGGGGAAGAGAGAAAGGGCAAAAATTATGTTGCAAATGAAAATTGTAGAAACCCTAACCCCTAAATTGTAAAATGAAATAAAAATAAAAATTGCAGAAGAATATTTTACATGAACCCTAAAGAGCCTTTAATGCAGGCCTACTTAGCTAATCTGGAAATTTGGAGCATTCTTGAAGTGGATATGCCTTAAAGTAGCCAAGTCTCTTTTTTCAATTGGAAGAAGACGATGAAGATGGTGACCCCCAAAATTCATGTTTGCTTTGCAATGATTCCTTATTCCTTGTTTAAGCTCTTTTAGAAGCAGGATAGATAACTTCTATATAACCGGCGAGAAAGGCGTCGATCGATCCGGCAAGTCACTCCACTACAAAGGATCCTCCTTCCACCGCGTGATCCCAGGGTTCAAGTGTCAGGGAGGAGACTTCACCGCTAGAAACGACACCGGTGACGAATCAATCTACAGATCGAAGTTTGCCGACGAGAACTTCATCAAGAAGCACACTGGACCTGGAATTCTGTCGATGGCAAATCCTGGACCTGGAACCAATGGATAGCAGTTTTTCGTTTGTACTGCAAAGACAGAGTGGTTGGATGGGAAGCACGTGGTGTTTGGACAAGTAGTGGAGGGATTGGACGTTGTTAAGAAGATTGAGGCTGTTGGATCTGGCAGTGGAAAGACCTCGAAGCCCATTGCCATCGTTGATTGCAGCCAGCTTTAAGATCGGATCTGACGGTGACAATGATGATCTAATTTCTATGAGCTCTTATTTAATTCGTTTCTAGGGTTTGAATTTCTGGTGGCAGTGGTACTAGTACTCTGTTATGGTGTTATTGAAATAAGTTATAGAATTAGCGAGGAGTTAACAACCGCTTTTAACTCAGCATTAGAAATTAGAAATGATCAAATTAGCCCTCGCGTGACTCACAGGGACTACTTAACGTCAACATTGTCAAAGTCATTGGGAATAAGGGACAAAGTGAGACAAGTAGAGTATGACTTAAATGCAAATTTTAAATTAGAGTGTAAAGTAAAATTTAATGAATACTTTAGAGGTATTTTTTATATTTTGGCCGTTCAATTATATCGGTTGAGATTTCATTTTATGTGCCAAATAAGGAGTTCTACTTTTGTCGCAAAAAAGGAGACGCACTTTACTCGTATTTGGAAATGGATTGAATACATGGCGAGCACACCACGTTCACGTGCACAACAAATCTAAGTACATGTAGCAATTTCAAATCTCTTTTTTTGTTTTCAGAATTAAATTTTTATTTTGCTCAACATGTTAGTAACATAAATATGTACTATTGAATCATCATTTTGAAACATCCCTTTTCTTAAAAACAATTTAAATATCACAATCAAAATATTGATTTGTCTATCAAAGATGGAAAACAGAAACAAATATGTAAATCCAAGAACAAGCTGTCTAAAAGACAAATAGTGCATCCAAAAAAGAGCATATGCTTCTACAACAACAATTTCATAAGCGGCAGCCATTTGCGGCTGCACGATGTAAACTAAAAACTGATACCAGCACTTGAATTTGCCTAGTTCATTGAGACAAATTCGACTACTTTATACTACATCCCTTCTACAACAAACAAAACATAAATTTGAATTTATAATATTGGTCTGCTGGATTGAAGGACAGAGCGCTATTCTCAGTCTTCCCCCATTTCCGCGTCCTATTGATGCTTCTAACCAAAAAAACCTTTCATGAAATCATGACACAGACATGTCCTACGATATTCAGATATACGGAATGCTAAAGACAGCTCTATTTCTATGATTCTCCCTATGAAGTCCAAGTTCATATTGTGAATTCATCAGCGATCCCTGTCAAGTCGAAATTTGCCTCCAACAGTGAATACACTTCAGCAAGGGAAGATACCTTGTAATCTGGTTTAAATTCAAAATTTGCATATTCAGGGGCATCATATCTCCCTGTTTCATCAAGCAAACATGTATAAGCTCCTGCTCGTTTCCCACAACCCACCTGTGTCCAATAGGTAACAACAGTCAAGCATCCTTTATAAACTTTTACAACAATAAAACCATTTGGTAAAAGAAAATGCAGAGGAATATTAAAGAATATGAAGAGTTATTATAACTGAATACAGAGTTGGTAATTCATTTCTCGGTAGTTTGATAACTGAATACAGATTTGGTCTCATGCATGTGAAACATCATGCTGTGAGCTGCAGATGGTAACATAAAAGGCAAAGGGAAGATCACTCACATCATCTTTAAGGCTATCCCCAATCATCATCACTTCATTAGGTTGAATTTGCCATGTTGTACATATATGCAGCAGTGGAGCTGGGTCTGGTTTGCATGGACGAAATTCCCTGCTAAGAGCTGGAGAGAATTGCATCTGTAGCAAAACACATTAAATTAACTAGTACTCTGTATATCATAAAAGCCTGCTGTGCAGGGTATAAGGAATTGATAGTGACAAATACAAGAAAAATAAGTTCCTTAATTAATGAATGTATAGGAATCAACTTTATACTTTAAATAATACGGAGTATATATTTTAAAAATAACAAAGAATAGAAATCTCAGTCCAGAAAATCATTTATGCTAAACTAGTAGTTGAGGATTCAGGATGGTACTAACAAGAAACTTGGGGTTGAAAGTGAAATATAGATCCATAAGTAGTTATTATCCTGCCTGCTGACACATTAACATGAAATGTGCCCCAGACAACTACAGCACAGCTTGAATAGGTTGGTACAAACCAAGACAGACTATCAGCAAGGCAGCCAGAAGATTGTGGCAATTATTAACCCCACCCCCAAAACCCAAAAAAAAAAAAAGTGAATTCCTTTGCAAGTTACATCGGAAACAATGTCACAAAGCACAGCACAGAGGTCCTTCAGGGTGACATGTTTTCGTTCTAACAAGCCAATAACATAGAAACTGACCAAGTAGCACAACAGGCTTCTGATAAAAGAAAATGACATCTAGACAATTTTAAGAATCTAGGGGTGTATAAGATTTGAGCCTTGAGATTTCAAGCCTGGGTAGTAGAAGTTATAAATGAGCTTGAGCCTAGCTTGCACTTGACTCGAGCTAAGCAGCATATGCACAACTCTCAAGCGCAGCTCACTTGCATCACCAGTCAATTTGAAGCTCAGCCAAGCTCAAGCCAGTTAGTGAGCCGTGTGACAAAATAACACTCCCACCAACACAAATTGAGTGTCCCTTTTAAAAAAAAAATATCTCAAAATGAGTGTCCCTTGACCTATAAGCTAACTAAATTCACCTTTCCTATCTATTATGTCCCAATGTGTACTTAAATACTTTAGATTGGACACTGAGGGCATTCACGTATATGTACTACTAAAATGGCCTTTAAGTCAACTTCCTTAATATTTGAAAAATAACTAAAAAGGACACTTATTTTGGGATGGAGGGAGTATTACACAAGATAAAATCAACATAACTTGTGTATATTTTGCGTGATTCGAGCTAATTCTATTCGATGAGCTGGTTCGTTTAAGCATCGATAAGCAGTGTTCAAACTCGGCTCATTTACTTCACAAGCTCGAGTCAGATTGAGCTATTAACAAGCCAAACAAGCCCAAATCGAGCCAACAAACTTTATTTACATTCCTATGAGAATACCTACGAGGAGATAACACAACAAGCACATTGTAGGGTTATAGCTGAATAACAGACAAAATAACACACATTTTAAGGGGTTGGTTCCATATCCTTGACATTGAAAGGCTCATGTCACACTTTGTCTAGAGAGAGAGAACACGAAACTTCTAAGTTACCCACAGAAATTCTTGAAATGAGAAAGAAAAATAGTACCATACATACTTAAACCTTAGAAGTAGGACACAGTACAAATGGCAAAAGGGCTTTAATAACCCTAGCAAAGTACTTGTAATGCTATGCAGAGAGATAGCAGCAACAGGTGAGCAAGTAATCAGGTAGATCAGACTGAACAGTGTGAAACAGTTAAACAGAGAATCTATGGTGGTACTTGCAAGGACACTCAAGTGCTCTATACATGACCAAGAATCTTTCACAAGGCCATGCTCTCACTCTCTCTGACACAAGAAGGTTAGGCATTGTCCACTCATGAGGCCCACAGAGAACTCTCCTGATCCTACCCTCCAAACCGAGTACCCTTTCAAATTCCTACCACAGTTGTGACCTTGTGATCCAAATGTGACTTGTGAACTTCCTCGAGCCTTCCCATTCTCGGAGAACATCTTACTGGGTGCATTGCCCCCTAATTGGCGAAAAGTCATTAAGAGAACTTTTTGGCATAGAAAACAGTGTAAGGCTCTTAGCAATAAGTTATCCTGTTATAATGCCCATGGTTAGGGGAAGATCGGAAGAATACTAGTTTTTTTTTTTACTAGTCTGATCCTGTAGGCTTTAGGAATACGTGTTATAAAACTAATGGTTCACCTATAGTGCGAATATGTCGTTCGTAAGAACAACTGACACAATATTCAAGCTTATATGAAATACCATATTTTCCCCCCTAGTGGCCAGCCTTGCACAAGAATCTTCCTTACTGAGCACACTTGCACCTTCCTTGGTTAACATATTATTTGTAGGAGCATTTACTGTGCACAGAGGTGTGATAACTGATGTTTGTAAGACTCGTGCTAGAGCAGTATCCACTGTAGGTTCACTGAACAATTAAAAACTTCACCTTTCAGATGCACTAGACACCTCTGTTCCAGTATCATTTAGCAATAGTAGTACAGATATTCTAAGCCCTAACATTAAAAGCTCAAATTTCTAATTTGTATCACATAATTATTTCTAGAAAAACAAAATATTAGAAGCAATCATATCTGTTTTTCTATTGTTAGAAGAGCACTACAGCAAATCATAACCGTACGGTCCATACCACCTATATGCAGTTACCCATAATGTATGGTATTCTAAATTACGCAATGCACCGCGTTTCCATACCCATTCAACAAAGCAAAACAATGTGCCAGGTAACGTAGATTCCAACACTTTGAAAGCTTTATACAATAGTTATTACAACTTATGATGTCACGGAGGATCCTGAAGGCAAATAGGAGATAGTAAAATGATTAGCAACCACACATAACATCAGTTCCATTTCATAAAGTTCAATGTCAACAAGGCATCATTTTAACAGTGGTGAGATACTGCTTCAGCAATGGGGACAGCAAGGTAGAGGGTGTATATGCTGATGAAGATCAAAGGCATGTGCACGGCTGTTATCACTTTGAACATCGGCCCTGTTGTAGGCAAATGAAATGCTTGAGATGCTCAAGTTACTTTTTTGTGATTTCAGTAGCTAGTTTGTGGTTGAGGTGGATGGTGGTGATTGTGAAGGTGACAGCGAGTAGGATGATGGTGAGGACAGAGACTTGTTTGGCTAAGAACCATTTTGTTGAGGATGATCAGTAAGAAGTGTGATGACCTATCTCAAAAATTTAGCACAAGAAGGCCATGGCAATTTAAACCTAAGCTCTGTATACCTCTTGATCTAATACCACTCCCTCTCCCCCAAAATATCATGAACAAAAATGTACACTCATTTGGGGAGGGAGGGAGTAATACAGAAACTAGACAAGACAAGAAGAAGAAATAACAATGCTAATACTGGGGATTGTAAGAAAAGTCAAGGTACCTTAGAGCATGAAGAAAGATAACCCAATACCAGATTTAGTCATTCAAGTCTATCAACCAGATAACATTAAAGCCATTTAATAGACAGAAATTTTATATGTATCCAAGAAATAATTTCAAAGAAGTACCCATGAATAACTTCCTAAATTGGTAGATCAAACAACAATTTAGAAGTGGATTCTGTCTCTCATCATTCCTTCAATTCATTAATATGCTGTCTCTTAATGGGAAGAAAACTTCACATACTTGGGCAAAAAAAAATGCTTTCCTACTTGATAGTTTCAAGTTACAAAAACAATCTTAATGCACAATGCAGAAATAAAACTAACCCCAAACCGTTGATGAAACAAATCAACTGATTCCTTGACATTGCGAGTGATTAATCCCCTTCTGAGAAACAGTAAACCATTGGTTAGCAATGGAGATAAAGGTAAACCATTAGTCAGCAATGGGGATAAAGGTATTGGTATTATAAAGAATCTGAGAAGTGAATCTACAGAATCAAGAATTTTATTCAGATTTAATACATACAATATGACTTGGAGAGCAGTCCTTATTTTGAGCTAATTCATTTAACGTACTCAGTTCTTTTGGTTTTTAGCATTTTCTGTGATTTTTGTCTGCCTAGCAGGTGCCTTGTACATCTTTCTATCTATAGAACTTCTTTTACCCGAAAAGAAAAGGAAAAGCAAAAACACTTGAAGCTAGTTATTTTTCTATGGTCACCTTTGACATCGAAAACCACATAAACCCTTCCTGCACTAGCTAACCAAGAAAACAGGATAAGAGCAAAATTTTGAACAGAAGTTCACAACTGATAAGAAATCAAAATAAAGGCCTCACCACAAAATCTTTAAAAAAAACAAATTCCAGAAACTTACCTGATATTTTTTGAGTTAAGAAAACCACAAAGTTCTGAAGCACCTGCACTATGACTGAGTATTAACATTTTATACCATGGGCAATATCAAATAAAAAATTTCAATCATGTGAAGATCCGTTAATGTACAATCTTGAATTTAAACAATAAATTTAGTTCAATAACAAAAAGCTAATTCTTCTCGCTAAAGTAGAAAACATGAATCCCCACATTCCAACAACATTAAGATCCATTAGGACAGAAAAAAAAAAGGGGGGGGGGATAATTTGAAGAATTGTAAGGACCAAGAAAAGAAAGTAAAAATATTATCTTCAAGGAGGACAAATTAAATCAAAAAGAATAACTTGGAGTATTGAGGTGGATCTGTAGAAGTTTACATACGGAAAGCAATAACTATATTGTGATTGGTGCATTCTTACAATTAAATCATCTACAAAGATGTAAGTTACTTTGAGATGTCCTAAGACCTCCACTTCAAAAAGAAGCAATGCCTTTATCCTAACCAGAGTCCCCTTCAGGTTAAACATACTTGCACTAGGTAGAAGCTTTAGCTCACCAAATTAACCATCAAAAGTGCACTTTAATACAACTTTACTTATATGGACATCTATTCTTAAACAGCGCAAAATGGAAAGCTAACATTATGGGGAGTATCATTTAATGATGTCATCCATCTGAATGAGTGAAAGCGTACAAAAGCGTATGGGGAGGTTCTGGTATGGGATTCGAGCATGCTATGATGAGAGAAAAAGGTTCTTTGTTACGGTTCCCAAACATCACTTTGTATTATGAGTAACACAGATTGTTTACAACATAGATTTAAGATTTTCAACTCTTTTATAATCATTTTACAAGGCATGACTATAAACTTTGAGACATTTACAAAGTTCAACAATGAAAAGAAGTACTCTCTCCGTTCCAATAGGCGTCTCCCATTGACTTTAAAAGGTATTTGACTATATGTGATTTCCTTAATACCCTCGAGTTATCTTTTACAGGTATCAAAATCAATGGGACTAGATTTTTCCTTTCTCACAATCAAAAAGGGTAATATAGACAATTGATATTGGAAAAAAATATTAAAAGGGAAAGGAACATTTATCTTGGGATAACTAAAAATGGGAATAGAGGACACTTACTTTGGACGAAGGGAGTAATAGAAACGATGTAAAATCCCCATAATTTGGTCTACAGCAGTTCAAATACCAAAATGTAAAAGTAGATATGATGTTATGTTTGGGAACATGGAATCCATGCCTTATAACGAATTTGAGCAAAATTAGCTTAAAATTTGATTCCGCTTCGATTGTATGCTCACTAACACTACCTTGTCGCAAAATGCTCATCACGTGGTAAACAACGTAAATTCAGCACACATGTAACAGTCCTCATAGAATTTCATTTTCCCTCTTAAAAAAATAACAGTCGGCCTAGAGTACATAAGAGAAAAATGCTACTGCCGAAACAAATTTGGTTGTTGTCAAGTCTAATACAAACATGGATGTTGTAGACAGTGCACGAATAGTTGTACGTACATATGTCTAGGAAAAAGCGAACAATTGGATTGACAGCAAAGATTCCCAACGCATATACCTCGAGTTAGAGATATAATACTATTGTACAGGAAAATGAACTAACCAGGCATAATCTGGAGGCGATCGAGCCCTAGGCGCTCATAATCAGCGATAATTTCGTACGCCTTTTGCTGCTTATCTGGACTCCAATTCTCGATGTGACGAAGAATATCAATTCCGGCAGGGCTCTTGGATTTGACAGAAATGTACTCGTCGTCGCCGAGAACAGCCTTGTACATTGCCTGAAAATCGATGACGGGAACAGTGAGAGTACCGTCCATGTCGAAGACGACGCCTCTGAGCCGAGCCTTGGGAGCGACGGATGTGGAGTTGGTGGTGGATGCCATGGCGGATGAGAATGACAACCTAGGTTGGGCGAAGAAAGCGAGGGCTCTGGGGATTGGGAGGGGTGGCATTATATGTGTTGGGAATTGCAGCATGGACGGTGAATGGAGACAAAAAGTGTTACGAGTGGAGAGTGTGAGGTGAGAGACATTTGGACCGGTAGGGAGGAACTGAGGGAGAACGCCAGCGGAGATGCCCTCCCGTTATATGGTGCGTTGGGCACTTGGTTGCACAAACACCAAAAAAAAAAAACAAAAAAACAAAAAAAAAACGTGACCTACAAAAATATTACTTCCAAAATTTTTTAAATAAAATAATTATTTTAAAATGAATAAAAAATAATAATAATAATTTAAAAACAGAGAGACTACTTCTTCGTCTTAAAAAAAAAACTTTTTTTAACTCACGTAAATTAAAAAGAATTACTACTATATTACTTTTTTTTTCTTTTTTTGGCACATGGGAGAGCCGAGGCCTGAAAAGAAAAGAACTAATCAGAAATGAAAAGAAGTACTGTACTACTCCATTCCAATAATCGTTCCCCATTGACTTTAAAAGGCTTTTGACTATACATGATTTTCCTTTAATATCCTCAAATTATTCTTTACATGTGTCAAATCAATCCGACTATATTTTTCATTTCACAATTAAAAAGGGAAATATTGACAACTGATTTAGAAAAAAAATATTAAAAGGAAAAAGAACACTTATTTTGGGATATTTAAAATTTAGAATAGAAAACACTTATTTTGGAACGAAGGGACACTTACATGTGTCAAGTATATATGATGCTATGTTTGGGAACATGGAATCCATGCCTTATAATTGGAGTTTGAGCAAAATTAGCTTAAAATTTGATTCTAGTGTGATCGCTTCAATTGTATGCTCACTAAAATCATTACCAATGCAAATGTGAATATAAAAAAAAATTAAGTACCACTTAAAATTTACACCTTAAAAAAAAAAAAAAACTTTTAATGCTATTGTGAAGGAGGGTTGTATATGATGTGTCAAGCAAATTTTCTTACATTTTTTTATGAGACTCTTAATTTGTTGACATTTTAGTTGAGGATGTGAACACATCCTAGTCAACATTTTTCTTGTTAAATCCAAAAATTCTCTTTGTTTCTACCAATTCTAGTGGTGCAATTCAGGCCAGATAGAATCAAATCAACCGTTGCATTAGAAATGTCTCTTTTAATTGAATGTAAATAAAGAGATAAAAATTAACACCTGTAATTAAAAATATTAATTATTCAAAATTATGATATTAAATCTACAATTGCATTGCATTGGTGATGCTTTTAACGTTACCTTGTCACAAAATGCTCACCACATGGTAAACAACAACGTAAATTCAGCAGTCAGCATACATCTAACAGTCGTCATAGATTTTCATTTTCCCTCTCAAAAAAATAACAGTAGGCATTCTAGTACATAAGAGAAAAATGCTTCTGCAGAAACAAATTTGATTGTTGTCAAGTCTAATACAAGCACGGATGTTGTACACAGAGCGTAAATAGTTGTACGTACATGTGTCTAAGGCAAAAGCAAACAATTGGATTGGCAGCAAAGATTCCCAACGCATTTTATATACCAAGAGTTAGAGATACAATAATATAAATATTGTACATGCAGGAAGGAACTAACCAGGCATAATCTGTAGGCGGTCGAGCCCTTGGCGCTCATAATCAACGATAATTTCGTGTGCCTTTTGCTGCTTGTCTGGACTCCATTTCTCGACAAGACGAAGAATATCAATTCCGGTAGGGCTCTTAGATTTTACAGAAATGTACTCATCGTCACCGAGAACGGCCTTGTGCATTGCTTGGAAATCGATGGCGGGAACAGTGAGAGTACCGTCCATGTCAAAGACGATGCCTCTCAGGCGAGCCTTGGGAGCAACAGAGTTGGAGTTGGAGTTGGAGTTGGGGGTGGAGTCGGGGGTGGAGTCGGGATCGGAGTTGGTGTTGGAGTTGGCGATGGAGTTGGAGCTAGAGTTGGAGCTCAAGCTAGAGCTGGAGTTGGAGTTGGAGTTGGAGTTGGAGTTGGAGTTGGAGTCGGTGTTGGAGTCGGAGTCGGAGGTGGAGTCTGGGGTGGAGTCGGGGTTGGAGTTGGGGTCGGAGTCGGAGTTGGGGTTGGAGTCGGGGTTGGAGTTGGAGTCGGGGTTGGAGTTGGAGTTGGAGTCGGGGTGGAGTTGGAGTTGGAGTTGGAGTCGGAGTTGGAATTGGGATTCGAGTTGGAGTTGGAGTTGGAGTTGGAGTTGGGGTTGGGGTTGGGGTTGGAGTTGGAGTTGGAGTTGGAGTTGGAATTGGGATTCGAGTTGGAGTCGAGGTTGGAGTCGGGGTTGGAGTTGGAGTTGGAGTTGGTGGTGGATGTTGATGATGCCATGACGGATGGGAATGACAGGTTGGACGAAGAATGAGAGTGCTCTGGGGAAGGGAGGGGTGGCATTATATATGTACGTGTGGGGATTGGTATTGTAGGGAATTGCAGCATTAATGGTGAATGGAGACAAAAGTGTTAAGAGTGGAGACATTTGGACCGGTAGGGAGGGAGGACGCCACCGGAGATGGCCGTTATATGGTGCGTTAGAGCACTTGGTTGCACAAGTACAGAAAGCTTGACCTACAAAAATACAACTCTCTAGTTCCAAAATAAAAATACCGATAGTCTAGTTTAACTCAACACATAAATTAAAAAACATTCATATATAATTCTGTCCGTCTAAAAAAATGTTTCATTTAACGAGTCAAATTTTATAATATTGTAGCTCTATTTATTTGTACTTTTTTAATTATTACTCTCTCTTTTTTAAAAAAAGTATTTTATTTTACCCGACACATAGATTAAAAAATAATTATTGACTCTAACTAATTACTTAGCACATTAAATCTTCATCAACCTCATTAATAACTAATTTAGGGATAAAACAATAATTAATTTAGCACATTAATTATTAAAAGGTAATTAATTACACCCAACAATTTAGCATATTAATTACTAAAATATAATTAATTACACCCAACCACTTATTTGGACGTATTTAGGTCGTTTAGATTTACTATTATAAATATTAGGATAATTTATCATTAAAGCTTTATTTAATATTAACATAGCAGATCCTAGAGAAACTCAATTATTTAGAATAGTGAAACTCAATTAATGTTATGTTTATTATCGTCAGAACACATTTTACGCTTCATTATTAATTATATTTCCTAATTTCTGTTTGTTAACTAGGAACATTTATCCGGGACAGAGAGAGTAACTAATTTAGGGATAAGCAATAATTTAATTAGCATATTAATTATTAAAATATAATTAATTACACTCAACCACTTTTTAGACACATTTTGGCTGTTTAAATTTACTGTTATAAATATTAGGATAGTGTTTTTTTTTCCAATGATACTTATGTGAGAGTGAGGCCTTTCAAGTAAAATAAAATTTAAATTATGCCTACAATTTTTGGAACGACCAAAAAATAAAAGATGAAATCTTATTTAGGAACTACTTCATCCGTCCAGGCAAAAGTCTATTATTTTATTTTAAAATACTTTACATAAATAGTTCATTTTAAAAAATTATGCCTACAATTTTTATAATTTTATAATTTTACCCTCTACATGTGGTATAAACATATTAATTATGCTCAAGCATTTTTATAATTATTAGCAATTCAAATTACATTTGTATATTCCTTAATTATTAGACTTTTCAAACGGGACTCTTTGGGTGGAACGAAGGAAATATTTTTTAAGCCAGAGTTGTATGTATTTTTCAATAATTTACATATGTGTTTAAGACTCATCCATTAAAAGAATAAATTATGACTAATGTTATGGGTACTTAAAGAGTACCAAATTTTTTGTACCAAATGATGTGGCAGCTGATGTGATGTATTAATTTTATTTTTTTGTACTACATCAATTTTCACATTATTTGGTGCAAAAAAATTAGTACGTACTCATAGCATTACTCATAAATTATTTTACACTATTTTTTCTATTTAATTAAGGTGATTTTAGATGAAGCTTCACAGACTTCATATACTACCAAGAAATCTTCAAATTGGAGAATTTAATTGAGTCTCTGATTCTCCATCAATCAGATACTCTTTATTGCAAAGGATAACATTTTGAAATGCAATAAATTTGTTGTAAGAATCAAGTTAAAGAAGCAACTCCATTAAAGGAGAGAATCAAATATCACAAGTAAGGTGGCAATTGGGTGTTATAGTTAAGTTTGGATAAAACTACTAACCACTCAATATAGTTAATGGGTAGTTTTGGGTATTATCCAATAATATTCATTAAACATTAATGGGTATAATTGGATAATACTTCTTTCGTTCCACTTAAAAAGTACACATTTAAAAAGTCTAATTATTAAGAAATATATAAGTACGATTGGATATGATCATAATTAAAAAAATACTTAAACATATTCAACATATTTATACCACATTTAGAGGATAGAGTTGTAAAATTTATGGAAAGTGAAGATATAATTTTTAAAAAGTGAACTCTTAACATGAAACATCCCAAAATAGTATAGTAAATTCTTTGTCTGGAACGGATGTAGTTTTTAATTCTATCCATTAATAAATAGGTGTTTTCAGGATATACCCAATAAACTTTGTCACCTTTTAGAAAAAAAAAAATTATATAAAAGGAATTTATATAGAAAATGCTTGAAGATAGTATGTCATACAACACTTCATTACAATATTGTACAGTACAATAGGTTGAAGCAATTTATATGCAATTCTTTACAAAATACAACAATAAATAATTTATAAAAGCTTGTATTCATCCTAACCTTAAATAACAAACAAATATTGCTTAATCAGAAACAAAATCATAACTATATTTATCATATTAAATTTCAACAAAATTTTCAAATAACTAGTTTAGCCTAGTGGTAGCTTGTTTTAATGTAGATAGTTTGGAGCAAATTCAAATATTGCCAACAAGAAGTTTCATAACAATTAGTATTTTTTTTAATATATAAATAGCATATAGTGGTGGTTGTGACGACGGACCGACAATGGTGGGTGGTGGTGGCCAGTGGTAGCAGAGGCTGGTGGTTGCTGGCGGCGATTTTATCGACGGTGGTGGTAGCGGTGGCCAGAATTTGTGGTGGCGACGGTGGTGGTGGCAGCGACTAGAGTTTGCGGTGGACGCGGAGGTGGTGGACGGCAGCTGCGATGGACAGTGGCGGTAGTGGCCGGAGGTTACTGATGGTGGTTGTTGGAGGCAGTAGCCGTGACCGACAGTGGTGGATGGAGGTTGTCAGTGGTGGTGGTGACATTAGTGGGTAAGCCAATGGATAACCGAATTAAAACCACATTTATCGATTTTCTTATTGGTCATTATTGGATTACTAATTTAAAACCCAATAACTTAATTGGGCTTGAAATGGTTAAACCCATTAAGTTATAATGGATATATTAGATATGTTAATGGATTGGGTAAAAATTGTCACTCCTAATCATGAGGATGTTTGATATAACTTAAGATATATTCATAAAGAAAAATTAAAAAATCTTTGAAATTAAACAATCGAATACTCCGATCCCTCCGTTTTACCCAAATAGTCTATGTTTGAAAATTTTAAAAATTAAGGGATATAAAAGTGTTATTAGAAAAGGTCGTAATTACAAAAATGTTTTAGCAAAAGTCAAGATGCTTATATCACATATGAAGGATAAAGTTGAAATGTTTTGAAAATTATAGGCATAATTTTTAAAAATAAATTCTTTTAAGTGAAATATCTCAAAATAGAATATTTAAAGTTTTGCCTAGAATGTAGGGAGTAGTAAAGAAAATAGTGAATAATAATTGGTTCACAAAAAAACTCAAAACTCTAAAAATATTAGCTTCTGTTCTCTTTACATGGTTTCAGTGACTTTGAATTTTTACTTTGGACTTTCTCTTTTTTAAGACCCACCAATATCTCTCCATCTCGCTTATTTTTATTTCAATTGTTATAAAACGAAAATTCAACATCTAAAATTAAGTCAATAAATCAACATTTCAAAGACACCGTTGATATTACAATATAAAATCATCCATTTGCCTCGTCATCCTCCTCCAAGTCCAACTACTATGGGCCTGTTTGATTTAGTTTATGGGCATTTGCTTATTGCTTATGACTTAACCATAAGTTGTTTTCGAAGCGTTTGATTTAACTTATGAGGAGATAAGTCATAAGTTATGTACAAGCTATATAACTGATGACTTATGAACTTTTGTTTGATTTAACTTTTCAAGTATTGATGAGATGTCTTAAGTTAATGTATTGTTTGATTGATAAGTGAAAAGTCTTTGAATTAAAATATAAGACTAAAATACCCTCATCATTAAATATTCTTTGCATCATTATTATTATTTATTTATCATTAATATGTATTATTAATTTTTATTTTTAATTTAATTATTAATATAATAATTATTATTATAATAATAATTATTATTATTATAATTATTATTATCTTTAATTATTATCTTTAATTATTATTATTATTATCTTTAATTATTATTATTATTATTATCTTTAATTATTATTTTCTTTAATTATTATTATCTTTAATTATTATTATTATTATTATTAGGGATAATCTTGGGATATAGAAAATTTTACTAAAGAAGATGACTTACTTGTTTTTAAAAAATATAAATAAGCACTATTCCGAGTGCTTATAACTTATAGTCTCATATGTACTTTAAGTGGCTTGTACATAACTTATGACTTATCTCTCCATAAGTCAAAAACGCTTCAAAATTACTTATGGTAAGTCATAAGCAATAAGCACCATCACATAAGTCAAGTCAAACAGGGCTATATCTCATTGCAATGACATAGCTTTTAACACTTGGAAGATTTTTTAAATAAACTCATCAGGTAGACTTGGGATAACTCCCCGACTCCGGCTCATGGTGTTTTTTTTCTTGTCGTATTCTTAGGGTCAGGTTTCCAGATAGGTATTCTCCATTTCACATCCATTCATCGCCGCTCTCTCGTGGAACCCCCGACAAGATCATCATTTTGGTGTGATCACCAATTAATTTGCAAAATAAAATCAATATTTTTTATGCAACGACTAAAACATTTGGGTGATATATCAAAAACAAAATTTAGAGTATTTGGAGATGAACACTAAATGAATGATTCTAGAAACAACCAAAGAATTATATACAGTTGGTTGAAATATATGACATACATAGTGCACAATCAAGGCTGGAGTCATCCTCAGAACAACGCACATCTATGTTCCTAGGTATAGGAATTTTCATACTTGATTTCAAATTCCTAAAAATCTTAAACCATCCTTTGAAAATCATAATAAAGGAAGGCTCCGTTTGTTTTAAGGAAAATAACTTTCGGAAAATGATTTTTGGAAAATGGTTTCCGGAAAATGAAAATGTTCTATTTTCAGGCGTTTGGTAAATCTTTTGAAAATATGTCGGAAAACATTTTTCGGTGTTTGGCAAACTCATAAAATTTTTACGGAAAACATATGTGCAAAGGTGATATTAGGAGAAAATTAGAATGAACAAGTTTTGGAAAATGACTTACGGAAAATGAATCCGTAAGTCATTTTCCGGAAAAGAAAGCTTCATTTTCCGTTGACTTGGAAAACATCTTACATTGACTACATTTTCCAAATGTTACCAAACACCGGAAAATAAGGAAAACGTTTTCCGGAAATCATTTTCCGTAAAACAAACGGAGCCGAAGAGAAAAACTCACCAAAGAAAAGTTACAAGTTTCCAACTATTGCAAAAAGGCCCTTAAAGTTTAGATAAAGCATTGACAGCCCTTAATTAGAATTGATTATGAGCCGCCAGCATCCCTGGAGTTCCAAAAGTGGACAATTATTGAATGCAACAGTTACAAGTATGATGTGGTATCGTAAACCAATCAAAGTGCACCAAATCAACAACCTTGATGTGGGGAGCAATCTTGCTAGCGAACAAGGTTGGTAATGTGCAAGGTTGCTCATTTGGTAAATTTTGGTTGGTTTTGTGATCCCACCTCAGCTTGCTAATACAGTATCACTATTGCGCTCAATATTTACTGTTAGAAAGTGCAATCTTCCCCCCCCCCAAGTGGTTCCCGAACCCCATCTATTCCAGATTTTGAACATTTCCCCCTGTGTCGCATTTATTAGTGTAAAAATTGTCCACACCATCAAAACTGATCTCATCTTATTCTACCATTTTAATATAAGAAAATCTAAGTATATGTTTTCCTTCGCAATCTAGGACTTAGCTTTGTTGTTTTAAACTTTCTCTTTTGTCCTACTAACTTTTTCTCTATCATTCTTACTCTTTTTTTTCAATCGTTATAAAAAAAGAGCAAACTACACAAATGGTCCCTGTACTTTTTAATTTTTTTGAAATTGGTCCTTATCGCACGTAATTGGTCCCTGTACTAATTTGAACAAACACAATTGCTCCTTTCATCCAATTTCGTTAACTTTTAGTCGTTAAGTGCCCACACGTGTCTCTCATGTGATTTTGCTTAGGGCTAAAATTGTCATTTCACTTTAATACATACATGGACCTTTTGTGTACAATGAATTATTGATGGGTATGTTTACAATTAATTGCCTAGAACGCCTTCGGCACACCTTGACTCGTCTGCGTAGCGCTCTACTGTCGATCTTTAGCCTTATCTTGTCAAGTCGGAGCTCTTTGTTAGGCAAAAATTTGTACTTCTCGAGTAGTCCTCCATTGAGCCTGAACTGGGCTTTTCATATGCAAATGTTGTTACACCAACGTCTTCTTGGACGAGCAGCGGACATCAATTAGATAGTTCGAATTTCCCCTTTTTCTCTCCAACTAACCCAGCAAATATGCATCTTCAAATCTTTAAAAAATTAGATTAGAAAGCCAACAGTGCCACGGCTGTCCTCACAGTCCATAAGCTCATCACTTTCTATCAAAATAGCCATAAATTTTCCTAAATTTGAAACAATCACTTTTAAGCTTGGATTTGGGTATTTGATCCTAATGAAGAAATTTGCCGAAATATGAGAAATTTTGATGATCCCAAATCGAAATTCGAGTTTTTGGAATGGCAAAACACACAATTGGGCCCTCCATACTTTTGACCATATTGCAGTTCCGCCACTGAAAGTTTAAAACTGCTAATTGGGTCATTATATATTAGTTATGATGCAATCAAGCCCATTTTTTGGACGGACGTTAGTTCAGCCGTTAAATATATCTTCATCTTCTCTGACATGACTTTTCTAGGTGAAATTAACCCATTTTTCACTTATCTTTTTTTTTTTTTTTTCATTTCCCAATTAATGGATGAAACTCTCAAAACTTTAAAAATAAATCCCAACCAAAGTAGTAATTCTAAAAAATCATAAAAGTAATTAATTATTTGCGCCAATCGCCCCTCTACATCCCCTCTTTCAAAACACACACACACAAAACGTATACTCTCTCTAGCAGAGGTACGAATCATAATGTTGTTTATATAATTCTATTTTAATCTTTTTATGTTTAGAAAGTTTCTACTCCTCACCCCCCCCCTAATTTTGACATTTAAGTATGATTTTGTCCACATTTCCCATAACCTAATACAAATTGTCCCTTGGAACAGCATATGAAACCCTGTATTTGAACCATCTTATGACTCACAAACTGTAGCTAGATATAAATGGAGTTTATTTTTCTTTATATTTCTTTTTCAAACCATAATATACACAAAAAAGGATTCTATGATTTGCCCATAAACCAAAATCTGTCTGACATAGCAGAAATGTTTTAAACAGAGGTATTAATTTGTGGGTCATTTCACAAAGGATAAAAGTGTGAGATACTTTATTTTATGTCCTGTGTATTTCTCAATAATTAGATAAGTAATTTTGCTCACATTAGATTGTATGATTGTTTGATAAGCATTTTGAGAGAAAACGAAGCAACATAAAAAGGGAGAGAGAAAATCCTGAATCTGGTCGAGTTCACAATCATCAGAGCCCAAGTTTATGGCTTCGGTCTAATTTGAGAGAGGGGAAATTGAAGTATAGTCATTGTTCTGCTTTGGCGAGAGATTGGGAAATTTAGGGTTGAGGGAGAGAGTGAGACGGTTGGAGATATTACTAGGTTTGGAGATGGAGATGGGTAGAGGGAGGTGTAGTGAAAGAATGAAGAATAGAGAGTGATGTGTTGCACACCATCTAATTCTGATGACGATGACGGGAATGTGATAAATCAAAGGTTGGTCTGATTTTCATTTACTGTTTAAATATTACAAAATTCGATTTGCCCTGTGATGGTGCTGTCGTGATGGTAGCGGGGTAGCAACACATTTTGGATTTGGCGAAAGAAAGGGGTTAGGGTTAGGGTTTGTTTCTTCTTGAGAAGATGAAGACAGGTTAAAATGTTTGATGTTAATTTAACAGTTAAACTAACATCCGTCCAAAAAATGTGTTCGGTTGCATCAAAACTGATGTATAGTGCCCCAATTAATAGTTTTAAACTTTCAGTGGGCGAACTCCAATATGGTCAAAAGTACGGTGCCCGAGTTGTGTGTTTTGCCTTCTAAAATTGTGTATTTCAATAACTTTGAAGAAAAGGATCGGGATTTGAGTTTGGATTTAGGTAATTGAGGAAATTTGAAGAAAATTAGAGAAAACCAATTTTTTTTCGAAGCGCGATTGGATATGGGGTTCTTGGAATTGGGGATTTTTAGAGGAATTTTGATGGACTTGGATAACATTGAGGGTGTCTTATTCATATCAAATGGAAGATGACGAGACAAACTTAGAGAGAGAGAGAGAGAGAGAGAACCGGAAGGATATAGCACGAAGGCCTTCACAAATGGTGGTGGCAACCATAGTGGACACAAGGAAAGGAGGTAGGGATGGAGAAGAAAATGGTGTGAAAATTACAATAATACCCGTGTATAAAAAATTTTAAGATAAAAATACTATGGATATATTTCACTATTCAAAAAAAAGATGCATAGACAATTTTACCTCTGGGCAAAATCGTGAGAAAGGAACGTGAGGGCACTTAATAGAAAAAAGTTTGACGGAATTTGACTAAAGAACCAATAGCGTTTAATTTACTCAGTACAAGGACTTATTTTTTTTGAATTTCAGTACAAAGACCAATCAAAAAATACAATGACCATTTATGTAGTTTGCTTTAAAGGAAAAAGACACACACACACACCAAAAATTAAGGGGCTTCTTCATAAATAGCCTAGTCAAACCCCCTAACATCTTATATGGTCTGACTTATTCCAAAACAACTTATATAGCCTCTTTTTACTTATAAACCCGAAAACACCCTTATCTTTTGAACGACTCAATGCGTAGTTTAAACTATTCACGAAGTCGTTTAAACCATTCACGAACAGTTTAAACAATTCACGGCGTAGTTTAAACAATTCACGGAGTCGTTTAAACAATTCACGGGGTCGTTTAAACAATTCACGAAGTAGTTTAAACAATTCACGAGATCGTTTAAACAATTCACGGAGTCGTTTAAATCATTCACGGGGTCGTTTAAACAATTCACGGAGTCGTTTAAACAACTCACGCAATCGTTTAAACAATTCACGGAGTCGTTTAAAAAAATTCACGGAGTCGTTTAAACATTTCACGGAGTCGTTTTAACGATTTACGGAGTCGTTTAAACGATTCACGGGATCATTTTACCGATTCAAAGGGAGACGATGGGAGGAAGACAGAGGAAGAGAAAGATAGGGCTTCATGGTAGTAGATGGGAGGAAGATGGAGGAAGACTTACCAGATCCATAACAGTAGAGGGAGACGATGTGGTCGGAGACGGAGGAAGACGGCGACGATGTGGTCGACGATGGGAGGAAGGCGGATGTGATTTGAGAGAGGAAGCCGAGATTTGAGAGAGAGTAAGACTGAGTTAGGTTTTAAGGGTTTTGGGAGTATTATAGGAAGTTTGTGTTAATTTTTAGTCAAAGGCCATATAAATTATTTTCTCTGATCAAAAGGCTATACTTGATATATACCAAATTAAGTCATTACGCCAAGCCAAACCCACCCTAAAAAAACTTATCTAGGGGCTGTCATCTTATTTTGGTGGAAGAAACTTGATAAGACATAATTTTTCCAGGGGGCTTGCCCGGAGACATGCTCTTAACGGGAGCCGAAAATCTTACGCTCACATAGGTCTCCCCGCTCCTGGCAGTGTGGTTCGAGTGGTGACACACTGGAAGAGAGTTTTTGCACTCCCTCACACCCTGAAACTAGACTTGCCAAGTTTCGAACCTATGACCTTCAGGTTAAGTATATAGGTTGTGGGGAATGAGGACCACCTGAGCTAGCTAGCTCAGGTGGTACTCATGCTCTATAATCTGTGTACTTATCCTGGAGGTCACAGGTTCGAAACTAGGCAACGCCAGTTTCAGGGCGTGAGGAAGGCAAAAACTCACTGTCAGGGGTGGGGAGATCATGAGTTTAAATGGATGGACCCGACTTCCGGCTCCCGCAAGCAGCAAATCCTGTCTCCGGGCAAGTCCCCGAAAGGATGGTCATCCCCTCAACAAAAAGGGCGCCTTATTCTGATGAGACATAATTGTTCTGGGGGGCTTGCCCGGAGACATGCTCTTAACGGGAGCCGAAAGTCTTACGCTCACAGGGGTCTCCCCGCTCCTGGCAGTGTGGTTCGAGTGGTGGCACACTGGAAGCTGGTTTTCGCAGTCCCTCACACCCTGAAACTGGACTTGCCAAGTTTCAAACCTATAACCTCCAGGTTAAGTACATAGGTTGTGGGGAAGTTCATCGTACTTTTTATCTTTCACTAAATGTAAGGTGGTTTAAGCCATGATAGGCCCATATAAAATTTTAGACATTTAATAATTGAAATTGAATAATTATTTTTAATTAATTGACATATATTTTATTTTTAATGTTTTTATAATGTTATTCTGTTCTTTTTTGTGGTGTTTTTTAAAAATTTAACAATCATATATAATTTATTTTGCAGAAAATGTTACTTCTCAATGGTATCGTGTTAAAGGTTTTATGAAAAATGTGCTATATCCGACTTCAATTTCTCCTTTAGCGAATATCACACTATGATATTTGGATATTCATTAAAGTAATTTTTATTTATTTGTCTATATTTTTAATAGTAAACAAAAAAAACTTCAGAGAACAATTCATTAGGGATTACAAAAAATCATCGTTTATTTCGTTTTTCGTCATTCAAAGGCCCAAGTGTCTCAACAGGTGTTGATTTAACAAATAATGAAGATTGTTCTAACCCTCCCATTAGTGCAATGTTGAACGAAAAATGCATTTAGATAAAAGTTTGTCTCATACTCAATATAAAATTTTATTTTGTTTGTTATATTTTCAAATTTGTATTATTAATTTGTATATTTTTTAGTCATGCTATGGCCTATGAGAGGCGCTCTTAGTTTATTTAGAAAGGAAATTATGATTCCACGTTATAAACTATGGTGTAGTTAGAAATTCTAAATGATAAATTTATTTTCCTCTACATGTATCAATAACAACAAGTAGCGGGAAACTATAAGATAGGAAAGTGTGAAACTAGACAAGCATAACAAATTAATGAATAAAAAATTACAAGCATAACAAACTACAAAATAAAGTATATATTACTTTTAATATATATAATCTATAACATGAATAAAAAAGTATTTTAATCTACACAAGTTAAATTTAGATAAATGTAATGAATAAGTAGATATTGTAGTAAATATAAACTCTTGGTTGTATTTTTGGTAAGTGGTCATTAAACCAGGTTTTACTGCATTCGGTCATTTCTATCATTATTGTTAAATTTTTTGTAAAATGTGATATAAGCAAATTAATAGATTTTGTTAAGAACATGAACCAAAATATATATTTTTTTCCTTTTGTTTTTGCATCTTTTAAATTTAGAATTATTTCTTAGTTCTCTTCAATATTTATAAATTATACTCATTTGGAAGTATAAGGATTTTTAATTTTTATTAATTTTTGTTCGAGACGAATTTCAAAAGGGAAAATAATACTGGACAAATGGTGTGGTTTGTGTCTTTATAAAGTGTTGTGTATCAAGTAGAGCCTTATGACCCGACCAAACATCTTATATGACCTTTGACCGAAAATTATTTCAAACGTCCTAAAATACCCTCAAGGCCCTCAAAACTCATTGGCATCTCTTCCTCTCACAATCATCCCCTTCGTCTCTTCCTCTCTTCATGCGTCCTCCTTCGTCTCCAACGCTCTCCCCTGCATTTCCTCCTTCTCCGACGCCTTTCTCTTCCTTATCCTCCGTCTCCGACCACAACGTCTCCAATGGTGTTGACACCCTTCACCTTCATCTTTGCTTGAGATACATCTCTCTAACACTACTTAATCTCTCTCTCTCTCTCTCTTTCTTTCTCAGTCCCTTTTTCTCTTTCTCAAACCCTAGCATTTCAAAAGTTGGTTGAATGTTCATTGAGTCATTTAAACGACTTGTTTTGAACTACTCAGTGAATTATTTGAACGCAGTGAATCGTTTGAACGACCTTTTGAGTTATTTGAAAGTCTCAGTTAGTCATTCGTCCAACGACCATGTGAACCGTTCAAATGACCTTGTGAGTTGTTCAAAAAATAAGGGTATTTTTGGATTTTTAAGTAAAAAAAGACTATACAAGTTGTTTTGGAATAAGTTAGATCATATAAGATGTCCGGAGGTTTGACTAAGGAGAATCGCTATTCACACCCCCACAATTACTTAGGACGGTAAACGATTCGGTTCGATTCAATTTACCATTAAACCACAGACCGAACCAATGCCCTCGGTTTAGGAATTTTAAAAACCGAACTGAACCGTCTATAATCTCAAACCGAACTGAACCGAACCATGTAACGTCGATTCGGTTCGGTTCAAACCGCAAGTTTATGAGTTTTTGGAAAAAATAAGAAAAAAGAAAACTGAGGAGATATTGAAACTAAAAAAACAACACCATCAATAAATTTGTTTCCAAAAAAATAATTTAACCTTTGCATCACCAATAAAAATATTAAAATTTACAAATTAGTTAAAGAATGAAAAAAAATCAGGAGTTTACAACCATTTAAATCTTGAGAACTTGAACTTCAAAGTAGTGGGATCCCTTCCGTCAGATCTAGGACTTCAAAGTCTCGAAGTGCTATTTTGGGGCTGCCGATTTCTACGGTGGTGTGAAGTGGATGGTGAGGGAGAAGCGCCGGTGAGGGAGGAACGCCGGGGACAAAGCACTGTGAGGGAGAAATGCCGGGGAGAGGGGACGGTAAGGGAGGAACGCCGGGGAGAGAGAACGATAAGGGAGGAACGCTGGGGAGAGAGGACGATAAGGAGGGAGGAACACTGGGGAGAGACTAGAGAGGACAGTGAGGGAGAAAGTGAGAAACGCAGGGTAAAGAGAGAGAGAGAGGCGTTTAAGAATGAATTAGAGTTGTTTTTTTTTTTTTTTTTTGTATATATATTATCATATGAACGGTTAGATTAGACTGATGATGAACGACTGAGATATTTTAGAAAATATTAAAACAAAAACACGGTTCGGTTTGATTCGGTGAACCGCGGTTTGGCCTCTCGAACCGTAAATCGAACCGAACCGTTCAGTTTACCAATTTTTAAAACCAAACTGAACCATTAGATCTAAAAATCAAACCAAACCGTCCGGTTCGATTCGATTTATCGGTTTCACGATTTATATTTACACCCCTACAATTACTAATTAAGTATACCCCCCTTAAATTGTAAACCCCTCTAAATACTAAGTACACCCCCTCAATTTTTCATTTTACCCCTCCCTTCCTCCTCCTCCCCAGCCCCCTTCCCCCACCTCCCCAGCCCCCTTCCTCCTCCTTCCCCTCCCACCCCTCACCCTCACCCACCTAGCAAGCCCGCCTTCCTCCTCCTTCCCCGTCATTCCCCCTTCCCTTCTTGTGTAATTTCACACACACATACAGACATAAACACACACACACACACACACTCAGTGAAAATCCGTTATTTTGAAGAAAGAATGTATCTATCCAACATGCTCAAACCTCCATTAATACACTATCGAGAGAAAACACACCATGAAATTTACTGTCTTTGAGTAAGAAATCGATAAGTTCGACGAGAACCCATAAAATATCAGCAATGAAAATTGAAATTCATTGTAACAATGGGAAATCTACCAAGAATCAACTTATTTATCAAATTCAATATCATCTTCCGCCATATGAAATTCACAGAAGAGTTTAGGGGTGTTCGGCAATCGCTGACCGAACACCCTGAAGGGTATTCGGTTAGTACCCACCAAACAACTTTAGAATTGTTCGGTGGGTACTGATCGAATAACTTTAGAATTGTTCGTTGGGTACTGACCAAACACCCCTAAAATGTGTTCGGTCTAATCGAACATTTTAATGGCATTTTTGTAATAATCGAATAAAGGGCAAATATGTCAAGTTTTATAATGACATTTTTGTAATAATCGAAAGGGATTACTTAGTAATTTGGAGGGTGTGAATATGATTCTCTTGACTAAGCCATTTGTTAAAAAAAAAAAAAAAAGAATCACTATTCACACCCCCAAATTACTAAGTACGCCCCTTTTCTAAGTACACCCACACCCTAAATTTTAAACCACTCTAAATACTAAGTAGACCCCCCTCAATTTTTCATTTTACCCCATCATAAAAATCAACTACTCCCTTCCTCCACCTTCCCCTCTCGTGCAATTTTACACACACACACACACACACCCTCTTCTCCCCCTCTCCTGCAACCACCAACCCCCATCTCCTTCCTGCAACCCCCTATTCACCCCCCCTCTTCGCCCACCCTCTACTGCAACCCCCCTCCATTAAAAGCATCTTCATTATTTTTAATTTATCCCCTCTATTAAAAGCACACTCATTTTTTTTAATTTACCCCCTTTCAGTACTTCGAACACTTTAGGGGTGTTTGATAATTGCTCACCGAACACGTCAGTACCAACCAAACAACTTTAGAGTTATTCGGTCGGTTCCAACCGAACAACTTTAGAGTTATTCGATCGGTACTAACCAAACAACTTTAGAGTTGCTCGGTTAATTAGTACTGATCGAATATTTTAATGATACTTTTATAATAATTGAATAAAGGGTAAATAGGTCAAATTTTATAATGATATTTTTATAGAGAGTTGCTATTTGAACCCACACTTTTGCTTAGTACACCCATTTACTAAGTACACCCCCCAATTATTTTCAATCCCTCAAAAAACTAAGTACACCCCACCGTAATTACCTATTATACCCTTCATAATATTTATCCCAAAATATTAAAAATATTGCTAAGTAAACCCCACACCCTACACCCTTATACCCTTGTTTGCTAAGTACACCCCACACCCAACACCCTTATACCCTTGTTTGAAAGACCCGCTCACACCCCACGCATACAAACGGCAATCGCAAACAACGGCAACATCAACCCACGACAACCGCAAACAATCGCAAACAACAGCAAAGCACGGCAACAAGCACACAACAACAACATTTCTTCAACTTCAACTTCAACAGCAACAATGGAAGACAATAGAGGTGTGAATCTCGTCTTTATATTCTAGGTTAAAATGCTATATATTTTTGAATATATGTGTTTAATTTTTGTTAGGTCATAGTTACATTCCATTTTTTTGCATATTTATGTTGAAAAAAATACAATTTAAAGGAAGTTTTGTAGTAAAAATTGCATTTTTTCGAGGGGGCCGTTCGGCACTGGATTGCCGGACAGAAAAGGTGTAGTTCGGCATGGGTACCGAACAGGCCTTGAGCTGTCCGGCATGGGTACCGAACAGAAAGAGAGCTGTCCGGCATGGGTACCGAACAGTGCTTGACTTGCGGCATGGCTACCGAACAGTGTGTTATTGAATTTTTTTTTCCTTTGTTGATCATTAATACAAATTTAATATGTGCAGAAATCAATACATATCAGCGAAGAAGACCTACGGCTTCAGCTAGGGCTCACAGACAAAGACAACAACAAGAAGCTCAACAACAAGAACAACATGTACAAGAACTACTGCGACAACAACAACTACAGCAGCAACAACAACTACTTCTACAACAGCAACAACAACAACAATTTCTTCTACAACAGCAACAACAGGAACAACATGAGTATGAAAGAGGAGGCCCTGTTGAGGATGAGGATGAGGATGAGGAGGATGAGGATGAAGAAGAAGAGGCATTTATCCCGTTTCTGGAGGGCCACAAGTTCCATTGCTGCCACGACCTTCAATGACCATGTAGCAAGATGTATATGGAATGGGGAAGAGCGACCATTGTTGAAGTGCTTAAATCACACAACCAAACAGAAGAGTGGTCGATTCGGAATAAGCGTAGTCAAGTAATGAAGGATTTTGTCAATAGCTCGGGCCTCAATGTGTCATCCGGATGCTCTTATGCGAAGTGGATAAAGTCCTTGTCTCGGCATTTGTGAAACGGTGGCATCCAGAGACCAATACCTTCCACATGCCCTTTGGAGAGATGACAATTACACTTGATGATGTGTATTGTCCGACAGACGAATGTGTCCGGGCAACCACCGTTATCTAGGCGGAGTGTGCCACCAACACCTCGGGAGGTTGCGACTATTTTAGGAGTGCATCTCTCTCAAGTGCTCGTTGGGATGCATGGTGCTAGGGGCCATCGATCAAATTAGAGTGGCTTCGTGAGAGATTCCGGAAGAGGGTACCTCGATGATCCTTTGCTCGTGCTCGGTCGCCGGAGCATATTTGTGGTACACTATTGGTTGCACTCTTTTCGCCGACAAGAGTGGGACACGGGTGAACACGAACTATTTAGAGTTTCTGGATGACGACCGGGGTGGATTCGTATGCCGGGGGCCGCAACTCTTGCGTACTTGTATAGACAAGTTAGGGCAAGCGTCTCGAGCCGAGACAAAGCGAGATGGCGGGATATTCGACGCTATTGGAGGTAACATACTTGTATTTTCAGTTCATTACATTCAAACATTAGAGAAAGTCATATGTTATATATGGAACCATAGTATATTTGATCGAAACTGTTTTATTGCATGTAGGCTTGGATATACGAGCATTTTCCTGCTTTTAGGCCTCCATATCGATCAAATTACACCCACTTGCAATGAGGTGGTTACCACAAGGAAAAGTTGGTGCCTCGATGCAAAAATTGGTCCAATACCGGGAGCGTCTTGACGTCCTTAAGCCCAATGATGTGAGTGTTATTTAATTTAGTTTTCTTTTATTTTATAACACATGTATGTTAAATTAATTTTCGTGGTTATTGTAGGTAATTTGGATGCCCTATACGAGTCTTTTAGGGAGTTACATCCATTTCCCGCCGTCTCGTTATATCATGGATGTTTAGTGGCGTGCAATGTTGTGGAACCATACCATCCGGACCGAGTTCTTAGACAATTCGGTTATGCACAGACGATTCCATGTACACCGATCGCCGATGTCCATGTCGATGGGAAAAGAAGAGTTTGTCTACCCTCCCGCCCTTGTACCATACTTTATTGTTTGGGATAGTCACGTCCTATCTGCGATCGTCTTGGCAATATTGCTCAACTACCATGGGAGTGTGCCCCCGACTATATGCGGTACAACGCACATTCACATCCGTTGGTGCAAAACCCCGAGACGGTCCCCGGTTTACCGTGACATCTCCCGCTCGAGTACCGACGCATGGGAGATGATTACGTCTGTACGAATTTAGTACAACCTCCGTGCGAGATGGAGGTTAAGGGATCGGGGATGACAGCGGATGAATTGGCGGAAGTATTGGACAGACTTATATGATAGTGGGAGGTCCATATCTGCGGGACCTTCTTGGAGGGCGAGACGAGGCGGGTCCATCTACTTACGGACGTGACGAGGCGGGTACATCTATCGGGACTCGTCGTAGGAGACGACGAAATTGATTAACATTTGACAAAGAAACTTTTGATGTAACTAATGATGTAACTATTAGATGTAACTATTTGATGTAACTTTTGATGTCAATTGTTATGAGAATTGATGTAACTTGTTATGATAATTGATGTAAATTTTTATGTTATATTATGTTAGCGTCATTTTAATGAATGTTAAGTATGATTGGTTTGGACAATATAACCATAGCATTATGATACTTTATGTTTTGTGATTGGTGTAAATTTTTTTAAAAAAATTGCAAGTTTACATACTGTTCGGTAGCCATCAACCGAACTGTTTAAGAACTGTTCGGTACCCCCACCGAACCAAATAAGACTTGTTCGGTACCCCCACCGAACTTCTTAAGAGTTGTTCGGTGGTTCCTTACCGAACAGTGTGTTTAGTTTGAATTTTTTTTCCTTAACTATCTGAACATCAATCCAAAAACAAGTTCTTGCCAAACTAAAAAAACAACGAAATATTGACATCAAACATAACTATTTCCATCGAAACTACCATCAGTCATTTTAATGAATGTTAAGTATGCTTGGTTTGGACAATATAACCATAGCATTATGATACTTTATGTTTTGTGATTGGTGTAAATTTTTAAAAAAATTGCAAGTTTACATACTGTTCGGTAGCCATCAACCGAAGTTTAAGAACTGTTCTACCCCACCGAACCAAATAAGTCTTGTTCGGTACCCCCACCGAACCTCTTAAGAGTTGTTCAGTGGTTGCTTACCGAACAGTGTGTTTTATTTGAATTTTTTTGTTTAACTATCGAACATCAATCCAAAAACAAGTTCTTGCCAAACTAAAAAAAAGAAAAAGAAAAATTGACATAAAACATAACTATTTCCATCGAATCTACCATCAACAGTTTAGTTTACATCAAACTACAATCAACTACGATATAAACTAGCCTAAAAACATTCAACAACAAAGTTTAGTTTACATCAACAATGTTTAGTTTACATCAACGATAGTATCTTTACTATCCGTAGTGCGATTTTCTTCCATCAATCGTTTCAACATCGTACATATCTAATTGAACTTTAAAAATATCCTTCCAAGGAGCTGCACATTGTAACCGATTCGTTTCCCAAGATGTTGTCACCGGAGGCAATGGGGCACCTTCGCGCAAGAACACCTTCAATAGAAATACATATATGTCATTTAGGGCAATATAAAGTGTTGTTTTAATATAAATTACACATTATATAAATAGATGTTTGTGTACCGGATATAATGGTCTCTCGTTCACGCAACCGGTACATATCAATTTTGGATTGGATGGGGGTTCGGTTCTCAAAGGTAGGTACATGATTGACATTCTCTTATCTAAACTAACGAAGGCAACATTATAGAATGATGCAACCAAGTAACCCATATATGGGTTACAAAACCAATATTTCTTCGGTGCATCACCTCGTAGTAGTCGAGACTTTTCAATACCTTATCAACCATGCCATGTTCGTTGAAAACCTGTGCGTAGAAGTCTAAGTGGCTCGACAACTCACGATGGAGGTCACCTCGAACCCTACCCCAATCCTCTTCTTTATATCCAACTAATTCAGCTATTGCGCGAAAACCGCAATGCCCATCACCAAGAACATTCTTAGTGTCTTCAATAAAATCTTTAAATTTTGCCGGTAGTAGATGAATATAACCCGAAGTTGCGGCTTGGGTGGTTCGGCGGACAACCTATTGAAAAAGATAAATTGACGTCAATATACTTTATGAAAAGTAATATTAAATATGACTAATTAATTAAATATAAAAATTAAAAGTATTTACCGGAATCTTTGTCTTCGTGGTCGTGAATGTAGGACGTTTAGATGATGGACCAACCTCGTAGGTAACGAGTTGTTCTTCAGCCGGCGAACAACTACCTTGATCAATGGCCTCGACATACTCAAATGCGCTAGGATCCCGTTTTGTTGATTTGGACATCCTAGTCTTTGCAATCTTGGGACGACCACGAGTTTGGACCTGAGGTCTAGGTATCACCAATGGTGTTGTTGTTGGATTCGAGGCTTCCATCAATCGTTTCAACATTAAAAGTCTATCCTCCGTCCGGGCGTCTCTAAAGTTTTTACAAACTCGTCAACGCAATGAGTCATTTTCACTTCTAGTTCCTCCTCACACCAACAACCTCATCTCCCTTAGGTGGTATCATATCTAATTTTCTCCAAAATGAATCAACCTTTTCAAGGGAATTGGTGTGTTCGATCTCACATACTCGGAAATCTCATGACGACATGGCAATCCACAAGTCTTTCTCAATGAACAACCACACAACGTAGGGTCTAGGATCTTCACCGATTCCACTCATTTCTTCATAGATCTTGTTCAATGCATGTATTGACACCATACCTCGAGAGACATAAATACAATTGATTTGTATTTATGTTGAACTACATTCTTGCTCTTCTCAAATGATTGCTTTATTGCATTGTGTGACGTCTCAATGAGAGTGTGAATCTGTTGCCAACAAGTATCGAAGTTACCCTGGCTAGATCCGAGCCGTCTTTTCAACGCCGCATGATGGCTCTCCACCCCGAAATCGAAATCCATTGGTTCAAAGCACATCTTTATCTAAGACATATAGAAATCAATATACATTGAAGTGAATATACTGTTTGTTGTGGTGTTGTCAAAATGGACGACGGTATTTGTCCAACAAGAAACAAATCTCTCCTTGTACGGCACTACCCAATTTTCGATGACATACTTCAAAGCGATGGATATGCTTTGAAGTTTGATTGCAGTGCCGAGGAACCGATCAAACTCGACCTCGGTCCGCAACCACTAAAACATTCCAAGCTGCAATAAACGAATCCCACATCTCCTTTTTCGGAAAATTTTCTTGCAATTTGCCAAGACATTCTTATTAATATGCCACCGACAAAGAAAATGAAGAGGGAAAAGTGTGCTCAATTGCATTCATCAAACCCTTTCTCTATCGGTAACAATTACACTGGGTAGCTCATTGATGCATCAAGGACTTCAATATTGTGCATGCCCACGTATAGTTGTCTTCCTTCTCGGACTCCAAATACACTACGCAATAGAGAAAGTCATATGTGTCGATGTCACACCAACAATCTCCAACAAAGGTAACTTGTACCTATTTGTCTTGTAAGTACAATCCATAAAGATGACCTTCGAAAACACTTCAATAAATCAATGCTCGTCGGGTGAGCAAAGAAAAGATCCTTTACGTATTAGTCTTCTCGTAGCGCCGATCATGATATAAATACCCATGTTTCTTCAATTGAAACATAAGTCGTTGCATTTCGATCGGCCATCACGCTCGTAACTTTACTCTTCGTACGAGCATTGTAGATCGTCTTGATTGTGGACTTATTCTGTTCAAATTTTTGTTTTAAACCAAACAAAATGTCTTTCGGTTTACTATTGTTGTGTGACAAATCAACTACATATTCCTCCTCTTCCACTGATAATCGCCCAGCATATGAGTGGCCTTCTAAGTATTCCGCAGTTGGATGATTATGCACACCACATTGAATCTCTAATTGCCATTCATTAGCAGATAACTGCTTCCCCCTCAAACGAAAAGGACATCCACACTTCTTCGTGCCGCTTCTCTCTTCCTCTTTCGTTTGCTCACATTAGCATTAGCCTCTTCGACATTTTCTCGATGCCGATGGTAGTGCCTCAACCTTTTTCTTTTCACGGTAATGGCCACTACGTTCACAAGTCATCAACATTCGAGCCCTTTGCAACTAGCCGTACCACCGTCCGACTCGCGATTATTATGACAATGCCATGCTCCTGTCCCCTAGCACGCACCCAATCAAACATAAGCTCACGAGTTGAAAACAATTCATGCGTCGTGAAAACTTCGGTGAAATCCATGGCAATGTCTTCAACATTGTTTTCAACTTCAGGTTGATACGGAATGATCTGATTTTCTTCGGGGCCAATCACACTGCCCTCCGAAGACATCGTATTCGAATCCTGTTCACAATTACAATAACAAGACTTAATTAGCAAATAAACAAACATACTGTTCGGTACCTACCCATGGAACATAAAGGTGAATGTTCGGTACCCCTGCCGAGCAACATTACAAGCGTTCGGTACCCATACCGAACATATGTTAAAGTGTTCGGTACCCCCACCGAACTGCTTCAAAGAATTTCGGTTGGTACCAATGGACTAGCTACAACATGTTCTATGGGTGCCGAACAGATGTATAGTGTTCCACGATCCATTGCCGAACACGACACCCAGAAAAACTCGAAAAAATTGAAGAAAATTGTAATTAAAGACATGAAATGAGATGAAATACTTACATAATTGGTCCCTTTTACTGGTTTTTCCATTGTTAGCAGCAATGTGGATGTATTAGGTGGAATTTAGGGTTTGAAGTAGGATGGAAGTTGGAAGAAGGAAGACAATGAACCTGAGGAAGAAAATGACGCTCAAAATTAGGGGTGTACTTAAAATCTTGGGGGGGGGTGTACTAAGTATTATTGAAATTAGATAAAAAATGGGTGGGGTGTACTTAGTAACAATAAGGGTATTTAAGTCTAAATTTATAATGGTATTTTTGTAAATTATGTTGGTGGGTGTACTAAACAAAAGTGTGGGTTCAAATAGCAACTCTCATTTTTATAATAATCGAAGAAGTGTACTTAGTAATTTGAGAGGTGAAAAAAAAAAAAAATTTCATAAACGAACCTGACTTAAAACAAAAAGAAAAGAAAAGAAAAAAAAAAGAACGAACCTTTCGTTCTTGTGTTCGTCAAATCCTTAAACCCTGTCCCCTATCCCCTGTCCCCCTTGTACCATCAAGCCATCAACCTTTGGCTACACACATACCCACACTCGGTGAAAATTTGCCATCTTAAAGAAAAAATGTATTTATCCAACATGTTCAAATCTCCATTAATTAACTATATAGAGAAAACACACATGAAATTTGCTGTCTTTGAATAATAAATCAATAAGTTCGACAAGAAATCATAAAATATCAGTAATGTAAATTAAAACTCACTGTAAAAATGAGAAATCCACCAAGAATCAACTTATTTATTAAATTCAATATTATCTTCTTCCATATGAAATTCACAGAAGAGTTTAGGAGTGTTCGACAATCGCTGACCGAACACCCTCACCGAACAACTTTAGATTTGTTTGGTGTGTACTAACCGAACATTTTAATGACATTTTTGTAATAATCTAAAAAGGTGTACTTAGTAATTTGGAGGGTGTGAATTTCGATTCTCTTTACTAAGCCATTTGTTTAAAAAAAAATCACTATTTACACCCCCCAAATTACTAAATACACCCCTTTTTTAAGTATACCAACACTCTAATTTTAAAGCCCTCTAAATATTAAGTACACCCCTCAATTTTTCATTTTACCCCACCATAAAAATCAACTATTTCCTCCTTCCACTTTCCCCTCTCCTGCAATTCCAAACACATACACATACACACACTTTCTCCCCCTCTCCTGCATCCACCATCCCCGCTCTCCTTCTTGCAAACCCCTATTCACGTCCCCTCTTCTTCCCCCTTCCTTACTGCAACCCTCCATTAAAAGTGCCTTTATTCTTTTTAATTTACCCCTTCATTAAAAGCGTATTCATTCTTTTTAATTTATCGTCTTCATTAAAAGCACCTTCATTTTTTTTTAATTTACTCCTTTCAGTACTTTGAACACTTTAGGGGTATTCGGCAATCGCTCATCGAATATGTCAGTACCAACCGAACAACTCTTTGGTCGATGCCAATCGAACAACTTTAGAGTTATTCGATCGGTACTAACCGAGCAATTTTTAGAGTTGTTCGATTAGTATTGACTAAATATTTTAATAATATTTTTGTAATAATTAAATAAAGGATAAATATGTTAAATTTTATAATAATATTTTTATAATAATTGAAGGGGAGGTTTTGATAGAAATTCTAAAAAAAAAAGAAAAAAAAACCTTCATAAACGAACCCTGACTTAAAAAAAAAAGAAAGAAAAGAAAAAAAAGAACGAACCTTTCGTTCTTATGTTCGTCAAATCCTTAAACCCTGTCCCCCTTGTATCATCAAGCCTTCAACCTTTGGCTGCCATGGCTTCTCAACTTATAAAGAAGACACCAAAAAGGGCGAAGCGATCCAGGGTGGACTCCGAACACCTCGAGCGACTCGACTCACTCCCATGGAGCTCATCCCTAGCCGAAACAGACGACCCGTTCACTCTCGTCACCGGCTCAAACGAACTCGAAGGAGGTCTCGATCTGTCTCTGTCTCTGTCTTGAACACCGAGTCTCACTCCATTTGTTTGTTTACCAAGTGCAAATTCTTAGAAAAAGAAAGAAATTTTTGATTTTTATCTTTTTTGTTTCTTGCTGCTGTTTCCTTAAGTTTATAAAATGATAAGTTGTTAAGGTTACATGTTTGGTAAATGTTCATGTGTGTAGGATTTTTGTCTCTTGAAGAGATTGATGAATCCGAGTATGGGTTGGGAATGCCAAACTCTGGTAGAGAAACTCGAAAGGGAAAGCAGGAAAAGGTCAATTTGAAGAAAAGGAAGCAGAAAGAAGGTAGTGACAATGGAGGTTCTGGTGGGGAGGATGAAGATGAGAGCGAAGAGAACGCTGAGACGGTCGAGGAGGGGAAGAAGGAGGTCAAAAAAAGAAGAAGAAAAAGAAGAATAAGAAAAAGAAGTCGAAGAAACCCGAGGAAACTGCTGATACAGTGGCTGGTTAGTGCTAGTGTTATTGAATTCACATTTTCTGTTGATGGCTATTTGTTTAAAGTTATTCAATTACATTTAAGTGATTTCCATATGATTTCTGTGGTATACATGAAGGCTAGTTCCCTTTAAGAGGCAGTCCTAAAACATAGGGTTTGTATGGTGTGATCTTGGTACATGCTCAAGTACAAGCCTCTTTATGCATCAGTTGTATGCTTGATCCTGCTCATTTTTATGCTTGCATATATTGGGGACAATGTTGTGGCAGTGCTATATATATATATATATATATATATATATATATATATATATATATATATTCAATGTATTTTGACCTATGCGAATGATATTATTGCTGAACGTTTACTTTTTGGAGTTGAATACGAGCTTCAATTGACAGACATGTCTCTGATATGGTGATGTATAGATTTTTAGGAAAATTCAACTTATGCTGATGATAAAATGGTTCAGCAAAGTGAAGTTCTTTAAATTGTTTTATTTGAATTTGATTCTTAAAAATATGAATTTCCTTTCGGTGTGTGTGAAAGTAGAAGATACCGAGGACAACAATGGTGTTGAAGAAGACCCTGTCGATGAAGCTGAATATTATGCTTGGAATGAACTGAGGCTTCATCCCCTGCTCATTAAATCAATATGCAGGCTTAAGTTCAAGGAACCAACATCGATACAGAAAGCTTGTATTCCTGCCGCAGCTCATCAGGGAAAGGTTGGTTTTGCCGATATGTGGGGTTTGCATTTTGTAATGACAACTGGTTGCATGTTCTTCATCTTGGACAGTTTTTGTGACAGGATGTTGTTGGCGCTGCAGAGACAGGGTCTGGTAAAACGCTTGCATTTGGTTTGCCAATTTTGCAACGTCTTCTTGAAGAACGAGAAAAATTTGACAATCTGGTAGAAATAAATGGAGATGCACATGAAACAATTGCTTCAAAAGGTCTTCTACGAGCTCTCATTATTACTCCTACGAGAGAGCTTGCAATTCAGGTACTTGTAAACTCTATTTTTCTTGTTTCAGTTGGCTATGTTAGAGAGACCTAAGGCCCTGTGTGAATGGAAGGGATGGAGAGAAGGAATGGGAGTTCCATTCATGTTCTAATTGATTCCATTGTTGGTACACACAATTGTAACACCAGTCCTCCATGAATGGATTCCCATAAAAAATGATTCCGCATAATGTGGGAGTGGTCCATTCTTGGCCTCTTTCTGGGTGTAACGCATAAATTCCTTTTACTTCATTTCCTTACTAACAAATATATATATATATAAATATAAATATATATATATATATATATATAATATTTTTGTAATTATTCATGTTCTTCTCTAAACGTTTGAATGAAAAGGTTTAAGGAACCAATATGCGATTGATTAGTAGCCTGGATGATATTTCTACCGCTGTTTTGGCCAAATTTGTACCTACTTTATCTGTTTGTTAGAATGTGAATAATTAGGCCTAGTTAATAGCTTTAGTTCCTGAGATGGTTTCTTTCCCAGGTGACTGATCATATCAAAGAAGTAGCGAAAGGTACCAATATTAGGGCGGTTCCTATTGTTGGGGGAATGTCAACAGAAAAGCAAGAAAGACTCCTGAAAGCAAGGCCGGAGATTGTTGTTGGAACTCCAGGAAGGCTATGGGAACTTATGTCAGGTGGAGAGATTCATCTCATTGAGGTAAATTCTTTCAGATGTCTTACATTTTCAAAATGGAATAAGTACTGATGAATTTCGATGGCGCATGTGCCTGAAGTCTCATTGTTCCATTCGAAGCCGCTCATCCTTGTCATTTGTTGCATATATTACACTAATTTTTGACAGCAATTAAACCAATGTTATCTCTTCAATGAAAAAGAAGAAGGATATTACAGCTTCTTTTTACTAATTAGAAGGGGTCCTTTTGGTTTTCAAATACATTTAGCTGATTCTCAAGGTTGCGACATTGCAATTATCTTAACATATTTTTTGTGAGTACGTGCATGTGATTTCAAGAACAAAGCACTAAATTCTATGACATTGTAAATGAGAATAATCAGAAAATGAAAATTTATCCCTTAGATCACCTAAGAACGCAAATTTCATGAGTTGGTGTGTCATCCTTTTCCAGTTCTTATTAACTTATCTGTTATTGCCAAGTTACAAAAAATCTCTGTAAATCTGGATAGTTTATTCTGAGTTTTCATGCTTAAAAGCGACACATTCAGAGTCATTAATAATGAAGCATACCTGTCCCATGTGACAGTGGTTAAATTGGTACGAGATTTGAACTATGTCCTCACTCTAAACAACACCCATACGTCCCTCTCTTGTGAGCTTTGAATGTACCCTAGGGTTGAAAAAAATTGATGAATATTGTTAACAACTAGTGCAGGTTACTTATAGAATTAAAAATAGAAGTTAACAACTAATGCAGGCACGAGGAAGAATGAGATTATGCCACAATTGAGAAAAGGAGTTTGTGTTGGCTATTGCACATTTGGTGCATATCGGACGGCTTGGTTTCATGAAGCAAGTTATCAGAAAATTAAACTGGGTGTGAAATATATTGGTGTTATCTTTTACAGAATGCAGCCACCAGATTATGATGGATTTTATCAGAGTTTGTTGAAAACATTGTCCGGAACTTAATTCTAGTTTTTACCTCCTATTCAGTGGAGATAATGGAATAGGTTCTTTGCTGGCTGGTAGCATAAACAGTATGTCTTTTCACTCTGAAATGGAGGTGTATAACTCCAGTTGCCACTAACATTGTATTCTGTAATTACATAGTTGCATATGTGGGGCAAAAACAAACAATGAGGCTTCGCCGCAGCACCTGCCATCAATTTGTTGGGTTTCGAGGGTCCATACGCAGCGGAAGATTGCAAATAACTCGAAAACCCGGAGCCCTAGGATCCGTTCTAGATGATTAATTAAGAAGAATGATTTAGAATTACTAACCTTGTGTGCTTTTGTCGTTGATAAACGCGTTCCAACTCAGTTGAAGAACTAGCGAATCTTCGATGAACGATTCTTTAATCACGAACGAAAGATCTTGAATAGCGAAGATCCTCTATGTGTATCCACGCGTTGAACGAACCCTAGAACAATTCTAGGCGGATTGCTAGATCCTTGATTGAAACTCTTTTCAATCGATGAAGAAATATGGATTTGGATTGAGTTTTTGTTTTCAATTCTCAATTGAAATCTCTCCTTTGTGTTTCCTAAACCCAAAGGCATGAGAGTGACGGCTAGGGCAACCAAGGGTTTATATTTATACGTTATAAAAATATTCCCTTTGCGAAAATCCTAATTTAAGTCAATTTCGTCCCCCAGCGACGGGACGACTCGCCCCCGGGGACGAGTCGTCCCTCGAGACTCTCTCACCGATTCTCGTCGTCCCGGAATAGTTGGTTCTCCTGGGACGAGTCGTCCCCGAGAACAAAAACTCCATATTCTTCATTTTTGACAATTCGTTCGATGCGTGTGACCCCATAGGACTATATTATGTTGGCAATGAGTTCGATCACATCGATCCTCATAAGATATGAGCGGACTCTAGCAAGCCATCATGCCTACCCAAATAATATAATATCAAGTTCGATTTCCTACATAGAACATATCACAATCCCTTTGTCACACGATGTTATATTGAACATGAGTCATGGTCCAAGTCAACTCATATTGTTCAATGCTTTCTCGTTACTAAGTAAATTGATTAATCGAATGATATTAATCACATTAATTCATTCGGGCATGGCCATGCACTACATCAATCTTACTTACGAGTGGCCTAGCAAACATCTCTCTTTACGAGGGACAAATTTCCATCTTGACTTATCATTCTTCCCAACAAGAATCATATCATGCCAATAATAGCCCTTATTGTTATCCGGTTAAAGACAACGTTAAACTATATCAAACATAATATTCATCGAGTGGAAGACGATGATAATCTCGTGTCAAAGGATATCAATGATATAACTATATGAGATTTATTTATGACATATGACCATGACATAAATCTCATAATGGGTCAAGTCCAAGACCTTGTTCTCTAACAAGTACTCATGAATCTAATGTGCATCTCTATGCATATAATCATCATATGATTATCCATTAGACTTCATACTAGTGCTTCATAAGTACTAGGGACACGATTATTAAAGCAAACATGCAAACATATATAATAATCAAAGAAACAATCTCTTATATAAATGAATAATGACATTACAAATAAGTCTATCTCTATAGGCCTAGGGCACTAACACCTACAGCCTCCCACTTGCACTAGGCCCAATCATTCATGTATCTTATACCCATGGACCTAACATGACCATCATGTTTAGCTTGTGGCAAAGGCTTGGTGAGAGGGTCCGAAATGTTGTCATCCGTTGGTACCTTGCATATCTTGACGTCCTCCCTTTCACGATTTCTCGAATGAGGTGAAAACGTCTCAAAATGTGTTTGGATCGTTGATGTGACCTTGGTTCTTTTGCTTGGGCAATAGCACCATTATTGTCACAATAAAGCTCTATCGGGTTAGTGATACTCGAACGACTTCTAAGTCACTAACGAACTTCTTGATCCAAACCGCCTCCTTAGCCGCATCCGATGCCGCTATGTATTCGGCTTCGGTTGTAGAATCGCAACTGCTTTGCTTGGAACTCTTCCAACAAACAAGCCTCCATTTAGCATAAACACAAACCCGCATCGCGATCTATAGTCATCTTTGTCGGTTTGGAAGCTTGCATCTGTGTAACCCTTTACAACCGGATCATCTTCCATTCCTCCAAATACCAAGAATACATCCTTAGTTCTTCTCAAGTACTTAAGGATATTCTTGATCGCTATCCAATGATTCTCACCAGATCGATCGGTATCTACTCGTTGCGCTTAGAGCATACGAGACATCGGGTCTAGTACATAACATGGCATACATGATAGACCCAATTGCCGAAGCATATGGAATATCACTCATCCTCTTTCGCTCATCATTTGTCTTAGGACAATGAGTCTTGCTAAGAGTAATGCCATGTCCCATTGGCAAGTTCCTCTTTAGAATTTTCCATACGGAATCTTCTAAGGACCTTGTCAATATATGTACTTTGACTCAAACCAATCATCCTTCTTGATCTATCTCTATAGATCTTGATACCAAGGATATAAGCCGCTTCACCCATATCTTTCATTGAAAAACATTTTCCTAACCAAGACTTAACAGCCTCAAGTGCAGAACATTGTTTCCAATGAGCAAGATGTCATCGACATACAACACCGAAAAAGTACTATGCTTCCACTTATTTTCTTGTATACACAAGGCTCATCTTCGTTTTTGATGAAGCCAAACTCTTTGACCGATTCATCAAAACGTAGATTCCAACTCTGGAAGCTTGCTTCAATCCATAAATGGATCTCGCAACTTACATACTTTATTAGAATTCTTTGGATCGACAAACCCTTCAGCCGTATCATGTATACATCCTCAAGTAGGTTTCCGTTAAGAAACGCTGTTTGACGTCCATTTGCCATATCTCATAGTCGTAATATGCGGCTATGGCAATTAAGATTCTAATAGACTTAAGCATTGCTACGGGCGAAAAGGTTTCATCATAGTCAACGCCATGAGTCCGCCTATACCCCTTAGCAACAAGCCTAGCCTTATAAGTATGTACCTTCCCATCCACGTCGGTTTTCTTTTGAAAACCCATTTGCACCCTATGGTTTTTACACCTTCGGGTGGATCAATCAAGTTCCAAACTTGATTATCGTACATGGATTTGATCTCGGATTCCATGGCTCCTAGCCACTTGTCCGAATCGATTGGACATCGCTCTTGATAGGAAGTAGGTTCATCATTCTCAATGATTTCTACTTCGTTACTTTCCGTCATGAGAAATCCATATCTCTCGTGTTCGGATCGTATCCTATCCGATCTGCGAAGAACTTGTGTATCTTGAACCGGTTCCACAACAACTTGTGAATTTGGTTCCGTCTCTACTATTGGCTCTATGTCATTTTCGGGTTCTTGAATTTCTTCAAGATCAATTTTACTCCCACTAGTTTCTTTAGAGAGAAACTCTTTCTCTAGAAAGACACCATGTCGAGCAACAAACACTTTGTTCTCGGATCGGTTGTAAAATTGATATCCCTTCGTTTCCTTAGGATAACCAACGAAAATGCATTTATCGATCTGGTGCAAGCTTATTTTCGAAACCAATTTCTTTACATAAGCTTCACATCCCCAAATCTTCATGAAAGATAAACTAGGTTTTCTTCCATGCCACATCTCATGTGGGGTCTTAGGAGCCGATTTAGTAGGGACCTTATTAAGTGTGAAAGCAATGCTTCCAGCATGTCCCCAAAAAGAAATAGGAAGGTTAACTTGACTCATCATCGATCGAACCATATCTAATAGAGTTCGATTTCTCCTCTCGGACACACCATTCCATTGTGGTGTTCCGTGGAGTAAGTTCAAACAATTCCACAACTTTTAAGATGATCGTCAAATTCTTGGCTTAAATATTCACCACCTCGATCGGATCGAAGTGTTTTAATAGTTTTGCCAAGTTGATTTTGTACTTCATTTTGAAATATTCTAAATATCTCAAATGCTTCACTTTTGTACTTCATTAGATAGACATAGCCATATCCGGATAAGTCATCGTGAATGTTATGAAGTACCGAAATCCTCCCCTAGCAATGCTATTCATTGGTCCACATACATCATGTATGAGAGCCAACAAATCACTAGCCCTTTCACTACTCTTAGTAAAAGGTGCTTTAGTCATCTTGCCCAATAAACAAGATTCGCAAACATCATATGATTCATAATCATATGAGTCTAAATATCCATCTTTATGGAGTTTAGAGACGCGTTTCTCATTTATGTGACCAAGACGGCAATGCCATTTAAATGTATTGTTCACATTGTTTGGTTTAGATTTCTTACTAACATGATAGACATTCTCAACATTATTTTCAACATCCAAGACATAAAGGCCATTAAAAGAATGAGCAATACAAGAAAGCACATCATTCATATAAATGGAAAATTTCTTATTCGCAATAAGAAAACCGTAACCCTCATTGTCTAAACAAGAAATTGAAATAATGTTTCGCTCAAATCCGAACATAATAGCGGTTATTCAAAACTAATATTAAACCGCTAGGTAAAGTGACTTCGTAAGTCCCTACGGCCAATGCAAAGAACTCTTGCTCCATTTCCAACCCGCAGGTCTACTTCACCTTCCTTGAGCAACCTTCTATTCTTTAGTCCCTGCACATTTAGGCAAATGTGAGATCCACATCCGGTATCTAATACCCAAGAACTAGAAGTAGAAAGTAAAATATCTATCACATAGATACTGAAGTCATGGCAATCTCATTGCCCTTCTTCTTCATCCTTCCGATAAGCTTTGCGCTACGCCTCCAATGCCCGCTTCCTTGCAATGGTAGCAAACCGCATCCTTTTGGGATTTGGGTTGAGGCTTCTCAACAACGGCAACCTTTGCCTCCGGTTTAGCAACTCTTGCTTTAACCTTGGGTTTCTTGAACCCCTTTCCTTTATTCACCATCAACACTTGATTGGTTTTCTTGGCAATATTGTTCTCTGCATTCTTAAGCATCCCATGTAATTCAGACAGAGATTTATTCATCCCATTCATGTTATAATTCATAACGAACTGATTATAACTTTCAGGGAGTGAATGCAATATCATATCCGTAGCGCTCAATGGATAGGATATCCAAGCCTCTCAAGATGTTCGAGGTGACCCTTCATTTTCAACACATGAGGCCCAACAGTTGTCCTTCAATCATCTTGCATGAATGAAGAGCCTTCATAGTGTCAAACCTTTCCTGACGTGCTTGCAACTGGAACATTTCCTTCAAATGATTTCCCAAATCATAAGCTTCCATGTGTACAAGGTCCTTCTGAAGGGCCTTACACATGGAAGCAAGCATCAAGCAACCAACATCAATAGAATCATCCACATGTTTCTTATGTTGATCCTTTTCGGCTTTAGTTGCATTAGCAGCAGGCTCGGGTGGAACGGGTCCATCGAGAATGTACAACTTCCTTTCTTGTTTGAGAACAATTCCCAAACTGCGGATCCAATCCACGTAGTTGTTGCCATTCTCTTCTAACTTGTCCTTCTCAAGGACTGATCGCAGTGACAGATTTTGATTAGTGTTAACAGCCATTGATCTACAAAGATATGCAACAAATATGAACACATATAAGTACTAATTTCAATTTAAGAGATTAATTAACGTATTTCTCAAATACTCCCACTAAATTATATAACCTTCTTATACAAACATGCATAATATAATTTAGTAGGCTAAGACCCAACTTTAATTTAATTTCAAGTCGGCTATGGCACGACTGCTCAAAATTAAACTAAAAAGGTAAATAACATTTATCAATCATATCAATATATGACTCTTAGATCCTTTATGAGATTATAGACATCATATGTCACATGTTTCAATCCCATCTTATGCCTTAGGCCCAAAACTGTTTTGATAGCCTAATTGAGTTCAACCATTTTAAACGTATAGCAATCACCGTTTGCTCATCTTGATCATACAAAGATAGAATCAATGTACCCGTGGCGTAGCCTACATGAAACTATCCGCGTACTCACAAGTGTTTAAACATGGGTGGCATAGACAAACTCAAATTTCAATGAAGGTTCAATTTTCATGTTTATCAATTAACATGGCAAGGTTGATTCATGAAAATTATATGAGCATAATTATGAACATGGAATGATGCATCACAAATCACATTTGATGTTTACATCATAATTTCTAATCAATTAGGGTTCAATGACTCATGTAAAATCTCATTTAATATGAACATAATCCCTATAACAAACACTTTGTTCAAGATCTAGAAATTCATCAATTACTAGTACGTGGCATTGTAATCCAAGGTTATCCCACACTTCCATCGAAGTGCCGTGGGAAGTTTTTGGTGTCCAGCCCATATACTAAGTAATATTCAAGACCCATATTCTAGATTAATCACATTAATCAAATAATTCAATTCACAATCATGGTATATCAAAATATACAATTACTTCCATAAGCAATTCTCATATAAAATCATGTTCTAAATCATATTCATCATGAAAATTAACATAATCACATTATATAATTATCATGATAATCTAATATAAACATCATGAACGGTGGCTCTGATACCACTGTTGGGTTTCGAGGGTCCATACGCAGCGGAAGATTGCAAATAACTCGAAAACCCGGAGCCCTAGGATCCGTTCTAGATGATTAATTAAGAAGAATGATTTAGAATTACTAACCTTGTGTGCTTTTGTCGTTGATAAACGCGTTCCAACTCAGTTGAAGAACTAGCGAATCTTCGATGAACGATTCTTTAATCACGAACGAAAGATCTTGAATAGCGAAGATCCTCTATGTGTATCCACGCGTTGAACGAACCCTAGAACAATTCTAGGCGGATTGCTAGATCCTTGATTGAAACTCTTTTCAATCGATGAAGAAATATGGATTTGGATTGAGTTTTTGTTTTTAATTCTCAATTGAAATCTCTCCTTTTGTGTTTCTCTAAACCCAAAGGCATGAGAGTGACGGCTAGGGCAACCAAGGGTTTATATTTATACGTTATAAAAATATTCCCTTTGCGAAAACCTAATTTAAGTCAATTTCGTCGCCAGCAGCTGACGGGACGACTCGTCCCCGGGGACGAGTCGTCCCTCAGACTCTCTCACCGATTCGTCGTCCCGGAATAGTTGGTTCTCCGGGGACGAGTCGTCCCCGAGAACAAAAACTCCATATTCTTCATTTTTGACAATTCGTTCGATGCGTGTGACCCCATAGGACTATATTATGTTGGCAATGAGTTCGATCACATCGATCCTCATAAGATATGAGCGGACTCTAGCAAGCCATCATGCCTACCCAAATAATATAATATCAAGTTCGATTTCCTACATAGAACATATCACAATCCCTTTGTCACACGATGTTATATTGAACATGAGTCATGGTCCAAGTCAACTCATATTGTTCAATGCTTTCTCGTTACTAAGTAAATTGATTAATCGAATGATATTAATCACATTAATTCATTCGGGCATGGCCATGCACTACATCAATCTTACTTACGAGTGGCCTAGCAAACATCTCTCTTTACGAGGACAAATTTCCATCTTGACTTATCATTCTTCCCAACAAGAATCATATCATGCCAATAATAGCCCTTATTGTTATCCGGTTAAAGACAACGTTAAACTATATCAAACATAATATTCATCGAGTGGAAGACGATGATAATCTCGAGTCAAAGGATATCAATGATATAACTATATGAGATTTATTTATGACATATGACCATGACATAAATCTCATAATGGGTCAAGTCCAGTACCTTGTTCTCTAACAAGTACTCATGAATCTAATGTGCATCTCTATGCATATAATCATCATATGATTATCCATTAGACTTCATACTAGTGCTTCATAAGTACTAGGGACACGATTATTAAAGCAAACATGCAAACATATATAATAATCAAAGAAACAATCTCTTATATAAATGAATAATGACATTACAAATAAGTCTATCTCTATAGGCCTAGGGCACTAACACCTACACAATTTATGTATATGTGTATGTATGTATATATATATATATATATATATATATATATATCCTAGTGATTCAGTGTTGCCCTTGTCAATGCTGAAGGGGCCATCCACCAACTTTGGAAAGGTATTCCACCTACAGTCTAGGAGATTCATCTCTGCATGTGTTGGCACCTCACCTTGCTGTTATTCACTATAAATCTGTAGCATGCATGCACCTCCGATACACCACCATGTGCACCATTGGTAACTCCTCCATTGCTAGTATATTCCACAGTTATCCATAATAGCCAATTTCGTCCAGTTCAAGTTGTTAGCAAATAATATAGCCATCCAAGCAATAAAATCCTCAAAAATGGAGTGATCTATAGATGATTAAGTCGGCTTGTATATGCGTACATGTGTATGCGTACTATATTTATTGAATAAGTCCTGCACCTTCATGTGCTTTATCACTTGACTGGAAATCGACCAGAACAGTAGTTTGACTCGTACCCTTGTTATTGCAGCTACATTCGTTGTCTTTCTTTGTGCTGGATGAGGCCGACCGCATGATAGATGGCGGTCACTTTCATGAGTTGCAGTCAATCATTGACATGCTTCCCATGGCTAGTGGATCAGTTGAGGCTCAGCCCCAGAATATTCAAAACTGTGTGACAGTTTCAAACTTCCAAAGAAAGAAAAGACAAACATTTGTATTTTCTGCAACTATTGCCCTTTCTTCTGATTTCCGAAAGAAGCTCAAGCGTGGATCATTGAAATCAAAACCAGAGGATGGATTAAATTCAATCGAAGCACTCTCTGAGCGAGCAGGAATGAAAGCAAATGCTGCTATTATTGATCTGACAAACACATCGATTATGGCAAATAAACTTGAGGAGTCATTTATTCAGTATGTATTTTCCTTCTGATCTTTAGTGTTTTTGGAAAGCTGTATTGACTAATTGGTCCTTGTGACCTTGAATTTTCTTCATGCTTCACTAGACATATTGCAGATAACATCCTTTGGTTTCCCCTTGTTGCGGATAACCTCCTTTGGGTAACCTTGCTGAGGAGGACCTACCTGTGGCCTGTTAATGTGCAGTGAACTTTCCTGTTGTTAAATCCTATTGCAGAAAACTTTCCTTCCGTTAACAGAGTTAACACCAAGTTTTAAATCACACACTGATTCAGTAAATAGATAATAGTATCCGTGCACAAGGGGTTATAAACAATATACATTTCTCTTTAGTGTTTGCCCCAAATATTTGATCATTGAAGAGCTTAAGAGCCTGAAATTATGAATTTCGTTCCCTGGAAAAGTCGAAAATTGAATTTTCTTTGCTTAAAGGCTATGTTAAGCACTTGAAAGTGTGAACTTTATTAGCTTAATGCAAATTAATTCTAGCAAATACAATTTATAAAAGAGACAAACATAAAAATGCACTTGTTATCCTGTTATGGCAGTGTGGTGTGGACCGAGAGAAGTTGCAGGATTTCAGGGATATATTGCTCTCTTGATCTCTTCTCTGGGATAGATTTGTTTATATGGCATATCTGTGGGCTTCAGCATGGGGAGCTTTTCGAGGGGGTTCATCTCTCTCAGATTATACGGGATTGAGGCTGCTTTTATTTCTTAGTCTTATAGCATTGCCGGTTACTTTTGTATTTCTTCCCGATGTATTTCTTCTCCATCTTCCATGACCTTTTTTTCGATATTAATCTAATCTCTCTCTCTCTCTCTCTCTCTCTCTCTCTCTCTCTCTCTCTCTCTCTCTCTCTCTCTCTCTCGCTTTAAATCAAAAGTAAGATAAAATATATCTGCATTTTTGTTTGTCTCTAGAATTCTGTTGTAGTTATCATGGTTTATCTTGTTTTGAACAATGGTCATACATACTCATCGCCAAAGCTTTGCAGATGCAGGGAAGAAGATAAGGATGCGTATTTATATTATATTTTAAGTGTCCATGGACAAGGACGCACTATTGTCTTCTGCACATCAATTGCAGCTCTACGCCACATCTCTTCCCTTTTGCGCATTCTTGGCATCAATGCTTGGACCCTTCATGCTCAGATGCAGCAGCGAGCTCGCTTGAAGGTTTGGTTCTCCTTTCTTATAGTCAGTGTGCATGCATATAAGAAGGCTGTCAGGACTCATGATAATATGTGCTGTTATTGCTCTTATACCTTTTCTGTAGACAAGCCTATCAGGCATCTGAATTTCCTTGGCTTTGTTATGTAGAACATTTAGAGAATTTTCGTGTAATCTATTTTGTTTTTTAAATGAATTTTTCATTACAAAGGCATGGAGATTAAGAAGTTTTTGTCTCTCCAAAATCACCTTGTTTACTGATGAGTCAAGAGTAAATAAAATAATCCCGTTCTAAGGTGGTTTGTCTTTATTGCAGTAAGGGTTGGATTGGAGTTGGAACAATAATATGTATGTTTTCGAAAGTGTAGACTCATTTCTGACTGACTAAATGGGAAGTCTGGCACAACTTTTATGATTGAGTATCGTCATATGCTTCTTGTTGGGAATCCACTTTAGTTTTTCCTTCTGCTACGGCTCTAATCATTGTTCTAGTGCAGGCAATTGACCGTTTTCGTGCAAATGAGCATGGCATACTAGTTGCTACTGATGTTGCTGCTAGAGGCCTTGATATTCCTGGTGTCCGAACTGTTGTTCATTATCAACTTCCCCATTCTGCAGAAGTATGCTTATATGAATTCCTTTTGCTTTTAATCTTGTGTCCTTCAATTTTCCAGGGACTGAATCACGGTGTATATTTATTGCCAGGTTTATGTTCATAGAAGTGGAAGAACTGCTAGAGCTTCTGCCGATGGATGTAGCATTGCTCTTATTTCACCAAAAGAAACGTCAAAGTTTGCATCTTTATGCAAATCTTTTTCTAAGGTATGCTCTTGGGAGAATTTCAAATCCTTCTGCATAATGCTACATAAGAAACGTAACATTTTTTATATGTAAGTTGGCTTAAGAAGCCTTATGGGAGATTGAGATTGCTAGTAATTTGGTTGTGAGTGTGATAGGGTTGAATGTATACGCAACTGGCTAGGGGAAAATCAGATCATTGATATGCTTTTGAGATGAAACCCTATACTGCATGTTGAGTACTTTGTGTCTCTTAGAGCCCGTTTCGTCGTGCGTTTTGGTCAAAACGCAGCTTATTTGCAAAAATTGTATTTCAATTCTTTGGCAGAAAAAATGCGTTTTCAAAACGCAGCTGCGTTTTATAACAGTGGAATTCCAGCTTTTTCCCAAAACACTGCTAGGAAAAAAAAGCAGCGTTTTGAAGTAATATCCCGAACGCATTTATAAAAAAAAAGCTGCATTTTAAAAACGCAGTGTTTTTTGCGTTTTTGAAAACGTCGCACCAAACGGGCTCTTAAAAAATAATGGAGTAATACCATACACTAATACTGACTAAAAGTCAATGTGTGAAGAAGTAAATTTGTGCAAGCTTCAAGCTATCGTTGATCTGTCCGGTTCAAAGTAGTAGATGCATGTACCAAGGAAACTGATTTTTTAAATCAATCTTATTTTATGTGATTCATCATTCCTGTCTTGCTTGCCTTTTAAGTTTGTTGGCCAAATACTATTAAGCATAACATTTTGCACTGTTCTATTGCTAAAATGGTTACCGTCTAGTACTTCCTTTTTACTCTATTAAGATCCACCTCCTTGGCTCTCCCAAACATGAGGCATTCTTACTCTTAGCATAAAAATGGTTCTCTTAACCTGTCTAACAACGACTCTTCATTGACATGATCTGCGAGGATATGAGTGTGGGATCAGTGTCGTGGACTCTGGAATTGTAAATGGACACTCTAGCTCATGAGTTCAGTCAAGTTCTTTAAAATCTTAAATAATCAGCTATCAGAGTCTCAATTACTTAAATAGACTCCCAAAACTCTACTATATTTTACTAATTCCCCATCATATCCATAATGTATAATTAAAGCATCACAGATGGAGTATAAAACATAGCCATAAGCTGTTTCCATGTACCCACACCATATTTTTGTAGCCTTTGAGCTGAATCCAAGAATCTTAAAATTCTTGCTTTCCCGGGATCCGACTTCTAGAGAGGTGCCCATACTCGACATCAGAACACAAGTCCTTGTTGCTTAGATGCTGATGAGTCAAGTAGCTTTAGGGCAAGCTGGGATTCTTTGCTTGTAAATCCCAGTTAAGACCAACTAACTTAAGATCTATTCGATTTACGCTATTACCTTATCCTCAATTACGTCTATTATAGCGGCTTAAATGGAGTTTACTTATTGAAGGTGCTACAATGATAACCAATCCTTAGACATGTTTAGAGTCTAAGAAATTTGCCAAGAATATTTATCAAGTGCTTGGCCACTCCCTAACTCATTGACTTCTTAACCAACTCAACTAGCCTTCCTCGCGTAGCCTCAGAATTTCAAATCCAATGGGTTTCTTACCAAGATGCATCCTCTCATTACCAACCGAACTTGGGACCTAGCTTCAGGCATCATTAACTTTTGAATGTTTGTTTGAGAAGCGGACTCTGTTTCACCTTAACTGAAACACCATTTGCACACAGCCGTCCACATCTAGATCATATGGAGTGGGTGCGAGAGGAGCAAAACTTAAATTGGGCGAGAGCGAGAGCGAGAACGCCTGTGTTTTGGTGTATTGTAGTCTACCTTTGAGTAATTAATAATAACAATAATAATAATAATTCCATTTTTATAATTTTTACATGTGATTGGCTTATAAATGAAAAAATGTGGATGTTTGACATAGTAAAGATCCACATTCTGAACTTCTCAAAGCATAATCTAAGAACGTTATTACTGTTGATATGTAATACTTTTGGGGATGAAACCTGGATGTTAGAAAAATAAAGCATAGACTTGCCAATAGTTTCATTGGATATAAATGGGAACATGGAAACAGCTAAGACTAGATAAGAGTTAAAGAGGAGTTCTCTGTCAGCAATAGGGGGAAGAGAGAGGTAGTAATGCCTCCATTGTCATAGTCCCCAGAAAACAGATCGGTCTGGAATAAATGCTATTGATTGTTCGGCGACTTGATATTGTCCCTCTGGTGTTATATAGACTTGCTTACGTGCTCACTTCTGGAAAAGGAGTTCTCAATGACCTGCTTAAGCTCTGGCGGTGAAATTTGTTTTATGGGGCCACAAACCGGAGATGTTTGCCTTCATATTATTTCAGAAGGAAAAGGAAAAGTTGGGTCATGTATCCGAACAAATAGGCCTACTTTTTTCTTTTTCCGGAAAAAATAGTTCCATTTGAAAATTTAAGCTACAAATTTTCATCTTTTTTTCAATTTTTCTCTTTTATTTGAAGAACATGATGTTTATTTAACATGTCATACATACTATTTATTGCTTCAGTACAATTTAAGGAAAATATAGAGGAGTAAATATACAATAGTAAAAAGTTTGACTTTTCAAATGAGACTATTTTTTGAGACACAGGAAGTATTATTTTTATCTTTTCAAGGAAGGTAATTATAAAAGTGGCAGTGTCACTTTATGTTGTCATTTGTGTTCTATGACTAAATAGCATACAGTGTATTTTTATTTTTTAACTCCATGGTCTGTCTCATCTATAACATCTATGCTGGGGGAGTGCTGAGATAGTGAGATCTGTGGCGGTTTGATCATTTTAGTTGTTCCAGTTGAGTATTCGGAGAAATGTTTAACCTTATTAGTCCGTACATGCTCTTGTATCTATTTTTTATTTTTATTTTTGCAGGAAAGTTTTCAGCAATTTCCTATAGAGAACTCATACATGCCTGAGCTTTCAAAGCGTCTATCTCTTGCTCGCCAAATAGACAAAGTTTTGCGCAAGGACTCCCAGGTATTTTTGCCTTTCTTTTGTTGCCATTACAGGCTTAATTCTGACTTTCTGCATGAGAATGTCTTCTCTCATTTACTTTTTCTTAATGCTCATACTGAAACAAGACATGATGGTTTTACTGCTTATTTGTTTATTTCTTCAATTTTATTGATTGATTTTTTGATATGTGGTTTTCCTGCACTTGTAATTAGGTAAAAATACTTTAGTTGGATGCGTCTCGGGTTATCAGATGGTTGCAAATGATTTCCTTTTGGTTTCTACACTGACGTGTATATTCCGCTATCTCAATATTTAGGAATTATTTTTCTTTGATTTATAAGAAAAGAATCATCTATCTTTTCCTAGTTCTTTGGGGACTTCATTGCGATGTTACTTTTCAGTGGGGGGGAATTATTTTTCTTAAAATAGTTTCTTGGACTCCGCTTTGGTTCTTAAGCTTAATGATTTGTCCTTTTTTGCATATCCTTTTTCTTGTTTATTGATACATTCTGACCAGACTTACAGATCCCGACAAATGGTTATATCACCTCCGCAACTTAGACACTAAGTGCCCAAGGCAATAGGAGGTGTGACAGTATATCTATCAACAACAACACTAGTGGTTGGGGAAGACCTAGTTAATGAGAAGGCAATAAGCAAGAAGAATCAAGAAGGATACGACTGAGTGTGGCTTGATGGATGATCTTGCATTGGACTAAACAAAATGGCAAAAAAGGATTCATATAGCTGACCCCAAGTAATTGGGAGAAGGCAGAGTTGAGTCAAAATTTATAGGGTTTTCATTTGATACTAATCTTTATAGGCTCAGGGGTGGACCTAAGTAAAGGACCACTGGGGACATACCTATTTATTGAGAATATCACTGTAGGCCTTCTATCTCTGAAAACAGTACATGTATACAGCTTATGATGATATGCAATTCAGCCCCCACCCCCTCCTAAAAAATAAAATACATAATAAAAACCTGAAAACAAACAATAATATGAGTTAGGGTTCAGCCACATACAAGTTGCGTTTAGTTTTTTAATAATTAGAAATTAATTATAAAATTTAACTAGAAAAGGTTTTAAAGTTCAAAATTCCAAATCTCTAAAGTTAAGTATGATTTAACTTGGAGATATTGTTCCAATAACTGGTTATCGTATTTTTGTTCTATGTAGCGTATATTAATTTTTTTAAACTCAGTATATATTAATTTCATTAATTTGTATATATTTTTGGGTTCGAAGGCTACGAACACAGTAATCAAACTTGTCCCTTAGCCCTGACGGCTACCCTCAGTACCACTTGACCCGTACTTGACCACTGGCCAATTGGTAGTATTAGTTATACATTAGTACATAACATATGAAATTACTACTTCGGCCCCCTCAACACGTAGATTATGGGGCCTGAGAAGAGTTCATCCTTCTTAGAGATAAAAGATTGCTGCTATTATTTCACAAGGGGGAGGACATTTATATCATCTCTCAAGGATACTGCTATAGGATTCTGCCTTATCATTAGCTGAAGGCAATCATGTTTCACAATGTGTTTATCCAACTGATAAATGTGATTGGGTTTGGATCTCCCATCGACGGAGACCTATTACATCAATAACATACAACCTCATGTCTTCAACTTTAATTGCTCAGTGGGGTGATATAATTCATGTGTTCTGAAGTTATGCTTTTTTTATTTCATTTACTTAAGTATTTGTTAACGTGCTTTTCCTCAAATTTCCCACACTTGCTAAATTAATTCATGATTCCAGAAGCCTTTGTACTTCGTACAGGTTCTGCTATTAATCAGGTGAATACAATCTCTGAGAAAAGAAATACTAAGATTGTACTGCCACTTCAAAATTTTGCGTTCGTTCTTGTGTATCTCATTTGTTGATTCTTAATTTACTATTTCCAGGACAAGGCCAATAAAAGCTGGTTCGAGCGAAATGCTGAGTCAATTGAATTGATTGTGGAAGATAATGACAGTGAGGAAGAAAGAGTGAACAGTTTCAAGCAAAAGAAAGCTAGTTCCGCTAATCTCAAAAAGCTGCAGCAGGTTGTGTTTACTATAAGTATTTCTTCACGGTAAACTGAAATTGCGTTTCTCATGTGGCTCGTTGTCTTATCCCGGAGTTGGCCGAATTTCTATATATATATACTGCAGGAGCTCAATTTGCTGCTTTCTCGGCCATTGCAACCCAAAACATTCTCACATCGCTATTTGGCAGGGGTAACTTAAATATTCATTCTTCCTTTTGTTCACTTGACAACCTTTCTATACAGCAGATTAGTTTTTCTTACATTTGGCGGTTTTGTGTTATTTGAAGATGTTGGTGCATTTATGTCTTCTAATAATTCATATTTGCTGTTTCTAAAGTTCGGATAGACTTAAGGTGCAAACAAGATTAGCATGCGAGCATTGTTTTAAAAAGTGCGCTAGTATATGTGCATATTTGCCTTTTACTTTCCCAGGTGTTTATATGAATGTAGCTTTCTACATTTTTTGTTTAAAAATTTAGTTCTAAGCAAAAGCATGCAGGGTTTCATTGATTAACCAATCACGTTCTTGACACACCAGCTAGAACTAAAGTTGAAAATTCTCTTGGAGGCCTAACATTACTCCCCAAACATTTTGCAGTTGAGAAAATAATATAGTTTAATACTAATTTTCCCACTTAAAAATATTCTGCATCTGCTACTGCTAACGGCGCTAGTTACTCTCCTAGTTTAGTCTTTTTAAAAATATCTAGTGTTCGATTATTGCTATGTGATGATTTACTACTATTGTATGTGTTGCATATACGGAAAAGTTTGCTGTTTATCCTGTCTTCTACACTTCAAAAGCAATGCCAATTGTTCATCGTACACAACTTTTACAAGTGACTTCTCTTTCTCAGGCTGGCATTTCGCCCCTCCTTCAGCGCCAGTTTGAAGAATTAGCTAAACAGAAACATGTTGACAGTGGGAATCCCGGGGAAAGCAAACGGAGGAAATTGGTTGTTATTGGTCAGGATTGTGTGGAACCACTCCAAGCACTTCGGAGTTCTGGCCAGGAGGTAATGTTGCGTATATTGCCCAGTGTTCTCATTTTCAATTGTTATCGCATTCCTATTAGTTGGGTCTTTTCGAGTCTAATGTTTTCGGCATCTGTGCATGTAATTTTGCAGAGTCAATATAGGGTCTAATACCAGATGGTCATTTTGACTTTTATTATGTAATGATTTTTTCTTTTTTTTCCCTCATCATTGCCGTTAATATATACTCCCTCTGTCCCGGATAAATATTCCTAGTTGATAAAGCACAGGAATTAAGAAACATAATTAATGATGTGCTGTAAAATGTATTCCGACAATAATATCCATGAACATTAATTGAGTTCAACTATTTTAAACAATTGAGTTTCTTTGGAACGCATTATATTAAATGAAACTTTAAGGGTATATTAGGAAGAATGGTAGAGAATAGGTAGATCAAAAGTCTTTAGGAACATTAGTTGGGACATCTCAAAATAGAAAGTAGGAATATTTAGGAATATTAGTTGGGACATCTCAAAATAGAAAGTAGGAACATTTATTCGGGACTGAGGGAGAATATATATATATATATATATATTGATATTGAAAGAAAGGGAGTCAGTAGATGCGAAGAAGGGAGATGAGCATATTCAGTTATTGTAGTGAGCGTTATTATGCATCGGTATTTAAGAAATGTATTTCCAGATATTGAGATTGGTTTTGTTTCTTCTCGTTTAGAGGCCTTAGTTTGATATTATCCTGGATGTAAAATTAGTAAGATACTCTTAACTCTTCTACAATGGAGTCTTTAGTTACCTTAAGGTTGAATATTTTTCAGGTGTCCACGGGTGTGAAAGAGGTTGCAGAAAAACGCAGAAATTTAGACAGCTTAAGAAGAAAGAGGAAAGAGGAGAAAAAACGTGCGCACTTGTCACTCTCTCTCTCTCTCCCTCCCCCCTTTCTCTGTTGTACTTTATCCCCAACAACTTTCCGATGTTTATTTTGTCATTTTTACATCTTTTTCTGTTGCCAACGTAGGGTTGCATGATCAAAGGAGAAAACAGAGGAAAAAGATGAAAGCTGGAGGTGAGTAGAAATCAGCTGAATTTCCACACATGTTTATGTGAAGTATGAAATCAGCCCGATTTCCTTCATATTCAGCAAGCCAAGCTATAGTTCGAAACTCCTACTCAGCATCCTTATATTATGGGCACGAGATATTTTCGGTTTCGCAACCTGGTTTTATACAAGTTTGTATCAGTCAAAGTAGTACGGAGAGACTGTACTATATGATGCTTCGACTAATGATTAATACGGAGTACTTATTAGGCTTAGCCATTGACATTCGTGAAAGAAAAGATTGGTTAGTTGTTGCCGAATTAAATAAAATCCTGAACTAACTTATTGTTTAACATTTGTGCATTTTCTTTGTTTTAGGAATTCACGTTAATGTCAAATAATATATTTTTTTTCTTCTAATTTTAAGAATGACAATAATGTTCTTAATTTTGTGTTTTGATATTTGAACATTACGGTAATTTCTTTAAGCCCAGATGCCTGAAATTATGAAGTCGTATAAGTTAGTAGTTGACGTGCAAAGGAGTCTCATAGCAGGGTTTGACTTTTGACTTTGTAAAGTCGGAAAGATGGGGATAGCTGGATAGGCATTGCGTATTTAAATCTTCTATCCTATTATCCGTCACAGTTTCTGTATTATTTAATTTAGTCTTACAAGTGTTTTGTAAAAATTGTAAAAAATTTGTTAAAATAACAAGGATACGTATAAAGCTGTGATTTAATGTAACAGAGTGAAATACTCTTTCATAATGTGTAATTTTTGGGGAAAAAATAAGGGTAAAATGGTAAAAGTGATGTTTAAAAAATTTAAATAAGATAATTATTTAAAGTAGGGAAAAAAAATAAGGGTAAAATAATAAAAGTGATATTTTAAAAAAAATTTAACAAGATAATTATTTTGAAACGGATAAAAAAAGAAAGGATGACAATAATTTAGGTACGGAGGAAGTAGAAGATTTGAAAAGGAAGGAATACAAGTTTCATTGACCTTTTTTTTTTTTTTTTTGTTGATAAACGGGTCTGACTTTGTTAAGTTGGAGCACTTAGGGGTGTAAATGGTTCGATTTGGTTCGGTTTATGACAAAATTATGAACCGAACCGCCTCCTAACGGTTCCATTTTTTTCAAATCGAACCGAATCATTCGGTTTGGTTTGGTTCGGTTTGGTTTTATGGTTCAAAGTAATTTATTTTTCAAATATTGGAAAAAAAGAAGACAGGGTAAATTTTCAAATATTGAAAAAGAAAAAGAAAGTTGAGACTAATTTTGTAAGGTCGAGAGAGATCTTACATGGTTGAGAGAAATTTTGGTTCTATGAGGTATGAAAAAGAATGTTAGAGAGGTGAAATGAGAGTGTCGGCGAGGTGAGAAGGACAATAGCGGATTAATGGTGAAACACGACATTACGTTGATGTGAGAGAAAAAGAGAGAGAGTTGAGAGACTAAGAGCCCGTTTGGTGCAGCGTTTACAAAACGCAGTGTTTTAAAAACGGAGGTCTTTCCTTATAAATACGTTTGGGATATCACTTCAATACGAAGCTTTTTTTTCCTAGTAGCGTTTTAAAACCTGCGTTTTGGGAAAAATGGAATTCCAGCGTTTTAAACGTGCGTTTGAAAACGTGCGTTCTGTCGATATTGAAACACATTTTTTGCAAATAAGCAGTGTTTTATCCCTGCGTTTTGGCCAAAACGCTCGACTAAACGGGCTCTAAGGCGTGCAATTAACATCTTTACTCTTAGATTTTTCTAGATCTCGGTATAAAATTTTCAAGACAAATCAATGACTATTAATAACAAGAATATTATATATATATATATATATATATAACGGTTTGGTTTGGTTCGGTTTGACCCCTAAAATCACAAACCGAACCAAACCGATCGAATTATAAAATTTCCAAACCGTGACCAAACCACCCAGTCTAAAACCAAACCAAACCACTCGATTTAGTTTAGTTTGATTCGATTTCGCGGCTCAGCGGTTTTAATTTACATCCCTAGGAGCACTAGTGGTCGGCCGGCCAGTCAGCCCTATGCCCTATTTAGCTGAGGTTATTCTGGCCTACTTTCACCTTTTTGCCCATGTAATTATATGATGTATAATATTATTCGGTTAAGACGGTTAAATTCGGTATTAGGGTAATGGTAAATACTTTTTTCTAAGGCCTCATTTTGTACATGTCAATGCAATTGATTTCTCGCAATTTTTTGTTGAATAAAGCGACGGAAGGAAATGACTTGAGACCAAATGAAATAATAAATATAAATTAAACATATGACATTATAGAAGGATACAATTGTCTTTTATAAAAAAATTAATTATTAAGAAATTTAAATACCACCTCCTCTATCTCCTCCATCAAGATTATAATTATTTTAAATTTTAGTACTCCCTCCGTTCCAGGCAAAGAGTCCACTTTCTTTTTATAGAAGTCAACATAAGACTAAATCAAATAAAAAATTTACATACTTTACTTATGTTTTAAAAAATAAAATTTCATTAATTAAAATTTATCTTAATAATATTATAGATTACAACTTTAATAACTTTGTAAAAACCACTAGATTTATGTTAATTATTGGTTAAACTTTAGTTTAGTTGACCAAAAAAAGTCAAAAGTTGACTCTTTGCCTGAAACGAAAGGAGTAATTAATTTTAAGATATAGTAATGCAATTCCTATTCTCAATTTGTTATTGACAAACCAGTTATCAATCAATTTTATAAATAAAATCGATTTCATTTTCACGTACGAATAGAGTCTAAAAGTCAAAAGGAACATGTAATGCAATGTAAAGTTATGACATTCTTTCCAAATATTCCATACCATAATGTTTACCAAGTAACATTACATGTACATAATTGCGTCCACTTCTACCTCTCTGACTTTATATATGTTGGGATTATTAGAGAGAAAATAGATAGCAAGTGGTAATACGTTACCTGACTTTTCAATAGATTTTCCAAAAGGTATGTAAGACATTTCCTTACTTATTAATACCATAATCAAGAATGAAAAATGACAGTTTTAAATTTTCGTTGTCCAAATTTTCTATCCTAATTTAAATAATATGTGACGGATTAGAGAGTGATATCACACGTTAAGTTTTATGTTAACCAATTAATAACATGTTTGTCACCTAAATTAACGTGAAAATTTGAGACAAAAAATTGAATCTCAAAATCACTAGTAATCAAGAATAGACATTCATGAGATTTTCCAAAGGAAAAGCTTTCAAAATAATGATAAATTTATGGACCATACCTATGAATCTCTTATTCCTCAAGAACTTTGGTTAAGAGGCGATATTAACACTTAAAAAAATTTCAAATGAAATACCCTACGATATAATACATAAAATATTTGATAAAAGCAAAATAAAATCTTGATGGAGTATGGCAATGAAACTTGAAATGCCAGTAGCAATTCCCCTTTTACTACAGCACAAAAAGAAAATGATCAAAATTCATGTATTAGTTAAGGTGTACGGAAACTGACTCTTATATCACCTTACTACTAAACAAAAACTAAAAATAATACTCCCTCCATCCCGGATAAATGTTTCTACTTTTTATTTTGGAATGTCCCACCTAATGTTCCTAAAGACTTTTAATCTACCTATTTTCTACCATTCTTCCTAATATACCCTTAAAACTTTATTTAATATAACACATCCCAAAGAAATGCAATTATTTAAAATAGTTGAACTTAATTAATGTTCATGGGTATTATTGTCAGAACACATTTTACAGCACATCATTAATTATGTTTCTTAATTCCTGTGTTTTATCCACTAGGAACATTTATCCGGGACGGAGGGAGTATATAAATTTTGCTAACAAATACCCATATATGTAATATATATAACCCAGTTTTTGGTGGATTTTAATCTTTGAATACCAAAAATCCCATACGTTCACACTAGGATAGAGACATAGTAGTATCAATAAACAACGGAGACGAAAAAAAAAAAAAAATTGTCTCTTGGATATGTACCACGAAAAATATTAGTAGTATTTTTTCGTTCCAGAAAAAATAATCTTACTTTATCCATTGGTTTGTTACAAAAAGATAATAGTATTTTGAAATGAATAAATATTTATAGTGCATTTTAAAAAGAGATCATAATTCGTAAGAAGGTGCCTTACTCTCCCACAGTTCAGTCCATCAATACACGATAGGTCGGATCAATGAGATTCGTTTTACAGAAAATATTCGTAATACGATCTTTTCTAAGTTTTTATCATTTAAAAAATGTACAAATAAGTAATGTTATAATCTTAAAGAAATTAATTTATCAAAATAGACTTTTTTTTAGTAATTTCCACTACCGAAGCCCGCTCTAATCAATGATGTAATCTGTGGGCTACATCTAGAATATTAGTAGGAAATAAAAAAAAGAAAAAAAAAGATTAAATAAAAGAGTACTACGTGTGTAGAGTATATATTAATTCGAGAATAAGCCATTTTCCATTAAAGTACAAGTCAATGGTACCATACATTGGTTGTCTCTTTCCAAAAACACTCCTATCATCCCCTCGCCGCCGCGTTACTCTAATTAAGTATGATTGATCGTTGTTAACACGATTTTTATAAATTAATCTTATAATTTTACTTTAGTTAAATGCAATTTCGGGAATATTTGTCCAAGTAATATGCATTACGCAAGAGACGTGACATTAATTCTATTTAAATTATCTTGATTTACATGTATTTTCAATTGGAGCACAATATTTAATTAGACGAATAAGTGTATTATTGCAAATTGACTTATTTGTGGTGTGTTGACTCTTGCAAGTTGCAATTTAACAAGAGGAAGGGGTGGCTAATTACATCACTTAGTACATCATCTAATTACTTAAAAAGAAGTTGATTTAGATTGGAATTTACTTTAAATCTGATTAAGCTAACTTCTCATCAAGTACTTATATTACTGCTATGGACAATTATGCTGCTTAATGAAGTTTAATCTTAGGCATTGCTTTATACGTGAAATTTTATTGTTATTGTCAAACAAACTCGAAAGATAGAAAAGCAAAACACCCCTCCAAGTAGATTTACTCATAACTAAACGAATCTTTTAACACATAATTTTTAGAAATATGGTTTGTTCTCTATCGAGATTTAGTAATTTTGATTTTTTTGTAATTTTAAACTTTCTCTTTTTTTATCTCACCAGTTTTTGATAACCAAGCACAAGAGGGGAGTAGCACTTTTACAAATAATCACCAAATTTTCAATTAAAAAGGCATTAAGCAGAAACAATTAAGTTGGAAAAAAAACAGATGGTTGCCAAGTGGCTATAGCCTATAGCATGAAGGTCCTTAATTGATATGAATGAACTTTTATTAACATCTAAAGCAAAACTACTTCATAAATGTTATTTATGTCACTTTACTATCGTTTTCTTTAAAGCAATCTCATTTTGAAGACAGACATTATTTTAACTGTTAAAACAATAAGTATAAAATATTAAATTTATTCCTGTCGTCATCTTCATCTTCACCGGTTAAAAAAAAAACAAACACTAATTCAATCGACTCCCAGGAGAAAGAATCTTACTACCTTCTATGAAATTACTTGACGTAGCCACAAATATTGCATTGCTGATGCTCACTTCTCTTCCATGAGAGTTGGAAAATCTACTTGTTTCGGAGAAAGACAAAGATCCCACCACTCTACTGCTTCAAATCTCCCCAATTCCTCTCTTTCTCTCTCTTCTCTCTCTCTCTCTCAATCCAGACAACGCACCCACCAAATTTCTACTTGTTTCGCTTTCACATGACAGCATCCTTAACACTCCTCCCCCCCCCAGACACTAGTCTCCTAGGCTCCTAGCTCACCCACACACACACACAAAACCCACTTCAGAACCTCTCTCTATCTCTGAGTGTTTCTTTTCTTTTGGGTTTTGGAAATGCCCATCAACACAGAAGCAGGGTCGCCTCCGCCACCCATGATTGGCAAGATCGGACCCTACACCGTCTTTGTCACACCTCCGGCCACTCCCAAACCATCTGAGCCTTTGGTGGAGTCCCCATGAAGAAGCTTTCTATTAAGACCGGGTTCAATCTCCTAGGCCCTCACCGCCACTGCAGTATTAACTAAACCATCCAGATCCATAACCCCAATCTCTGAAAAATCAATCACCCGCAGTGGGGATTTCGTAAAAACCCCGGGAAAGAAAATCCCAGTCGACCCACTTCAAGAATTCGGGTTGGAGAAGTCGAGAACGAAATTGACATACGAGAAAAGGGAGAACTTAATCTGTGTGGATCTAAGTTTGCAAGACTGTGGATTCGACTAATGTGGAAGGAGATGGAGAAGTGGAACAACAACGGACATAGGTAATTGGGTTCAATTTAGAATTTGAAACTGAAATTGGAGAGGTGGAGCAGAGGAGGTGCCTAAGAGGACGGGTTGACCGGCTTGACCACACCCTCAACGCCTCCATTGCTTGATTGCTGCTGCTGCTTGCTCTCTGTGTTTTTGTGTGTGCTGTGCTGCTACAAATTTTACCATCTCTCTCTCCAAACTTCAAAAGAAATTGATTATCTTATGATTATCAAAATCAAACGGGGATTGAATCTGAATCAATTAGTGCAATTTGAATTCCAACCCTTAGGCTTGCAATTTGGGGGTCATTTCTGTTCAAATACGCAGCTGATATGAAGGGTATGACTGTCCATTTTAGGGGTAACATAGGTATTTGACTCAAAATTAACGTCTGAGTTTAACATCCGTCAAAAAATAGGCTCGCTTGCAAGAAAATTATAGTATAATGACAAGAATAACATTTTTAAAATTGTGATGGTTAAATTGTAATTTTGTGAATAGTTGGATGACTCAAATATGAATTTTGCCAACACGTAACTTAAACTCTTAAAGTATACGTTGGAATTTTCTCTATTACCCCTAGTAAACAACGTTTACCGCAATTCTCAACAAAAACTTGTTAGCAGTGAGTTTATTGTAGGGGTGTAAGTTCGAACCGTCGAATCGAATAAAATCGAATTGAATCGGCCAGTTTAATTCGATTTTGGGTTAGGACGATTCGGTTTAGATTTAAAAATTTTATAAATCGAGCAGTTCGGTTCGGTTTGCGGTTTTTGATGCCGAATCGAACCAACATCATTTAATTTTTATTTTTTATTATATATTTATATATATATTATTTAGTAATTAGCAATTGAATTTAACAAAAAAATTGTTGTTGTTTGCCAACATTTTGATTGAATTATTGTAATTTTAAAGTTAATTTTTTGGCTTTTAATTATTTAGTTTTTGTTAAAGGTATTTTTTTCCTATTTAAAAGTTTAGTTTTTTTTTAATATTTAAATAATTAAACTGCCGAATCAAACCAAATCGATCAGTTCGGTTCGGTTCGAAGTTTGTGACGGTTCGGTTTAAAAAATATGAAACCGTTAGGAGGTGGTTCGGTTTGCAATTTTGGTACAAATTAACCAAACCGAACCACTTGCACCCCTAATTTATTTCATCTTTCAATATGGGCATATAAATTGATTAAATTTTAGTCCGAATTCAATATTCATGATAAAGTTTTAGATATAAACCTTTATAGCTAACTAATATAACACCCGTGCGATGCACGAGGATTTTATAGATATAAATAAAATATTTAAAAAGCTTAATGTTAACAAAATAAATAAATAATTATACTATAAATATTATAAGTTAATGTAAACAAATAATTAAAATGTGAAAGTTAAAAAAATAATAAAAGAGAATCACATAAATAAAATAATTTATAATTATAAAATTAGAAATAATTCTGAAGATATCCGGGTCTCAATGAGTATTACGAAACTTAGAGATACAATAACTAAGCTCTAATACCAATTAAAACAGTTAATGCTTTGATACCAATAAAATAGTCAATTTTCAGGCTTAGATATAAAATAGTTAAGCTTTGATACCAATTAAGGGATGATTCCACCTCTGCAATGCATGAAATCTATATTAATATAAAAATTTAATATTTTAGTGAGTGTAATGTATAAAAATTTAATATTTTAGTGAGTGCAATGTATAAAAATTAAAAAATAATTAAAAGTAAATATAAAAGATTACTCAGACTTTGGTTGATAGACATTGCATAAGACACAATTGTAAAAATAAAAATAAAAATATTCCACATACACCTTATATTAACATTATAAATAATTTACTTTTTCGGAAAAAAATTACAAATTTTTTTTTTTCATTTTCCGATATACTTTCCTAGAGTTTTACTTATACTTGCTTCAAATTTGATGAAAAGAAACAAAAAATATTTTCATCTATTTTTTTTCTGATTGATTTTAATTTTTTACCGGTTTCACTTAAAGCTTATGTGTATTTTTCATATTTTTTTGTTATAAATATTTTGAATCTATAGAAATGAACTTCAATATTTTAGATACTTCCTCTGTCCGGGATAAATGTTCCTAGCTGGTAAAACACATGAATTAAGAAACATAATTAAAGATGTATTGTAAAATGTGTTCTGATAATAATACCCATGAACATTAATTGAGTTCAACTTTTCTAAACAATTAGGTTTCTATAGGATATGCTATATTAAATGATGCTTTAAGTGTATATAAAATTACCTATATTTTTTTGATTATTTACCGATCGCTTGACATTTGTTTTCTTATACCACTGCTTTAAATTTTTAGAAAGGAACCAAAAAACAAAATTTTAAATCTGTATTTCTTTCTTAAAAATTTGCTTGACTCCTCAAGGTAAGTCCAAATTTTATCAACCAACTTTGACATTAACATATTCATAACGTGATCTGATTTTTTTTTATTTTGACGTAAAATAAATGTGTTTATTTATTTATTTTATTTTTTTGTATCTTAAAATATATTATTTGAATATTTTATCGATATAATGTCTTTTGCATACTAATTATGTGAATATTTTTTGTTATAATAACTCCGGATCAAATGAAATGGACAAAATTTTTAGGACTATATAATTTTTGTTAAAAATTTCTTACGATGGATTCTTTTGTTAATATTAATTTGCTGAACCTATAAACTCAAAAGCTTAAAGGTTCCATAAGAAATCATCAGCAAAAGAACATTCATTGAATTGGGAATTGAAAACATCATTACGTTGTAGACTAACTTTTGATGTTTTAATGTTGACCAACTTAAAAATTAGAAATTTATATTTTCAAGGCAAGCACAAGTTTTCATCAAAACAAACTGGGTTACAATTTTGGCAAGTAGATTTTGGCGAAAATTTTCCTTTTATAGATTCAATTGTTATTATATATATATAAATATAGATATGAATTCAATTAGAACTCGATTAACTATTAATTTAATAGAACGATTCAAATATAGTCATATCGAATCCATTAAAGATCTTGTTTGATAAAAACCTTGAGTTATTGGTTATATATTTTAGTGTTAATTTCACAAAAACCTATACACTTATTTTAGATCAAATTTTTTTTTTTTTTGCTAAAACGATACATTTTATAGATAGTACAAATAAGAACAAAAAACCCCAGAATTATGTCGATAAATCTCGAAACCTATACACTCTGAATCATTAAATCAAACATACTCTAAGTATATTTCAGGCCAACTAATTTCATTAATTTGATCCCCTTTGAAAACCAAGAAAACAGTTTTTTGTGCAAATAGTCAGAAAACCTCCAAGAGGGCATTTATATTTAGAGCTGTCAAAGCGGGCAGGTCACCCATCAAAAAATAATATATTAATTTAAAATTTAATATAATTATTATTAAGCTAAAAATTTGATATTTTGATATAAATATTATATATAAAAGTCAAAAATTAATGAAAGTCCTCCCAAATAAAACTTTAAATTAATACAATATACAGAGAAGAACATTAAATTAATGAAAATCTTTTCAAATAAAAATGGAAGCTGCTGTTAAATTTGTAAGGTATTAGTATTAAGGAAAAAAAGAAATTTACTTTTTATGCTTACAGGAATCCTGCCTAAGTTTTTTTTATTTTATTTTAAAATTTTTACTTTTATCCTTGTTCCTTAGATTGGCAGGCCAACCTGCCCCAATTCGGATAGAACCACCTTGGCCCGCAACCCACGCAGGCTCAGCCTATTTAACCTGTTTATAAATGATCTCATATCTTATCAACCTAACCCGCCTATTTTGTGTGATGATTCAAACGAATTCAACGGACTAAAACTATTTTATCAGCTCTATTTATATTGGGTAGAAAGAATCCAATCAAGTGTGAACTAGAATCCAAATTGGAGTAAGTTCCAAACTAGTGGGCATAGAGTCAAGAGATGGCTGACATGTGGCTGCAGAAAGTAGGGGTTTTGAGCAGAATGACCTTTTTCATAATCTTCTCCCTTCTTTTCTCGTCCAATCCAAATGTTAAAAGAGAAACTATTGAGGACATATTGTTTGTTATTTTAGTTAAGTAATTTAGGATTTTTTTTTCTGCTTTTTATTATTTTATCATTTTTAAAATAATTTTTATTAAATTAATATAAAATTTTAAAATTATTTTTTAAAAATAAATTTACTAAAATTGTAGGGCAATTAAGTGAAATGTAGGTATTGGGCCACTCAAAGATTTATTAACATCTAAAAGCTACCAACACCACAGAGTTTTTCAGAGGTTGGAAAACTCCCCCACCATCTCTATCTCTTCCTTTTCCCAACCTCTAATTTTTGTTTTGTCTTCTCATGTGATTTTCTCTTCATCAAGATTACCATTTGTTTGGAAAAGCAAGTATAAATTTCATTTTAAAGGAATGCATATATAATAAAAAATTATATTAGATGATAAATACTATATCTTTAAATAGTTTTAATTTTTTTGTCAGGAGCAGTCGAAAAGATAAATTAGAATGCGATAGTTATTAGAAGAAGATATAACAAAATTATGTTAGACAATTGACTGTAATAAAAGGAGACTTTCTTTTTAACACAACATTTTTTTGAAAAAAATGAAAGGAGACTTTCTTTAATATATTTGACTTTGAGACATTTCATTAATATTTCATTTGGACTAGAATCTTTGAGTTTTTATTTTTTCTTTCTCCTTTTTGGCTACAAAAACTTTTAGAGGGGTTACATCTGGTGAGTTCAAACACAAAACCTGATCATTCAGAATCCAAATTCTTAAGTTACTAAGGAAATGTCTTACATACCTTTAGGAAAAATTTAATTTTAAGAATTTAAAATTTAATATAACATACTACTACAGCACACATGAATTAAGTAATTTCGCTACAACACCAAATTATTAGAGATATAATTATTTTGTAGGAAAAATATATGCGTAGTTTGTTAAATATTTGACTTTTCAACTTTGGCGCTTTAATTGCATGCCTACGCTAGTAGTGGTTTGACTTCTTCATTTTTATGCATTTTGAAAGTGAACACTTAGTTGACTCGTGATATTTCAGACCGGATCTTCTGTGCCATAAGTCTATCTCATTCCCTTTACCACAATGCAAATTTAATGTTAGATTTAGAAAAGCAATCGAAATTCAACATTGGATTTCCCTTGTGGTACAGGGAATGGGACAAGCATATGGGATAGAAGATCTGGAGCCGTGATATTTCACTTAGTTGAATATTAATTTCTTTATTAATGAAAAAAAAAAAGAGAATATCAAGATTTCCTTGTGCTACCAAATATGATAAGGGATGTAATTGCAACCGATTCTTTTATAATTTGGGAGAGTTTATTTTACTACCGTTTTTGTCTATTTATTATATTACAAATTATTTCCTTAAGTAAATACATGTCTGGAAAAATTTACCATTTAATTACTTGCTCTAATTAAATTGACTAATAAAATTACTTTTTCTAATTACCTTCGAATATTATTTTCTAGTTCAAACCATTACAAATGAACAAATTAGCTATTCTTTTTCTATTTTCATTTTTTTGTAAAAATGTTTATCTATTAAGCTTATGATTGGAATCATGTTGCATAATATATAAATTTAAAAAAATGATATCATAAGAATATTTTTTGTCTACCTAACTTTGAGAAAATATGCAATCTCTTGAAAAATTTAAAATTAGAATTAAATTATATAATTGTAAAAAATTGATCTAATAGTAAAACCATATTGTGATAAAATATCGTAAGATTTTAGTAGACACATGCCTTAATGATTTTACTTTTTTGATATTGGAACACGAGACCGAGTCATAAACATATTTAACTAAACATATTTATTAAAAAAATTAAACATAGAAAATTAAAGAATAACTACCTTGTTTGTTATTCTGTTGAGAATTAAAAGGTAATTTTAAAATTAAAAAATTGTCCTCAACTTGAAATTAAACGATAAGTATTTAAAAATTAATTATATCTATAAGTATAATAATAATAATAATAATAATAATAATGTAATAAATAAGCCAAAAAAATAAATATTTATACTCCATCGTGTTTTGTTCTCAATCAATTCAAACCTTTCCTAGTTTGTCAAATTCAACTCATTCAGATTACTGTACCCCACCAGCGTCTAATTACGCAACATTCAACCTTCCATACAAAATTACATTGCTACCCCTCACAAAGGCAATAGTAAAAGTCAAACATTTGTTAACTGAATGATCTATAAATTCGGATCCCATAGTTACTTGTGCAATTGAATCTCTCTTTTCAGCGTTTCTATTTAACCAAAAAAGAGAGAAATTTCCAGGGAACCAAAAATGGCTTCCCAAACCTGTTCAGCCGACCAACTGGCTCAATTCTTCGGCTCCAACACCACTAACGCTACCGCCGCCGCCACCTTCATCTGCGACCAGTTCACCACCGTCTCCAACAGGTTCTCCGACACAGCCTACGCCATCGACTCCACTTACCTTCTCTTCTCAGCCTATCTCGTCTTCTCCATGCAGCTTGGCTTTGCCATGCTGTGCGCCGGCTCAGTTCGCGCCAAAAATACCATGAACATCATGCTCACCAACGTCCTTGATGCAGCCGCCGGAGGCCTCTTCTATTACCTCTTCGGCTTTGCCTTTGCATTCGGCACCCCTTCTAACGGATTCATCGGCCGCCATAACTTCGGTCTCAAATCCATCCCTACTTCAAACTTCGACTACAGCAACTTTCTCTACCAGTGGGCCTTCGCTATAGCCGCCGCTGGAATCACCAGCGGCTCAATAGCCGAGCGAACTCAGTTTGTGGCTTACTTGATTTACTCCTCTTTCTTAACCGGGTTCGTTTACCCGGTTGTTTCTCATTGGTTCTGGTCCGTTGATGGGTGGGCAAGTGCAACGTATACGGGCAAGTTATTATTCGGATCCGGAGTGATCGATTTTGCAGGATCTGGAGTTGTCCACATGGTTGGTGGTGTTGCCGGGTTATACGGTGCTTTAATCGAGGGCCCGAGAATCGGTCGATTTGACCACACGGGTCGGGCAGTAGCTCTACGTGGTCACAGTGCCTCATTAGTTGTGCTCGGAACGTTCTTGTTGTGGTTCGGATGGTACGGTTTTAACCCGGGATCATTCAACAAGATTTCAACTGCTTATGAATCAGGTCACTATTACGGAGTGTGGAGCGCAGTGGGTCGAACCGCAGTCACAACCACACTAGCGGGTTGTACCGCGGCGTTGACCACTTTGTTCGGCAAAAGGATTCTTAGCGGTCACTGGAATGTAACCGATGTTTGTAACGGGCTGTTGGGCGGGTTTGCAGCTATTACTTCCGGGTGCTCCGTGGTGGATCCATGGGCTGCCATTATTTGCGGGTTCGTAGCGGCTTTGGTGTTAACGGGTTGTAACAAGCTAGCTGAGAAGTTCAAGTACGATGACCCGTTAGAGGCGGCCCAACTTCACGGTGGGTGCGGTGCGTGGGGGATTATTTTCACGGCTTTGTTTGCAAGGGAGAAATATGTTAACGAGGTGTACCCGAAAGAAGGGGGTCGGCCATACGGGTTGTTCATGGGTGGGGGTGGGAAGCTCTTGGCAGCCCACTTGATCCAGATTCTAGTGATTATCGGGTTTGTGAGTGCAACAATGGGTCCGTTGTTTTTTGTTCTACACAAGCTAAAACTTCTACGGATCTCGGAAGAGGACGAGATGGCGGGTATGGATCTAACCCGACATGGAGGGTTTGCATATGTTTATGAAGATGATTCACACAAGCTTGGAATGCAGATGAGGAGGATAGAACCAGCGGTTTCAGCTTAATTCATTTCATAAATATTTATTTTTTTTTATTTTTGTAACCAGGTAGGAATATTTGGTGTTTGGGTGGGTGGGTGGTTGAGAGTGAAGGTTATGAAAATGTGGATTGTAATTGTTTGTCTGTTGTTTATTAGTATTTTTCTTCTTCGTTGACTTTTCTATCTCAATAGGGAGTAATTTATAGGATTAATATACTCCCACCCTCCCTATATTATTCTTTTCCTTTTTTTTTACATTTTAGAATAATTGTCATGTTTAAAAATTTTTCTTTTTAAAAAATTATTTTTATCATTTTATCTTTTTTTTTATTTTAATTATGAATCACATATACATGGGTATTAAAAAAAATTATACATTATATCAATATTAAAAAATTATACATTATACTAATATTAATAATTATGTCAATTATTTTTTTTTAATTTGGGTCAAACAAGATAATTATTAAGGGACGGAAGGAGTATAATTTAGTTCCTAAACTTTACATTTTCTAGTGATTCGGTCCTTAATTGTTAAAGTTTCCTAATGTAGTCTTTGAACTCAACATTTGATGTCGTAGTAGTTTCTCATACCGTTATTTTAAACAAAATCGTTAAAAAAATCTTAAAATAACAAAATTGTCCTCAATTGGACCGGTAGAGATGTTAAAAGGGTCACAATCCGTAGGGTTGGCCCGTTTAAACCGAAAAAAATAGGATTAGGGCTTAATAACCTGTTTAAAATCAGGGCTTTTTAGGACTGGTTCGTTTAACCCGCGGCCCGTCAGGTTTCAGGGTTGGCCTGCCAGCCCGCATAATATTAATTAGGCCGTAAAAAGTTTAAGAGATACGTAAAACAACCACCATGAGAATAAAACCAACAACCTTTTAATCCAAAGTTAAATATATTTATCTTTTGCACTACATGTTTTCTTTGTGTACTTGTGAATAAATTTCAAAAGAACTACTAAGTAGAGCTATTACATTATTTATTTTGAGAAAAACAGGTTGAAAATTATAACACATCGATGTAAAATAATGTCTAGTTTATATTTCTTTTGAAAAACATAAGAAACTATCAAAGTTATGACTGATTTATCGATTCACTATTTTAAAATATTGTTATATTATATCTTTAATCGTGGCCCGTTTAGCCCGAAACCCGCTAGGGTTAGGGTTAGATCTGCAATATTAGTGACCCGAAAAAATTGGACCGTTTAGCTTGCGGCTGGTTAGGGCCACAACCCGTTAGGGTTGGTCTGAAACCGTTAGGGCTAGTCCGTTTAACATCTCTATGGACTGGGATGCCTATGTGAATTTTTTTTGATGCCGAGAATGGAGAAATTTTTTCCCTCTATACTATTTATCTATACCTCTCTCTCTTCTCTCCTCTCCTTTCTCTTGTCTCACTTTACTCTCTCTTTTCCAAAAAAAAAAAGCCAATTACCAAAACCGAGTTGCAGCTTATTTCAAACAAAATAATGAATCAATTTTGTCATTTTAAGATTTTTTTAACGATTTCGTTTAAAATAATGGTATGAGGGACTAATACGACATTAAATGTTCAGTTCAAGGACCGACTCACCAGGAAATGTAAAGTTGAGGGACCAAATTATATATTAATCCTAATTTCTATGATTATAAGGAAGGTTTTTAAAAGTGTGAATATTTTATTTTTTTAATTGTTTTTATTGCCTTTGGACTCATGAGGTATTTTTAATTTTTTATTGAGTGTTTACTAGAATTGGTTTGCCTAATTTATGATTGGTTGACGTTTTGATTTAAAATCAAATCTCAGTTGAGAATATCTCTTAAGTTAACCAAGTCTATTCTTTAAAATCAAGTTAATAAATTTACTTACCTAATAAAAGATTCATATATATATATATATATATATATATATATTTCGTGCATCTTGGAAACTTTTAAGATATATTTTTTAAAATTTAATTCAAACTTGCGAGCAAGTCTTTCCCTAGAATCATCAACATATATACTAAATTTATTCATCTTGAGATCCCTAAAATCAAGCTACTAAATTTTCTCGTTCATCTTTAGATCCCTAAAATTAAGATTCTAAAACGTAATGATAGACTAGGTAATTCGTGAATGATATTTTAGAAATTTTCCATAAAAAGTGGAGCGGTATTTAGCACTATGTTTTGATTTTGTCATAAGAACCTAATAGTGATTCAGTTTTTTTATTTTTAATTAATTATTTTCTTCATGAAGTGCTACATTTGTTCTACCCAAATTGAGATAAACTTTATTTGTTTCTCTTGTGTTCAAGTATTTCATTGTTGTGTTTCATTTTTTCCTCTTTTATCATTATGAGATTCGATATATATATATATATATATATATATTGAGAGAGAGAGAGAGAGAGATATGATATGTTAATCTCAATAATTTGATTTTAGGTGTCTTGCTCCCATTGTGTGCATTTAATAACAAAGTTGACTAGGTGTTGACTTGGTTAATAATTAATGTGTAATCTTACTTGAATGCTTCAACAAGCTTTAGTCTACTTGACTATGTTCCAAAAGGGGAAATTTCTTTTCCCGAGAGTCTCCACACCCCAGCCCCATGAAAATGTGAGAGAAAAAATTACGGTGACTGACTACGAGCCGTTTGGTGCGTTTATAAACGCAATGTTTTAAAACGGCGTTTAAAAACGCGGTGTTTTAAAACGGAGGTCTTTCCTTATAAATACGTTTGGGATATCATTTCAATACGCTTTTTTCTCCTAGTAGCGTTTTAAAACTGCGTTTTGGGAAAAAGAATTCTAGCGTTTTAAAACGCATGCGTTTGAAAACGCCGCATTTCTAATTGAAACACATTTTTGCAAATAAGCTGCATTTATCCCCGTTTTGGCCAAAACGCCGACCAAACTACATGTGTTTATTGTTTAGTGAATAAACAATATTGTAACTTGTAACTTGTATTTCCATTCAACATATATATGTTGTAACTTGTAATTCCATTGGAGAGAGAATAAATGTTTAGTTAGTAAAAAGTTTGCTTCTCAAATATTCTAATCTATCATCGTACAATTTTTTGAGTAATCCTATAAAATTTACTTATGTTACGCTTTAAATATTTTACATTCTCGTCAATGTACAATATTTTAAATCATAGATTATTGGAGAAATTTCTAAAAGTTGTTGAAATGTGTTGAAAAATGTATTGGAATAAATGGGGAATAATGATATTCCAAGTTCTTTACCGGGTTGGACACATGGATTCAGAATCCGAATCATTTAAATGCGTTTGAGTTTCAATTAGATTCATGCTCTTTATCTCCACTCCTATTTGACACGAACTAGGTAAGATGTAAATGGGAGGAAATATGTGGATTCTCTTTATTCATGTGTATGAATATTTATTTTGCATAATTGATATTTTAAAATATTAATTAAATAATATACAAAAGTAGGGGTGTGCAAGATCCACCCAATCCACAATTATTGCCCAATTCAATCCGAATGTTGTGGTTTTGGGCAAATCAAATATTACGTGGGAGAATAATGAATTTATCTTAAAGAAATTAGCAACATGCGGATTGGGTTATGAATTAAATTAAAATTTGTTCAATCTTAACCGTATATTAATAATTATATATACATATAAAATATAGTTGATGGTTGAAGATCCGAATATTTGGATATAGTTGATGTTTATAAAAAAAAAAAAATCGAATTCGGCTTATCTCCAACCGACACGAGCAACTACCCCATACTACCAGCTCACATGTGAACTGTGCGGGAATCTAGACTATCTAGTGATTCTTTTATTTCATGGGACAGAGTTTCAAGGCATTTATATTTGTCCCAAAATAATTATTATTTTAACAAAAAAATTTATTTTAAAATAATTATTATAAAATATTAAGAAATATTTAATCATATTTTATCAAAATTGCTCTTATTTATTACTTTCTTTATATTTTGTCAAAATTACTCTTATTTATTACTCTCATTAATGAGACTTGATAAGAAAAAAAGAAGAGTACTTCTTCAACTTTTCTACAATAAATGAACTTAAATAAAGGTTAATCATTTTTTTTGAAAGTTTTCTTAATTTGTGTGCAAATTGTTAAAATAATAATTATTTTGGGACGGAGGTAGTAATACATTTCTAATTGGGTTAATGACACCACTAGTCCTTTGACCATGGACTTGTCCACGATTAGTCTCTTAACAAGAATTTGCATCGCTTTTGTCTCCAACATTTAAAATTGTCACGCCGACAGTCTTTTTGATGGATGTCGTTAGTAATTTCCCGTTAAGTGGCGCATGTGCCTCCCACATGCCCTTCGACTAAGGACAAAAATGGAATTTCCACCACATACGTGCCGTCCCCATTTTTCTCTCAATTACGTGTCGGCTCCATTAATCTATCCACATTCTCTATCACCTCTCCCTCCTTACCTCTAGCCTTAACCCTACTATCAACCACCTTCATCGCCGCCGCATTGTCCTTCATCTTTTTCTTCTTGTTCGTTCTTTCTAACGTCAATGAAGGTAGGTTTAGTCATACCAAATGACGACATGACTGTATATGTATTTATAGAGAGAGAGATGTAGTCAAAGAAAGAGAGAGGGTTCTCCTGCTACAAAAGGGTGTGGCAGTTGGTTTGTAGTAGCAGGGAGAGGAAGAGGAGATTAATTAATTAATTAATTCTAATGTCGTGATGAAATTAAGACCTATAATAAAGGGGTATGTAAAATTTCATTGTAGCCCTTTATCAAATGCGTGTAAGAGGCACATGAGGCACTTAACGAAATTTTTCTAACTGCATTCATTAAAAGGATTGCCGACATCACAATATTAAACGTTGTAGACAAAAAACAATACAAATTTTCATTAATGGACTAATCGTGAACAAGTCCATAGTCAAGGGACTAGTGGTGTCATTAATCCTTTCCAATTTTAGGCGCTACTTTGTTGAATCTTTCAAATACTCGTGGCTTGTTTTAAATTTTAATAATACCAGTAAAAAAAATGGTACATATATAGCAAAAGGAAAATGTTATATTCACATAAATTAGTAACACAATGATTTACTTAATGCATTAAATATTGTACATTACATTGATGATATGATAATTTAATGCGTGATGTAAACCAAATCTATTGTTAAATCTGCATCTGGCCAATCCTACTAAGCCATATTAAACGACTAGATAAGTATTATAATATCATAGTAAATTTGTTAAAAATCTATATCTAATAAATTTGTTAATCTCACTACCCTTTCATTTCAAACTTCTTTTCCATATAGAACTCTAAAACGACTAGATAAGTATTATAATATCATAGTAAATTTGTTAAAAATCTATCTCTAATAAATTTGTTAATCTCGCTACCCTTTCATTTCAAACTTCTTTTCCATATAGAACTCTAAAGAAGACGAGGCCATTGTGTTTCCAACTCCTCGCCCATCACTCGTACGAGACCAACATCATCATCATGAAGAGGATGAAGCTTTCTTGATCACTAGTTCCTTCCCCAAACAACACCAATTAACATTGTTTATAATGATGCCAATACCAACAATAATAACACTCTTTATATAGATGTTGGCAAGGAGGGGCCGGGGCCGGGAATCATTATTTGGATTCGTTTCCAAATAATTTTGTAATTCCTATCTTTGTAATGAATGTTTTAATTATGAACGAAATAGAGGATGAATTAAAAAGATGGTTGCGTGGATAGATCCTGAAAGTGAATTATGTGAATATAACATTGCAGAATCAATTATACAATAATTGCAATTAAGGAAGGAAGTTTAGGGCAAGTCTAGGGCCTCTAGGCACCGGATTCAGTCTTAAGGTAGTGTGACTTGTTAGCTTGAGAAATAGAAAATTGCATAAAATCAAGTGTATTAAATTCTTTTCAAACTCTTTAACAAGCACTAGTAACTATTAGTACAAAAGTACTTGATGCTACTACTATATGCAAGTAAATTTAAGAACTATTTGGAACAAAATAGTGGGATGGGGTACAAAATTATTTCATAATAGTCACTTCTCCAAAAAAACATAATCATGTAGTTAGTCATACACACCCTAAAGAACACAATTCTTTGCAAAACTGACGATTCTCTAAATTTTATAACCATAACTATCTAGCTACAGCCATACCGTACTCCAAAATGTCAGTCTATTCTTCTTTCCTTTTCTTTAATTTCTTTGACCACGTGAATTCAATTATTGAGAACTCTATAAGAGCTCATATTCATTTATTATATATGGGGTGTTTTTAACTGTATCTCTATATTATATTGAGTCTGAGACTAATACTTGCTTTTATTATATTTAAGGAAGTTCGTATCTGGTGAGAGTCAAATACGAGATATCACCTTAAATAGATAGCTCCACATAAAAATTTAGTGGTGATACTCAACCAATTTTCTTATATATATATATATATATATATATATATATATATATATATAGAGAGAGAGAGAGAGAGAGAGAGAGAGAGAGAGAGAGAGAGAGAGAGAGAGATGAGAGGAGGGGGAGATGAATATCAGAAATAGGCAGAGGATGGTGCCAACTTGCCAAATGATTTGTGCTCATTAGCAAATTCATTGGTTTTGGGTTCGTCTGTATGAATTATTGGATAGGAAATGTGGGTAACTTAATTTTTCCTATTATCACAAAGTGTTAAGCTGTGAGTGATGGTAGAGACATACATCTGTACGTACATAATTCCCTAATTAATGACTATTCATGCATGTGTAGTGTTTTGGATACAGAATTTAAAATGTTTTTGCTAATTAAGTGGTGAGAATTGAGAAACAATCCAAGGTGCTAATATTTGACCTTTACCAAATACCTATTTACTTTTTCCGAAAATGAAAACTTTTCTATTATCATCATTATGTTTTTAACTTTTTTTTTTTTTTTTTTGTGCTCCAGTTTATGTTAAAAAGTAAAGTTAATAAAATGACACATAGAATGTCACATTATTTTATGCACAAGATTTGGTATAATTCGTTATATGCCTCTAACATTAGTATTACAAAGTTCTCTCTCTCTCTCTCTCTCTCTCTCTCTCTCTCTCTCTCTCTCTCTCTCTCTCGCCTCATTTAGGACTAAAATTGGAAAGGGGGGAAATTTAATTTTTTGATCAAGGTATTAAATATTTTCAGGTGATTCGTTTAACTTAAAATTGATTTAGTCGATAATTTTAGCTTCAACATCTTATAATGAGTAGTGTTTGATACTGCATTAATTAATGAATCGACATTCGACATTAACATTTTACCATTTTTCCAATTCTCAAATCATTCCATGATGCATTAATGAATCAACATTCGACATTAACATTTTACCATTTTTCCAATTCTCAAATCATTCCGTGATGCATTAATGAATCAACATTCTACATTAACATTTTTTACCATTTTTCCAATTCTCAAATCATTCCATGATGCATTAATGAATCAACATTCGACATTAACACTTTTACCATTTTTCCAATTCTCAAATCATTCCATGAAGTAGTCGGATCATTTAACTAGGTTAAGCCAAAAATGAATCAGTAGGGTAGGTTTCACTAACTTTAATCAAAATTACCATGAGTGGAGCTGCTTTAGTAACACATTTCATCTCTTAACTTGCTTTGTCTTATTGTCACAGTTAATCTAATAAGACTATTGTTTATTACTAACTTTATTTTAGAAGTGATAATAGGCTACACGAAAGGGAGTTTGTTTTCAATTTACCCAAACAACCCCCTATTTTTATAATAAAACTCAAAACTCCCAACCTCCAACGGTCCAAGTCCAAACCACTAAGCATCATAGCTGTTCTTAGAGCATAGAAGTACATTTTTAGTCAAATTATTTTACTTTGTAACTTGTTATTTACTATGTTCTTTGTTTTTCTTAAAAAGTTCACGTTTGAAAAATATAATAATTAAAAAATATTATTAAAATTTGTCATGATTACAAAAATTGTTTGAGCATAATCAACATATGAATATCATCGAGGGTAAACCTGAAAAATTATGATAATTGTAGATAGAGGTGGCAAACGGGCGGACTGGGCGGGTATGGGCGATGCCCATATGGGCAACGGGCTTAAATGGGCGGGCAAGTGAGTGCCAATTAATAACATGGGCATAAATGGGCGGGCCTTAAATGGACTTGGGCGCCCATGGGCACCCATCAACCCATTAAAGTAAAAATAAACACAAACATTCCAAAAATACAAAAACCATCTCATTCAATAGTGGCAAACACAAATTGAATAGTAACAAAGCAGAATTGAACAACAAATACCAGGTTGCCTGCATTACCATTTGCAGAAAAGATAATTATCAAACAGTAGCATGGATCATGTCTATGACCATCACCAAACAAACAAAAGCAACCTTGGACAAGATTAAGTACTTGAAAAAACACCTTAGCAGCTGCCAAAACTATTCCTTACAACTGATAAATGAAAATACATGATAGTAAATGTCCAATTTGGGAATAAGTCACAAAGTCCTGGAGTCAAATGAAAGACACCTCATGGATAGAACCATTTAGTCATCTAGCAAAAGAGGCCACAGATCCCTTTCACTATCCTCTTGATTAAGCCCCCTTTATGCTAATACAGGAAAAAGTGAAACGAAGAAAATTTGTTTCACTTGGCTGCATGAGAAAGGAGGTAGGTAAGGAGCCAACCATTTACAGAAAAACATATATATATATATAATATATATATATATATATATATATATATATATATATATATATATAAAGAACAGCGAAACAAGAGAAACACTGACCCGTCCTCTAGAACTGGAGCCAATCTGGGGATACTTCAAAATAGTCCAGTCGAATACATAATCAAAATAGTCCAGTCGAATACATAGTCCAGTCGAATACATAAATTAAAGGAGAGGTGCATGACTTAATCATTACGATCGAGGTCAAGAGTTTACATTGGAATCTTCTTTACCGCACTTACAAATATTCCATAAATGAATCTCAATTAACATGCTTGCTTATTCAGGTATTTTATTTCTGCAATTTCATATATATAAATGCTTGCTTAGAAATGTTATTTCTAATTACTATTCTTAGAAAGAGAATTTCTATTTCGATGCCCATTTTTCCCCTTCCAACTTTTTGATCATGAATTTTGAGAAGTATCAAGAAATTGGTAATGCAATTAGTGCATCGGCTACGGGCCTACTAGGAAGATTTCTACAATGAGTAGGTTTTCTGTGAGACCGTCGTACGGATTCTAATTCGTAAAATGGAACCCTACTCACTCACAGCTTAACCCATTAACACACAATGAATCGAGTTAAAAAGATCCATCTTACAGAAAATACACGTAAGATAGTCTTTTTAAAATTTTATTATCTACAAAATGCGTGTCTAATTCAGTTAATTACCGGGTTAATCATAGGATTGATTCCTTTCTCGAAACTAATAGTGGGACACTCATTTTACAAGGAAGCAAGTGAAATATTATGACCGAGCTCGCGGGCAGTACTGCGAGATGAATTACAAGCCCAAAACTTTCATTGCTCTTGACATAGGATACGGCCCAAGAATAGTCAGAAGCTCGAGAAAATGAAGTTGGGCTTGGGCTGCTGGCCCAACTTCTGTCAGCCGCTGCATTGATAAAATTGTCCCTTTTGCTTAAACCAACGCCAAATCCAAAGGATAAAGAAAAATTAAAAGGAAAAAGAAGAAAAACCAAAACAAAAGAAAATGAGAAAATTACAGAGAACCCACCTGAACTATCCTTGTTTATCCAGTTGTTCCCGTAACTAGTCTACCTGACAGTGAACCCCCAAATACTTAAATTACTTGACACTTTACTTGGTTCCGTTAATGATCTAATTTAAAACAGAAAATTGAACATGTGAGTTGTAGATGACGCTTACAAATAACCAATGCTTAACTTCCTTCCCATATCAAAATTGTAGATTAAATTATTTATCGATATAAGAATTTGTTGTGGATGAGGGATTTAATGAGGGAGAATCAGGGGTAAGGATAAGGGTATATTCGAGCCAAGACTTTTCTTTTTTAAGAAATTTTTAAATCGAATTTCTATTATATATTTTTTTGTTGTGAGATATAAAAGATATGGATCTCATTTATTTGACATCATTAAATGATAATTTAAGGGTATTAAAGGAAAAATATGAGAAGTCAAATACTTTCTTAAAGTCCGTGTAAAGTTAATAGGGAATACTTATTTTTTTGAGATGAAATGAGTACAACTTGTGTAAGAAGTGCTCCCTATATTTCAAAAAGATTGTCGTTTAAAGTTGTGTACATGTTTTAAGAAATTTGTAGGTTAACAAATATACTCTTATTAAATATATTTAATTTTTATGCTAGGAATAGTTGAAAAGATAAATTAGAAGGAGATAATTATTAAGAAAATAAATTATTTAATGAAGAGATGATTAATTATTGTAACTTGTGAGAAGACAAGGGTAAATTAGGCAAAACATGCATTGGAAACCTAGAACGACAATCTTTTTTAAACAAATTTTTAGATCTAAAACGACAAACATTTTAAAACAAAGGGAGTAAGAACTTTTCGTGGATAAGGGCTATAACAAGGGGGGGTATGGGTAAGGTTATGCTCAGAGGTTGTATCCAATTTGTGCCAAACCGAGTTTTAGGGGTTCAAGCACGAGCTTGTGAATTCATTCTCGAGCTGAGCCAAGCTTAATCCAAGCCTTAAAAACCTTGGCCAAGCTTGACTCAAATTGGTTCGATAGCGGTTCATGGTTTGCTTCGAATCAAACATGCTCAAACTCAAGCCAAGCTTGAGTGAAAATGGGGAGAAGTTAATTATTAGGTCCATTATAGAAAATCAGATTTGAGTACATAAAATATAATATATAAAATCAATTTTAAATATGAAATTAGAGTTTGTTGAGAACAAAAGAGCGGAGCTTGAATGAGTTATTTATGTATGAAACTCGTCGATCAAATGAATCGAACCTGTTCAACTAAAAAAATTAGACTAGTTTAAATCTCAGTTTTAACTTGACTTAATCATCACTTCGAGTTGACTGGAACTAAAACTTAATATAGTCGAATTCGAGTTTGTCTAGTTCGTTTAAAAACCCTAGATAAGGGTAAGGATAGTGTCGAGCACAATTTATTTATTACATTCATCCTAAAGTAAATGTCCCCTATTAATTTTATTATTTTAAGAATTGAATTAATTTTATGTAATTTTCCTCTAATAACCTCAAAATATCTTTTAGTAGTGTCAAATTGTGGGTCTCGTTTGATTTTTTATCTCACAATTAATAAGAATATTATATATGATTTAGTTATTTTTTTAATATCAAAATAAGATACTTATTGTAAAAATTGTAAAGCAGAATATGGAATAATTATTTTGAAATGGAAGGAGCAGTAGTATTTGGGCCTTTAGCACTACACCGACGCAATTCCAATCAGTGTGGAGTTGGGGATTTTTTAGGGTGAATTACAGGCCGGTCCTTTTTTAAACATTTGTAATCGCTCCAATCCACTCATCGTTTTTAAAAATCAGTAAAAGGAATTTTTTTGGCGAAAAGACAATTATGTCATTAATGAAAGAAAAACATGCGCGCATCAGTAAACCAAGGCATCGCGATAAGTAATCCAAAGCATCGCGTGGGTTAATCATCGTGATGAGTAACCAAGGTATCGCGATGAGCAACAAAGGTATCGTGATGAGCAACCAAGGCATCGCGATGCACCACTTTGGCATCACGATGCACCACTTTTGCAAATTGGGGCATCGCGTTCATCGCAGCGCGCCTTAGGGAACCAATCGGTGCACGCCTTAGTGAGCAGGGGGCCAACTGAAAAAATTGAATTACCGTTGCTCGCTAGGGCGAGCTTTCCGTTGCTCGCTAAGGCGAGCTGTTGCTCAAGCCATCCATTTCAGTTTATTCACAGAGACAAAAAACGATGCTTCACTTTGTGCATCGCGATGCTCCACTTTGTGCATCTCGATGCTCCGTTTGAATTTCAAGCCATCCATTTCAGTTTATTCACAGAAACAAAAAGCGATGCTTCACTTTGTGCATCCCCGTTGCGTTGCCCAGTATTTGAATTGTCTAACATGTGCTATTAATGAAATTAAAAATATTTCTCCATATCTGTCCTGTTCGCCCACCCTTTCTTCATAGAGTTGGTTTTTCTAACTTTCACTTGCAAACAACCTTTGTTGCCATCTCATTCAAAGGTTTCTTTCCAAACTCCTCTTCCGAATTGGGCATCTCATTCAAAGGTTTTTATATTTCTCATATTTAAATGCTATGAAGCTTTCAAGCGTGGGAGCTGGGCTGTGAAAGTCAATTTTCATCATCAAAGAGACGAGGGCATTTTAGGAAGAAAATTCTCAAAGTGACTTTTTTCGGTTTTAAAAAAAAGGGGTGGACTGGAGAGAATAAAAACTTTTCAAAGTGTACCGGCCAGCAATTTTCTGAATTTTCTATTGGGTAAAATACTTAGGCCAACTCCAATAGCTGCGCCATCCCACCAATTTGGTGTGAATTCGTCCTCCAAAGGTCACGCTATACTCAGCGCTTTTATGAAGTTAGGTGATTTCCACGCCAAATTTGGTGCATTACTGTGATGTGCTATCTTTTTTTTTTTAATATTATTTTATTAATTTGTAAAGTGTAAACCTCTCTTATTTTTGTTTGGTAATGTATGATTTAATTTTAGTGCATTATTTTAAAGTCTTGTATTTAATTATTTTAAAGTCTTGTATTATTTAATTTAATATTATTTTTAGTTATAAGTGTTAATTATAAGTTATTTGTATTATTAACATTACTTTTAATAAAATTTATGAATATTGAAGAAAATTTATAAATATTGAAGATAAAATTTATAAAGAACGGGAATTACATTACATTAAGATAAAATCACACAACATAATATTTTAACATTAATGCTAATATAAATTACGCAATAACTAACATTATTTTTAATAATCCGTGTTTGTATTTTAAGTATAATTATATTTCAATTAAATGATCATCGATCATTTGTATTTCAATTTCAGTTATATTTTCAAGTGTTTTGGTCTTTAATTATAATTTGTTAATATTTTAATTGTATTTTAAAGTATTTTGTTTTATTATTTAATTTTAATGCATATTATTTAATTTAATATAAATTGTATTATAAAAAATATCTTATACTATTCAATATAAGACATATTTGTTTTGCTAATATATTAACATAAATTTAATGAGATAAATATATGTTTTAAATAGAATAATAGATAAGATTTTTAGAATATTCTTTTTAGTGTAAAGTTTAAAGTAGGATAGTTGGAGATGGTAAAAAATATTTAGTGTAAAAATTGCACTAATATAGTGGGATAGTGCAATTTTTGCACCAAATAGTTGGAGTTGCCCTTGTTGATGGGAGCGGCGCGGTAAACCAAGATAGTTTTAGGAGTGATTTTGTAACTTTCTTAACCAAAAAAAAAAAGAAAAGAAAAAAAAAAAAAGGAAAAATTGGAAACCCAATCCGCTTAAGGATTGACAGGGAACTGAACAAAAAACAGGGGAAATCCAATGGAAGTAGTGAGAGGCTCAGCTCCCGCGCGTGCTTCTCTTTCTCCTTTCCTTCACAGAAGATTCAGTTTCTCTCCCAAGGTATGCATGCATTCCCCCCCCCCTCCTCCCCCGTTTGGCTCTTAAGAAAATCATAGATAACCACAGAGAAAAATGCGGGGTTTCGACGGTTTGAAATTCATTATTTGGATTTCTACTCTGTTTGGGAGCATGGAATCCACCAGTGGTAGTTTAACTTTGAAGAAAAGTTTAGTTTAATTCTGAAGTAATGCGAGTTCCCGTTCCAATTCCAGTTCTAGAGCTTGAAATTTATGCTCCAAAGAGATGCCTTTGTGTTATAATTGTGATTAATTTTGGGATGAATGTATACACTTTTGATTAATGATTCTGTTTCATGTTCAATCATATGTTTGTTTTGTTAAGTTACCTTGTTATATTGAGGACTCTTTTTGTTTTCTGATGCTAGAGTAACTGCCTGATTTCTCAACTTATAACAGTTAGAAATGCTATACTAATCTAGAACAATGGCTTGTATTTGAGTATGATTGGGCCGTTTCCTACTCGTTCTATAGGATGCATAGTATGATTGAATATCAATGTGGAATCAAGAATTTTTTTGTCATGGTTTTCAGACTTGTGTAAGAGTTCTTCAATGCTGATACTGCTTTAGTTTTGATAACTGCTCTCAAGGGTGGGTGAAATCAAGTGTTGTACCATTGGAGCATGGTGTAAGGTTTGTTGTTAAACACCTTCTCGAATGTGGTAATTTAGTTAAGTATATGACAGCTTGTGTAAGGTGCCACTTGTTGCCCCAGCCCTAATGGTGGCCCAGAGGTAGAACTCGGCCTTCACAAAATTTGGTGTTATCTTTCTGTGGTTGGAGACAGTTAATTGAGGATGAAGTGCTACCTAGCTAGCTAAATCATAAGCCACTTAACTCCCATCTGCTATGATTAGGTAGATTTAGATGTAGCATGTCTTTGGCACTTGGGGCTAGACATGCTTTGACATGCATTTGGGTGTTTACCCAGCTGCCTTCTCCATTTATCCTAGAAAGAGGATAGATAAGTTGAACTTGGTATAACTCTTTGATCAACGGTGTTTATATTCTATTGATTAAAACCTTTGTGAATATCCCTATAAAAGGAAAAGTATGAAGAATAATACTCCCTCCGTCCCTAAATTATTGTCTTGTTTGACCCATCACACGGATTAAGAAAAAACAACTGACTTGATTATTAATATTGGTATAGTGTGTAGTTTCCTTTAATGCCCATGTGCATGTGGCCCATAATTAAAGTAGGAATAAAAAATAAGGGTAAAATGGTAAAAGTGTTGTCCTAAAAAGGAAATTTTCAAACAAGACAATTATTTTGAGACGAACAAAAAAGGAAAGCAAGACAATAATTTAGAGACGGAGGGAGTAGTAGTTGATATTGAAGCTGTCACCGATGATGTAGTTTGTAAATTCATGCCTACCAAAAATAATCTCAAAGAGAAGTACAATTTTTTATTTTAAATGTTACCATAATCAGAAGAAATAAAGAAGAAATTGAAAATAATAATATGAAAAAAAAGAAAATGAACAATATGAGGATGACAATGTATGCTTGAGAAAATAGTAACTAGATATCTTAAATGATTGGAAGCTTACCTAGCATCAGTGGAAGAAACAGACTGGGTAAAGACATTCACTGAGACAGCCCAGTCATGTGCAATGAGGATATGATTACAAATATTTTCAGAGGTGAAACTTGTGGCAATATCTTAGACTTTCCACTTCTGTCTATTTGACATGATGTGGGGTATTTTGTAAAATTTAAACAAACAAAAATGGAAAATGAAAGAGAGACTTTTCGAAACTTATGTAGACCTGTAAGAACCTTACTACCACACTTAAACCTAAATTAGATGTAGTGATCTGAAGTTTGCTTTAAACTACCCAAACAGGTGACCAAAATTAATGGAAAACTTGGTCAAATAAGTTGGCAATTCTTTTCTAGGAAGTGAATCATAGTTTAAGTACATTGATACTCCCTCCGTTCCTAAATTATTGTCTTGTTTTACCCGGCACACAGATTAAGAAAAAACAATTGACTCAATTATTAATATTTGTATTATTGCACTTTTCCACTTTTACCCTTATGAATATGAAATGGTATCTTTTTGAAATTTGAAATAATAATATATTCCCTCCAATCAAATTTGAATGATTCAAATTCCCTCCAAAGGACAAAATGGTAAAAATGTTTTTCTAAAGAGGAAAGTGTACAAACAAGACAATTTTTTTGGAATGGATGAAAAAGGAACGCAAGAGAATAATTTAGGAATGGAGGGAGTATAACAATAGGAAGATGGTGGTCATTTTCAAGGTGAAAAGACTTAAAGAGTAGGTGAGATGGGGCACAAAGTCTGAGAAAAAGAATAAACAGTGCACCTTTTACCTGCTTAGGCTCGTAAAGTAAGACTATAGGATATTCTTCTGTAATTCTTTGAGCCACAAAGAGTTCTACAGAATCTCGGAGAATCAACTGAAAGTTCTTGGTTGAAGAGCTACATCAGTATTTTAATTAAATAAAAGTCACCAACTCAGTTTTAGGGTAAATATCTACATATACTCGTGCCCCAGTAGCTTGAGCTATTATTTTATAAGTTAAATGGACATTTAACATTCTTGGGGGACCAATGTGCTGTTTATTGGGAGAAGAAAGTCGTGCGATCTATTAATATCTAAGTCAACGCAGGTTTTAGGCTTTATAAACAATTTAAAGGTTATCGACATAATGACCCACTCTACTTTGCTCTAGCTCCGGTTGTACACCTCATACTTTCTTTAATCATTTTACCACTGATGTCTTAATACGATCTTATTAAGCCCAGTGCTCCTAACTCCATTCAAAATACTAACAAAAATCCTACGTGGACTACTAATGTCGGCAAGAATGCTGATGTTGGAATATGGTGAAGCCCTAATCCCTAATTCGATTTAAAATCTAGTTTTTTGAAGCCCTAATATTACTGAATTTATGAACGTCCCCCCGTTGCAACAACCTGGATCGCTCGAGATTCCCCTTTCATTCGTTGTCCCTGTTCGCTTGAGGATAACGCTTATGAGTTACCAGTCGAGCGCATGGGTCGATGTTGAGGAGGCTGGAGACTTCATGGTTTCAATTTTGACCACCTGAGACACTGTTGCGACTTGTCACTAACATCCACCACAATTGCAACCCAACTTGAATGGTTTCCGCCATTGCGACCTCAAATGCCCAAGAATTTCACTTTTCACAACCTCAGCAAATGCCGTTCGTCAGCGGCAATGAATTTGATTTGTTAACTTTCTTTAATTTTTTTGTTTTGTTTTTGATCTTATGTTTATATATTGATTTCTTCTCTAATTTTTTTTTTATTCAAGTTTCTGAACAAGTTTGGAGGCCATATGAGTATTTTAGTCAACCATTTTCCAACTCCAGCTTTCTTTGTTGATATTAATAATCCACGTAGAATATCCGTAGTATTCTTGGACTGAGTTAAGATTTTCATTAGTATTTTGGATGGAGTTAGGAGCTCGGGGCTTGGTAAGGATCTATTAAGACAATAGTGGTAAAATGATTAAAAAAAAAAAGTAGGAGGTGTAACACCGGATTTAAAACAAAGTAGAGTAGGTCATTTTGTCGATAACCCCAAACAATTATGTTTCTCATCCATGAACCAACAGTAGCCTTCTCATTTTTCTGGACATGCAATTAATGTGTCGCTAGCCTGATAGTTTGTTTGCTCTACATCAAATATAGACCACATGCATGAACTTCAGTCACATTCACTATGTCTCCCTAACTTAATAATTAAAGAAAGATTTAAGTAATTAGCATATTTGCAACTGTAAAGTCTCAAAGCTATCAAAGGGCGAGCCTTGGGCAAACCTAAGGTTGCTCCAGTTTGCCTTGGGTCAGGGGTGCTGTGGAAACTGCCTGTCACCCTGCTATATAAGCCTGTGAAGGAGACCCCTCACTTTCCTGCAGGAGCTGGAGCCTTGCACATTCGGTTGTCCTTTCTTTTAGCATGTTTTTAATTGACATTGACCAGTCTTCTGTTTTCTATATATGGTGATTATGACAGTGTTGGACTAGAAGCATCGAGTTAATATATTGTCAGTGCCTCTATGCAGGTGCTGCCTTTAAATTCTTTGATTCTTAGCACTGTGGAATATCAGTTATGGAGTTCCACATCATGTGTAGGCAGGAATGCAAGTTGGAGCCCATCAAGTTGCAATTCTGAGAGAAAAGATAAATACAGATTCTTTCGTCAGTTGACATGGAGCCTAAATAGAAGATATTCATCTCAATATATATCGTTGAAAGGGGACAGATTGATTTCAAAATTGAGGAAATTCAATTTCAGCACTCAAAATGTAGTAAAATGCTCAGAGAAATCTACTGAAGCCTTTCCTGTTCTTTTCCTCCGGCTCATGGTTGGAGTTGTACTGTTTATGATAGTTACTGTTCCTGTCAGCAAATCCCCCTCCTGTAAGTTCAACAGTGAAATTAACTTCAGCTCATCCTTGTGAGCATTGATCTTTTATTTCCCATCCTTACATTAGATGCTTGTGACTCTAAGGGGCCCTCACTGAGGAGAATCTTCTCTTCTTGGAGGCATGGAGAACAATTGACCGTGCTTATGTTGACAAAAGCTTCAATGGGCAAAGTTGGTTTAGGTACAGAGAAAACGCACTGCGCTACGAACCAATGAACACACGAGAACAAACATGTAAGCCTTTCCATTAATATTGGCTATATAGTTTATGTTATGTGGTGGCATTACCCTTTAATGATTTGTTCATTCCGGGGTTTGCAGTTGCCCGAACAAGACAGATATAATTATGGGTTTGGGCTGATGAAATATTGTGTTAGTGGATAATTTCAATGGAAGGAAATCCACAAACGTGGATTGGGTGCTGATTTACTAGATTAAAATCCGTCAACCCGTACCTGATCCGCAATATATATTGGAATAAACTTTTTTATCTTGGTTCTTGCATGCAGATTTAGGTAATTGACTATTTAGAAAGTCTTATTATAATGTTCCATGAATGGTTAATAGGCTACTTTTCTCAAATTTTGAGATAAGAAAACTAAAGAATATTCTAAAATGTTAATTCAAATGAGCCCCAAAAGTCTCAACAAAAGTGGCCCAATAAAAGAGGCTCAATCGCAACCTACTCGTAACGATCCGCAAAATTTTGGATTGAATTGGATTGGTTTTGTCCTATTGTAGGGTGGATTGCAGATGATGAAATTGTCAATCGGCAATATGCAGATTGGGTAACAAAGTACCCTCAAATTTGCCCATCCGATCCGATGTACACCCCTACCCACACCCATGTTGTGTTGAGTGGACACGGGTACTTTGGCAAAAATGAAAGGTCAGGTAACATAGTGGGTAACATAGGAGGTCAACAATGGATCTATCTACTTATTAAGAAAATTGTAAGAAAAATATCGAGAGGGAAAGAAGGATTTACATATGGTCTATTGACCTAGAGAAGACATGTGACGGAGTTTCTAGAGAGATAATTGGTTGGTGTTAGAGAAAAAAGGGATTAAAGTGAGATTGATGTGATCAAACATATGTATGATGGAGTTGTGACCATAAATAGAACTACAACAGGTGACACTTGAGTTAAATCATTGGGATTACATCGAATCGGCCTTAAGTCCTTATCTTTTTGTCACAGTGATGGATGGATTGACTAAAGATATACAAGATGATACACCATAGTGCATGTTGTTTGCAGATTACATTGTTCATGTCGATGAAACGAAGAATGGGGTCAATCTTAAACTAGAAAAATGTAGAGAAGCTTTAGAAGTCATAGGGTTTAAAATAAGTAGAAATAAAAAGGAATATATGAAATGCAACTTTAGTGGCAGAATGAGTAGTAGTGGTGAGAAGTTAGATGGCAAGAAATACCACAATGGGATCAATCTAGCTGTTTAGGATCAATTATTAATCAAGATGGAAAGGTAGGAGATGATGTTAGTCAAAGAATAAACTCAGGTTGAGCATTGGGCAAGTGTATCCGGAGTGTTATGTGATAGGTGTATACTCACTTGGCTGAAAGGAATGTTGCATAGGACAACTATTGAACCACACTACTTTAAGAAACAGAATTCGGGCAACTAAGATAGAATGTGCAAACAAGATGAGTGTTTCTGAAATAAGAATGTTAAGTTGGATTTGTGGTAAAACTAGGAAAGTTAAAATCCTTTTAAAACAAATTCATGAGAAGGTAAGTCACGCCAATAGGAGATAATGAGAGAAAGTTGCCTAAGATTGTTTGGACACATCAAGGTAGACCACTAAGTTCACCCGTTAGGAAGAGTGATTGTATCAATATCAACACCAAGGCTAGGGGTAGGGGCCGATCAACTAATGTGGACAGCTATATTAAAGAAGGATATGAATGATTGTGGCTTGTGTGACGACGTTATTGGATCAAGCTGAATGGTGAAAAAGGATTGATGTGGCAGAGCTAAAGCAATTAGGAAAAAGGTTGTGTTGACTTGTTTATAGTTGTTGTTGGTATTAATTTTTTTTCGGTCTTAGGTAACTCGGCAAGTAACTTTAGGACGTCATCCATCAATCTCATATAGCTGTTGATCTTGCAGTTCTACTATTCTTCTGCATAGCTTTATAGGATCTGCTGACATTTTTCATGCTGCTTTTTGCTATTGAATCTACCATCTGTCTAAATTATAATGTTATATTTGTACTCAGATGCGGCAATAAGGAAGATGCTTGCTACTCTGGATGACCCTTTCACCCGTTTTTTAGAGCCCGTAAAATTTAAGAGTCTGCGGGTATGGGGCTGTTTCTTCTTATTTCTGGTCACTTCTTTATCAGAATATTTCTTTCAGATATTCTCCTTAAAATCCGAAACTATGTTCTTTGAAGGCAGTCAGGAACCCAAAGTGCTCTTATAGGAGTAGGGGTGTCAATTGGCTACCCAACTGGAAATGATGGATCACCTTCTGGACTGGTCGTTATTTCAGCTGCTCAAGGGGGTCCTGCAAAAAGGGCTGGTATTTCTTCTGGTGATATAATCATGGCAATTGATGATACAAGTACAGAAACGATGGGTATATATGATGCAGCAGAGCGCTTGCAGTAAGTCTCTTCTCTTATGAAAAGCATATATTTCTTTTTCTTTTTGATGTTGAGATATTTTATGCTCACTATCGATGCATTTTTGCTTCGGAACAAAGGCGCACGCATTATGAAATTTAGGACCTCTTTAAGCCCTTGTATGTTCGAACACACAAAAGTGGGATTAACATGGATTAAAAATTCAGACTTCTCTTCTTGTGTGCTGCTTTTCGCCTTTTTCAAATAGCATAGGCTCTCAAGTGATAGGTCTTTTTCAACGCACTTTAGTTTGTTGTACTTTTAATCAGATTTTAAGGCATACATGTTTCAATAATTACTCAGGCCATATACTAGTCATTGTGATCAGAGATATGCTTGATATTAAATGAGATCTCCATCTTCTTTTCTCTCCTCTCCCCACAAGTTTGCCATAGCCTTGACCAGAATAAATTGTATCAAAAACAAAAACGGTTTCCAAGAAGAGGCAAGGCATCCCGTGATTGGGCTCTTAGTTTTTCCTGAAATCTGAGAGTTGACTTTCAGTTTAGCTCTTTGGTTTTGTGGTCCATCTGTAGTGTTAGGTTTCCTGTGAGTACTATAGTTTAAATTTGATTGTCTGTAAATATACATGACTTCTGTGCCTACGACCTCTTTAGTTTACGTTGGCTATATATCAAGGTTTATCAGAGAAGCTAGATCACTGATTTAAGAAAGAAGAGCATGAAAGTTCAAGAGCTATTAAAACAGTCTAGTATACTTTTCAGAGTTCTTAGGTTTCACCTTTTTCTCTAATTTAGTATCATCCAGTTTATCGAGATTTGATTTATTTATTTATTAATTTCTTTTTTTTTTTTTTTTGGGGGGGGGGTATGGATCTGCTCTCTAGAATGTCCATTTTCACTGTTTTATGAAACTTTTGGTCTGTATGTTTTATATGATGATTAGTTTTTCTTGGTGTTATATACTCCCTCTGTCCCAAAAAGAAGAGTCGCATTTGACAAGTCAAACTTTTTATATCATGCTTTTACTTCTCTATATTTCCTTTAAATTGCACTAATTTTTATTTATTTATGTATTTTTGTATGACAAGGTAGAGAAATACTATATTTTCAAGGGAAAGAAAAGAATTAAAAAGATATGGAGATTTGATGTTTAAAATTTGAAAATGCCACTCTTTTCTTGGGACAAACCGATATGTATAGTATGACTCTTTTGGGGATGGAGGGAGTATATTGTTGGCCATCAAGAACTTGTTTCAGTTGTGAAATTATCCATGTTTACATAGTAATTCATTGATTTGACATAACCTTCCCATTTTTCATATAACCACTCTCACACGTATTTACACACAAAAGCTGAAATTGCTGCCAATATACTTTCTGAGTAGATGCTGCAAGCATGATGCAGGTTGACTACTAGCCCGGAAGGAAGGTTGAAGTGCCAACAATGCTCGTCATGAGAAGTCTTAAATTTCATTTTATCATCCCCTTAGAGTTTGCTTTAGTATTATACCTCTTACTACTATCATGTGTAACTGGTTATATTTCAATTCCTTGTAACATTTTATTTCCTGAAAAGTATTGGACTAAATAAGCTGTTATAGTTCTGAGACTGTCCAATTACTTTTGGTTTCCCCTCTTCTAGGAACTATATTTATCGGAGTTTAACTTAAAAATGTACAAAATCTGAACATCTACCTGAAATGCAGGGGACCTGAAGGAACTACAGTAGAACTAACAGTACGCAGTGGAACAGAGATAAAGCATCTATCTTTGATGTATGTACATCTTGTCCTCTCTCACCAACATTGGGTTTAAGCTTCTATCTATCAGTTTTTTACTAAAATCCTTATCGGAAAGAAGAAGAAGAAGAAATGATGTTGCATTACTACACTGCACCCTTTAAGTTATAGATTTTGTAGTTTTCATCATAAATCTCAGATATGGGCATAATGTTGCTATTGAGTTTCTAAGCATCCATTCTGTGGTAATTATCATTCTGCCTTATTCAGTTTTCTTATACATAGCGTGTGTGCAGCTGTGTGGATTTATATGTTTTCATCCAAGTGTTTAGAGATTAAACACTTCTTGCATTCCAGGCGAGAGAACATTTCTCTGAATCCAGTAAAGTCTAGAATCTGCGAGACACCTGGTTCTGTGAAAGATGCCCTCAGGATTGGATACATCAAGTTAACATCATTCACCCAAAATGCTTCAGGTATGGTACAACTCCCTGTCTGGAGTTATTGTATTCAATCACAGATAGTATGGCTCATGAAATTATTTTATATGCTTGCTTCTGTGTACCACTGGATAACTTAATTTTTTTTGGATAAGTAAGAGAGTATATAAATATAAAGCGTCAAAACAGGTGACGCGTCCTATGTATACAGGGAGTACACTCCGACAAAAGATTTACAAAAAGGAAAAACTATCCATGAAAGGCACAAAAAGATCCCCAACCCTCAGGTTTGAATCCGAAGACCAAAAGCGCAAAGTCTGAAGCAATCTCTCCTTCAATTTCTCAATGTCTAGCTCCACGTTCTCAAAGATTCTACGATTTCTTTCCTTCCATATGCACCAACAAATAGCCAAAGGAGCTGCATCCCACACCACGTTTTCCCTCTTCTGTTTGTACAGTGACCAACCTCTGAAAAACTCAATTATGGACCGAGGCATAGCCCAAGAAACGCTGAACAAACGAAGAACAAAGTCCCACATCTCAGCAGCAACAGGGCAGTGCATAAGCAAGTGGTTCATACTCTCTTCATCCCTCCTGCACATGAAGCACTAGTTAACATAAATACTCTTTCTAGCCCTCAAATTATCTACCGTGATAATAGCTTCCCGAGAAGCCTCCCAAGCAAAAAAAGCTACCCTGCTCGGGGCTTTTGATTTCCAAACAGTCTTCCAAGGGAAAGAGCTTCGGCTACTACCAGTCAAACCCAAATAATAGGACTTAACCGAAAAAATCCTATTCTTCGAGACCTCCCAAATAACACTGTCATCCCTTGTAAGATTAATTTGCCGGGCGTACAACAGCTCAAAAAGATGTCCAATCACCCCAAGTTCCCAATCATGCAAAGCTCTTCTTAAGGTTGGATTCCAAGAAATAATTCCTCCCGAACTCTCAATGTATGAACTCACCACTGCCTCTTTGTCCACCGCGATGTTGAATAAATGGGGGAAAAATCTCCAAAACTCATCTTCGCCGCACCACCTATCCTTCCAAAAGCTGACACTAACTCCATATGGACTCGTACATAATATTTCTCTTTTTCTTAATCTAGGGCTGAGTTTCTGCAGAACTGTATGCTTAAATGGGTCCTCCCAACGCTTTAACTCCTTATTATGGTTTGAATCACGCTTAACTCATTCCTATGTCCTAATCGTTTTATTTAGTCTAGTCTAGTGTTAGCTTCCACAATTTGTTTAGTCATGGCACTAAATTTACCATGCATTTGGATGATGAAACCACCTGGTATCTATTATTCAATCCTTGTATGCTTGGTTGTAGATAATTGGTTTCACCAGGCTTGTACATATTTTATGATCTTGACTCTTTGGGACTACAATTCCCTCATACCCTGGGTCCATGTTCCAAGTAGAGATATTGTAAGTTGTTTGAAGAACGCCTTGCGTAAACTTTATTCAAATTCTTTCAAACTGGAGTACTCATGTCCTACTATGGACTATTATGGGCTTTGATCAGTTGCTGTCTTTTACTTGCCAAGTGTTTTAGTAATCTTACCTTGATTTCGAAGTACATTTTTGGTTCTGAACATTACACCCTTTTCAGGTGCTGTGAAGGAAGCAATCGAGACTTTAAGGAGCAACAATGTTAATGCCTTTGTTTTGGACCTGCGTGATAATAGGTGACCCGCTTTCATTTTATTTTAGACGTGCTTTTGGCAGGCTTTCTGATAATTTAAATTCTGTGCAGTGGTGGTCTTTTCCCTGAAGGAATTGAGATTGCCAAGATCTGGTAAGATTTCCTGCAGATTTGTTCACCAAGAATGTAATTCATGAATTTACTTTTTCTTCTTACAATCAATTTGGTTTCATCCTGATACTGGTACTTTTCTGTTTCCAGTCGATCTGGTACCATTCTTTTGGTGGTACTCATTGATTAACTTCTTGTAATATTATGGAGTCTCTTGACCTGATTGTTTTAGTTTCTAGACATGATTTACATTCATTGTGTCCTTTATGATCATCATCTCTGTTCCTGTCTTTTATGTTGTTCAGAAAATCCTTTAGGACCAAATTAAATTGTCAACTGGTACTCATGCATTAAGAGCTACTGCCCCTAATTTTCTGTTTGTGCCATGCAACTACATTAAAGTTTCATATGTATAGCAGGTATCAAAAGACAATGGGGGAATGCCCAATGAGCTCATTGACCTGCCCATGGAGTGATCTGATACAGTCAATTGAGTAGTCATCCGTTGTATCTTCCCCAACAGATAGTTAGCCAGGTTTCATATAAAGATGTCTAAACTTGCGTTTACTTTGGACTGGTTCATATCTCCATATCTACTTCAACTGGTACTCATACATTAAGAGCTACTGCCCCTAATTTTCTGTTTGTGCCATGCAACTACATAAAAGTTTCAAATGTATAGCAAGTATCAAAAGAAAATGGGGGAATGCCCAATGAGCTCATTGACCTGCCCATGGCGTGATCTGATGCAGTCAATTGAGTGGTCATCAGTTGTATCTTCCCCGACAGATAGTTAGCCAGGTTTCATATAAAGATGTCTAAAGACTCTAAACTTGCATTTACTTTGGACTGGTTCATGTCTCCAAATCTACTTCCACCTATGTAATATCTGAAAATTCAGAAACTTTTTCATCGTAAGGGAAAACTGGATGCAGTTTATTTATTGGTTTCTTCAATTGTCTGCTTGACAGTGAGATATTATATTTTCACGTACTGTCGAGGTATCCTAACTGATTAGGCTCTTGAGCATTGACAGCTTGCTACTTAACTGGTGTTTGCTCTTGATTAAGTGAGATCATAATGCAAAGTGCTCACAACTAGGTAATTTTAAACCAGGTTGGACAAGGGCGTGATTGTGTATATTTGTGATAGTCGTGGTGTTCGAGATATATATGACACAGATGGAAGCAAAGCAATAGCAGCTTCAGAGCCTCTAGCCGTGTTGGTAAGCCAACTCCTTCTTTGACTATCATATAATTTTAGCGGTCTTATGTTGACAAAAATTGTGTATCCCTTCAACCTTGGTAAGGATTTGTTCTTAATAGACACTTTGCTTAAGTTGATTAGTCGTGTATTTTCTTAGGTCCTGTTGCCTGTCTCATTCTGCTCATAGTTTGTTTATATCCAATTGTTATTCTTTAATATACAAGAGATGTTCGATCGCCCAACAGGAACCGGAAATAAGCGATCAATACGGTGTCTATAAATAACAGATCATTATCAAAGTTTGTTTATATTCAATAGTTATTGTTTTAAAATACAAGAGTTGTATGATCACACACGATTGCTACACAGATACACCACAATTTCTGTCTTTCTGTCTAAATATGAGTTCGTGTCAGAGGTGAAAATTATTACTCCTTCCGTCCCAAAATAAAGTGCCCCTTGTTCCTTTTTGGGATGTCCCAAAATAATTGTCCCCTTTCCCTTTTTAGAAAGATTCTCTTAGCAAATTGTCCATAGTAACCTTGTCAAATGTGAGATGATAAAAGACGAGGGACCCACTGATTTGACATCAATAAGGAATTAGTTGAGGATATTAAAGGAAAATAATTTGACTTCCTTAAAACCCGTGTAAAATCAAATAGGGGACACTTATTTTGGGACGGAGGAGGGAGTAGGATGTTTCTTGTTCTTTATAGCTAGCTGTTTTGGAGCACTTCAGGTGTGTGTTTGTTTTTCCGCAATCCCCCTTCAAATTCTTATGTCTATTAGGTTCATCTTTTTCTACTTGTTACTATCTTGCTGTTTCTCTCGTATCTATATACTTTTCCATCACATAATTACCCCCTTCAAATTCTTATGTCTATTAGGTTCATCTTTTTCTACTTGTTACTATCTAGCTGTTTCTCTCGTATCTATATACTTTCCCATCACATAATTAGAGTTGCTTCTAGAAATCAAAATATTTATGGAACAGATTACACGCAGATACTTAAGGGTAGTCATTTACTTTGCCAAAAATCCACAAGTGTCTAACTGCTTTCAGCTTTCTGTAAAATATTAAGGTACATTTGAAACAAGGAAATACAGGACTTCATTCATAAATGCACTGTCATTATCGGACACCTGAAAATGGAATGAAAGACTAATGTGGGGAAGAGGGAGTATGAAAACATTCAGTAGTTATTGGTAATGCTTTTATCATTTGTTTTCTTAGCTTTCCTCAGGTGAATTATAGCAGAAAAATTATAAGTCTGTTAAGGAACTGAATGTACTACCACAGATTTTGATTGCTAACATTCTGCACATCTCTCTCTCTCTCTCTCACCCATTTTGCATCTTAACGCTTTTTTAGGTGAACAAAGGAACTGCAAGTGCGAGTGAAATATTAGCTGGTGCATTGAAGGATAACAAACGTGCAGTGCTTCTAGGGGAACCCACATTTGGGAAAGGGTAGTTATTTTTTGCCTCTGCTCTGCCACTTTGTTAGTGTCAAAGACTTCTAAAAGACCTCAACTACTGTTTTTGCAGCAAAATTCAGTCAGTTTTTGAGCTATCAGATGGTTCTGGCTTGACTGTTACAGTTGCTCGTTACGAAACACCTGACCATATCGATATTAACAAGGTTCTCTCTCTCTCTCTGTGTTGTGTTTTCTGGCAGTGTGAATCATGCCCTCATTCCATTTCCCCCCCATCATCTATCTAGGTTGGCATAATTCCAGATCATCCTCTACCGGCGACATTTCCCAAAGATGATGAGAGTTTTTGTGGCTGCCTAAGTGACGCTTCATCTGGTTGCTATTTAAACAGAGTTGGGTTGTTTTCAAGATGATAGAATTGTGTACAAAATGTGATTTAACATTCTTTTGAAGGTTCCTTTCTCTTCGAAATGTCCAAGTCAAAAACCCCTGGCTAGCATCTGTGTAAATTTCAGAAATAGAAAAGGAAATGTACCCCTTCAGTCAAATGTTCATAACCAATTATCAAGAAAAACAGGCCCATAGGTGCTCAATGTAATCTACCCTCGAATGGTCTCGCTGAAAAAGTTCATCGTAAAGTACAGAAGTTAGTTCATTACTGAAATGGCTTATGGTAGTATTTTTAGTCCACATATGATGGCTTTCTGCAACTTCAAGCATTTTCTCGTACTTAAATTAATCGTTCTGTCATCACTCCCTAATTCCCTTGTACGTTCAAGTTGGAAAATTCATTGGTGATGTATTGCGCAAAAATTCAGCTATGTATTCAGCTCGATGGACATTCACAGGCATATTTTGAGAAAATGGCATAGACTGCTCTAATAAATAATGATTTAAACAATGAAATTCTCATCGACAAAGAACAAACATTGGAGCGCTTTACAACGGGTACAATTGTGGAAGCCAACATAGAATGATTCTCCCCTCAAAGAAGGCTACTGCCCAGATATCATAAGCCTAAACATGTCGTGCACATAATATGCTTTCGAAGCATATCAGCCTGTGATGTACAGCAATGATTCCCCTTTTGGTGCATTACTTGCTGCTAATAAATGAAAAACATTTGATAATAGAGCAGGGAGAAAAGTTCAAATTAATGCAAATATTGTCTCCATGGTGGATGAAACTTCACTCCAAGTTTATTGATCCTATAACCTCGCTTCCGCAAAACTACAACCTGAACTCCTGACTAAAATGAATTATACCTAAACCATACAATAAATGGGATGAATAATGCAAAACGAAATTTAGTACTTTCTAAAGGCTTAAGCAGCATAGGCAGAACTTCATGCAGAACCATCGTACCAGTTTTTGACTCGTTCCTGTACAGTATAAAGAGACTCGTTAACAATGGTTCTGAGCGAGTCAACCTTGGCAAGGAATGATGATCTGCAATGCCATTTCTGTTTATCAACTTGCATGTTCGTAGAGCTTTGTTGACAAGCAGAGTGCTTCAAACCAAAACTAGGCTACCTTATCGTCTGTGGTCAATCATGTTGCGATATATATATATATATATATATATATATATATTTTTTTAATTACGGGAATTTAAGTATAAGGTTGCCAGGAATGATTATAGCATTTTCGTCCACGAACCCAAGAATGGGAATACGGCAATCAACAATCTCAACAGCAATGGTGTGTTTCTTCTTCCCTCTCTCCTACTCAGTTTGCTCTTCAATGTCTTTTGTTTCCTATCTGCTGTTTGAGCTGACTTCTTCTTCTTAAACTGGGTATCTCTGTCTCTATCCAGCTCTTCCCAGCCACCAAAGCTTGGTGAATTTTGTGTACTTTTATCAGCTGGAACATCATTGCCAGCAACCCATGTTTGATAGCCCATCTCGCCCTTTCCGCTTCTTTGTCTTTCTTCTTTTTTCTTGTTTAAATCAGCATTATATGCAGCGGTGCCACGTGGCTTCTTCCTAGCCTTGCCCTTCCGCTTTGGCTTATTTTGCATCCTTTCCCACACTTTCTGAAATGCTAAAGAAGCTGCTGATTGCCCAAGAGGAATCGCTAATGCCAAAAGGAAAGCTTTTAGACCCGTTGTTAGCAACAATGATAATATTATGACTGGAAGCGTCCAACCATAAGATCTAAATACCTGCACTGATCAAAATGCAGACATATCTCAAAATTTTAAAACACCGTTTGTCAACTGTTTGTAAATATATTAGGAAAAATAGGGCCTCAGTTATGTTTTGGCAACGAGCGCATGTATGGCTCATAAAGCACTTACTACTCAAAGTCATGTTCATTACGGGAATCCACAGATATTTTTCTGGCGAGAATATTTATTTCTAATTGGGATAGATGCGTGGTACGTATAAGCTACAGACTCCATAAGAACGAATTACACTCCAGTTAAAGGTACTTGTATGAACATCGATCCCCTAGTATGCTAAGCAATATTTGTATGTATGACATTTTTCAGGGAGTAAATCATCTTTCTAGATAGACTGACAATTACAGGCTTCTGGAAGTCATTCTTTGACCCTATGAGAAGTGTTGTCACCATTCTTTCTCACTAACATTTTGTATTAAGTACTTCTAAGAAAATATGAAAATGCTGCAGGCTGCACAGCCAAAGACTTTTTTAAAAGAATGATAACGATACTTTCTGCATCTATGACAAATAGCATACCAAGGTAAAGCCAATGGATATTCCTATCGCAGTTACTCCTTTCAAATATAGACATATGCTGTACCAAACAGAACCAATTACTAAGGAGTGCCATACTAACACACCATGAGAATGGATGGGCATCGGATAATCTCCATAATTGAATATTTGACTGCAGTGAGACATCTAAGAAGGCATAGAAAATCCGGTCAAAGCTTGACAGTTGGAGTTTCTTGTTTCTGTTGGTTAAGTAATGGTCATAGAAGCATAAAGACTCTTCAGTGATAGGACCCACAAAGTAGTACTAAAGTGCAACGTAAGTCGTAGCATGCCAACTATTTTAGCTTCCTGAACAGTAAGCTTGAGTCCAGATCAAGTTAGCATTATCAGAGACGGCAAGCTAAAGAGGAGATCCTTAATAAGCAACAGGGCAATGTGCTCTCAAGCAACTGCTTCTCCTCCTTCATCTTTTCTTTTCCTTTTTCCTTTTTCCCCGCGATAATGTAAAATTCATTAACATATTTAAAAGTAGGGTAAAAAAAGTTACATATGCTGAACAAAACGTATATGAAATCAATAACATTACAAAACTTTCTGATTGGAGTGTGATTATCTTCTTACAAATTGTTTCCTCAAGTATTCATCATATGAAAATTAGCGAGTCACTTCAATTCTAAAATTTAAAATAGCCTACCTATGTCTAAGTTAATTTGATCCTGGAGGCTATTAAGTCATAGAAAGTGTTGAGTTTGAACTTTGAATATTCTTATTTTTCTTTATGAACAAAACAGAAAATCTGCTTTTTAAAGTCTAGTCAGCAAAAAATCAGTTTATAGATGTATTGCATGATAAAGTGTGACAGAGTTGCTCTATCATGCGATATGTCACTGTGTTGCGTAATTTATATGCAAAAACGATACACCTTAACAACAAATTTACCTATAAGTGATATTCGTATCATATCGAATTGAATTTGAACGATGACAATAACTACGAATTAGAGCTTCCAAACCTGACACCAAGAGCTCTTTCTGGAACTTAGAACAAGGAATAACCTGATGCCTAAAGCAAAAAATTTAGAAAGAACAGAAGTGTATGATTGACATAGCGCTACTGTTTGGTATTAGTTAAACACTAATCAAGCATGAGACATCTATCCCTAAAATGTAAAAGCACTACCTAACCCATGCTTCCAAATCAGTTCCTCATATAGTCAAGATACACACTGACCTGCTGTTTGCGGCCCAAACTTTATTCCTGAACCGTAACAAGGTGGGTCTATTACAATCACAACAAATGACTGACCCATTTAACTCAAAAGGGCCATATGGACTTTGAGTTGGAGTTACAAATTTAAAAGATCAGCCACCATTATTTCCAAGTATTTTAACCTTTGATTGCTTCTGGCGGTGGTATGTTGTGATGGTGTGAAATTTACCAGTTTGACTCTTCTGAAAAGTTAAAATTGCGCCTACATCTTGTACTTGGTGTATACAATCCCATATGATGCTTGCTGAGAAGAGAATTTGCGTTTGGCGGGGTTGCTAAAATAGAAATATAGCACATGCAGACTATTTGCCATTTCAAAGGTCACTTGGCACTCCAATACCTTGCAGCAAGACAAAGAGGTTTAAAATGATTACTTTTAAAAAAATAGAAGACAAAGGATGGACAACCTTGAGGTCTTGCTAACAACATCATTTACCTTTCTTTATCTTTATTTTGGCACCTTTTTTTTCTTAGGAGTAGGTTAATTTTACTATCAATTTCCTTGTCCATGTATTTTTCCTTGATGGTAGACAATTTCGTATGAATAATGCTAGGGATACTCAAATGAGAACCCAATTTTGAGCACATGTATGGATAACAATCATCAAGTTCATGAGTCCCACTAGTTAGTGGATTAGAATTGAGCATTCTCATCCTCACATCCCATGCAATACTCAATTAGAGGGTATCCAAAATTGGTTGCTCCAAATGGTGTATCGCTAGCACTACTCATATAGTACGATTTTAGGACTATAGGCTTTTATTATCAGAGTTTCAACATTTTCTGTGCATTTTATTTGCTAATATTTGTTTTAAATCTTTTTTTTTAATGTACGTCACTAACCACTACTTACTATATCGTCCCACAAAAGATGTCCAGATTTTTATTTGGCCTATCTCTACAACTAAAAAATCAAAGCATGTTCACTTTACTTTCAGCTAAATCTCTTATAGAAAACCATCTCGTCCGAAGTCAGTTAGCAATACAGCAGATAAATGGATAGCTTTAAAACAATATATTAACACAATGATGTGAAGTGAGACAGTATATTTAAAATTCTCAAACAAGACGTCATTTGTGCAACAAACAAATCAAGATCTAGTCAAAGGCCAACAGAGGTCAGTCAAAACACACTTCTTTCTTCTACCCTTCTCAAACACAGTGATACTATCACATTTGGTTAATTAAAATGACAACAGAACAGAAGAGATATAATGTAAAATTTTTTCCCCTCAACTTTATTTCTTAAAGATTTACAAGTTTCACATGACAATAGTGTTCAGGGATAAAACTATCCTCTAATCACTTCTTTCCGAATCACCCCGTCGTATGTAAATGAAACAATGAATTAATGATATAGAGCTTGTAAGTGGAAAACACCAATAAACTAAGGGAAGAATGCTAAATCATTAAGTAACTCAAACTATAGGTTGAGCACAATTCCGTGCAAGTAAGACAAAACCAATTAACTTGGGGAGGAATGCGAAATCTATAAACAAAAAGAAATACTCCCTCCGTTCCAACCAAATAGTCCACTTTCCATTTTTAGAAGTCAACATGTAACTAAATCAAATCAAAATTTTACATACTTTACTTGTGTTTTAGGAAATAAAATTTTATTAATTAACAACAAAATTAAGAATACTATAAATTACAACTTTCATAACTTTGTAAAAATAAATAAATCTATGTAAATTATCGGTCAAATTTTAATTAAGTTGATCAAAAAAAGTCAAAAGTGAACTCTTTGCCTAGAACGGAGGGAGTACTAGCAAAAGAGTTAACAAAACAAAATCTAACTTGCCAATTTATTAAGGTTTCTCGTTCTTTTCTCTTCACTCCTCTTTGTCAAACTACGATGTGAAAATCAAAACCCCAATGAAATTTTTTATCATGCTCAATAGTCATCATACTATCATGATGCCACCATCTCATTTACGTTTGATGGGGAAAGAAGCGCCTGCCTAACCTAAAAATCAAAGCTCAAGGGAAAATATTACTGTTTGAAAGTATCTGAGAGGTTAAAGTGTTGGTCTGTCAAAAGTTAGGGTATGTTAGGTAATTTCTTCAAACCATTACACAACACGGGGTATAAATAAAAATCATCAGTTCATCTTCGTCCTCCTAAATTCTGAGACTCGTTAACTCGAGAGCCTTCGAGAGATTGAGAGAAGAGAGAGAAAGAGGAGCAAAACGATGGAGTCAATGTTGCAAGACTACTCTGCAGACTTACAGGAGCAGGGCACAATTATGGCGATGGACGAAGATGACATCGAAGCCCTCGAGATCTTTCGCGAGGGGCCTCTCCCCCGCACCGACGACCACAACCTCGCCGACACCGACTTCTTCAACAGGTTCGAAGATGATTTCAACGACTCCGACATCAATTAATACCAGCCCCTTGCAACTTCCTACAATTGTGTCCGTCTATTTTTAGGGTTCGTAACGCTTATGATTTTGTCTCTCCTTGTTCGGACACCTAGATCTGTGTTGTTGTTGAATGTTACTCCCTTTTGCTCATAATAAAATTTATGCTCGTTTATTACTTTCTTGAGCCTATCAGTTAATTTATTATGCACCTTGCATCTAGGAATATATGGAAGCCAGGGATTTTTGTGGTTTATTTCTATTTTACTTTTTAATCTGTTACTCAAATCCCAATTCCGGATGGCTCAGTTCATGTAAGGTAGTCTATGGGAGACAGAGAATCGAAGCCATGGGTTTGGATTGGAGCTCATATATGGTTCAAGAAAAAAAAAAATTATAACCTAATTTTGCTCGAGTTCCAGTTCTAAATAATGGATTGCATACTCCCAAACATAGTATAAATGTATAAATTTATGTCCAATCTGCCAGTCTATTCACCGAAAATTTAATTACACCAGCAACAGAACTATCTTTCTATAAGAGATTCAAAAATCTATGAATCCATCTTATCAACTCTTGCAAAGTTATCATCAAAATTTTGGTCGATTTACATTCTGTCAGCATATTCTGATAGACCCACTTTTATTACAAGTTGACTGATAAAATGATGGGTATAATTTGTATAAAGCTTAAATTAATATTTGATGGCAAGAATCCAGTATAAAACACAAAGAGCCATCTTTTGACAAACAATAGTATATATAGTTACCAATAGTATATATGATGAAACAATGTTTTATCACACAGTAAGTCTATAGATATCTGGGATTCAGTTATTTTCCAACTGAGTCACCATGATTAGAGACTGACGTTGAGCAATACTTTCGTAAGCCTGAGAAGTGCCATCTAAAGTGATAATTATGAAATTAAATTAAAGACGTATTGAACTATTTGAACATGGCAAAGCAATCAAAGCGAAACAATAATATGAAACAACAAAGACCAAAATTGAATAATTACTTTTACAATAAAGAAAAAATAATACCTTGAAAATCCAAACATCATCAATGAATTCCTCCAAAACCTCCGTCCATGATTCACCATCGTCCTCTTCATCTCCATCATCATCTTGGTAAGCCGAATCGGGATTGAAATCGAAGTTCTGGGTTCGGAAATTCTCGGCATTGGAGTCCCACCGACGACTTCTGGTGTGAAATTGGAGGCGAAAGAGAGATGGGTTTATACAAGTAGCGAAATTGAAGGTCGTGTGTTTGGGCGGGGGCGGCAGCCATTGTTGTTGATGTTGAGAAACTGACAGAAGGAAAGATTGAGGTGGGTATGCAGAAGGAAGAAGAAGAAGAAGAAGACCACCATTTCTCATTTGGGTTCTTTGTTGTGGTCACTTGCCAACATTATCTTCTTCTTCTTCTTCTCCATTAAAGCTGCTGCTTTGTTGTTTAATTCTGCTTCTATCACTTCACTAAAATGCTATTCACACCCCCCCTAAAATGCTACTTGGAGAAAAAGGGTTGTGAACAGCAATCCTCTTATTAAAATTCACTTCCCTCCCTCATCGTTTTCTTTAAGTACAAATATTCCGGTAAGAGATTTTCTACCTTTTTTCGTTAGTCATCGGTAATTTAGTCCGTCCTCTACATGGGTTGTCATTTAATTTAGGGTGTTTTAAAATAATATTGCATAATATTCAAGTTTTCTTGATTGATTTATAAAATTAGTGTATTATTTTACAAAATTGACCTATAATTGTGATACTTTATGCCCATTTTAATAAATGAACTCTCAGATCTCCAAGTTAACATTTTTCCTTAGACTTGGAGATTGTTGGTTTTTCAGATATTTCCTAATAAATGTAATTATAGTTAGAAAATTTGTCATATTTTTTAAAGAATCGAGTCGCAAATTTGTTTTGCAACTATCAATGATCAGAATTCACATTCAACTATATTGTCAACAACAATAATACTTAAATATCTTACCTCAGATCGCAAAGGGCCCAAATTCAATCACATGTGTGAGAAAGATGAATCTAGTTATCAACTTATTCATAACATAGACATTTTTCATATCGTTTATCAAATAAATATTTTTTATTGGCATTGTATAACAAAACAGTAGCCACTAACTTGTTTGTGAAGCAACTCGATATATAGTAACCTTTTACTATCTTGAGTTTATCATCATATTTACATTATCATGTCATTGAACTCTAACAACTACAAACAAAATCCAGGATGACTATTAAATTTGATGTATAGCCGTGAAAACATTATAAACCTAATAACCTATATTCTGCAGTAGTTAAAGTGAACTAAAGTCTTAAAATATTCATAAATGAAGTACAATCAAGTGTGGCTGACAAAAATATTGCAATAGATGATACTTTAGTCATTATTATATATGGGACATATGAAGGTTGTTTGATTGTGGCTAAAGTTTGCTGAATGTACGTATTTGTTAATGTTTTTTTCATGGATCAATCATACGTAGGGAAGTTTATAGGTTCCAAATGGTTTTGTAATGTATTTTAAAACTTCGTTTTTTTTAATTAGAGGTCCCATAAAAGTTATTTTTTTTAATTAGTATGAGGTTATTGCAGCGAACAATGAAAATTAACTACATGCTTTTGATAAATTATTTGGATCGAGATAACAATTAAATGTTTAGACATTTTATGTAACAAAAATATTTAGATCTTTGCACAAAAAATATTTAAGACATTAAAACTATAATTCAAAAAAAATGCACTATGGACGGGGTAACTGAAAAATAATTGTAATATATTTTGAATCAAAATAAGTAGATAATAGAGTACATTGGTCATGTGACCTACTTAACTATGATATATGTAGTATTCTGAATAATTATATATAATATAATAGATGAGTTGGTTTAAGGTGTGTGTTTTTATGTAATAGGGTATGGGTTTAAATTCTATTGACAACATCATTTTGTTTTGTTTTTTTAGGTTTTCATTTCTTTGTCAATAGCTAAAGTTCTTCTACTAATGTAATGTATTTGAAGAATGTTATGTATCATAATATCATACCTATAGTACTTAGCTAAAACTATTAGCTACAATGTATTTGAAGAATGTTATACGCTACAATATCATATCTAGAGTACTTAGTTAAAATTATTAGTTAATGGCATCCTCTATAGAATTCCAAAAGTCGAACCATGAGAATGAAGCTTTATCAAAATGGTATGAGATGGCAAGTTCATATACCTCCTCACAAATATATATATATATATATATAATTTTATTTCATAAGTAGTATATCACCCGTGCGATGAGATTTATTTGTGATATGTATGTCTTGAAAAAATATTTATATAACTGATATGTCTTTATAAAAGAATAAGAACACATAAGGATTTGTTTGCAGTATATATGTATGTTTTAGAAAAATATTTATATAACTGATATGTCTTTATATAAGAATAAGTCTGAGTGGGAAACCTCAAAAACGAATTAGTCATAAACATGTTATTCATATGATAATTAACACTACACTGTTGAGAGACATTATTTTCTAAAAAAGAAAAATACATATTTTTAGTCATGAACCAACATCTTGTCCAATTTTTAAATGACACATATAACTGAAAAGGATTGTAATTCATATTTCAATATTTCACAAAAAAATGTTAATCAAAATAAGTGAAATTGTAGTGCATTGATCACATAACCCAACTTAACTATAATATATGTAGTATTCTAAATAAATACATACATATAATATAAATAATTGAGTTGACCTAAGGTGTGTATTCATATTTAAAATGTTGTAGGATTAAATCTCTTTATTTTTTATCCAATGGATAATAATAATAGTAACCATCAATGGTTAGAGAAATAAAGTAACCGTTGGAATTAATTGCATTAAATAACTCACATACTTGCATTAATTATATTTTTCAACTAATCAATAAATTTTAGCCTTTTATTTTTTATCCAATAGATAATAATAATAGTAATCATCAATGGTTACTCTTATATAAACCATTAGATAAAAAATCAAACGTTATGATTAATTACATTAAATGACTCACCAACTTGTATTAATTGCATTTTTTAACTAACCATTAAATCTTAGCCTTTGATTTTTGATCTAATGGATAATAACAAAAGTAATTGGTTAGAGAGATAAAGTAATCATTGAAAACTACCCAATATATAAATAAAGGGAAGGTTTTTAATGATTATTTTCTCTCATTGACCGGTTACTATTATATTATCTATTGGATAAAAAATCAAAAATTTGAGATTAAGTGTATTAAATGACTCACCTATTTGCATTAATTATATTTTTAAATAATTAATAAATTTTAGCCTTTTATTTTTAATCCAATGGATAATAATAATAGTAACCATTAATGGTTAGAGAAATAAAGTAATCGTTGGGATTAAGTGCATTAAATGACTCACCTACTTGCATTAATTGCATTTTCTAACTAATCAATAAATCTTAGCCCTTAATTTTCGATCCAATGGATAATAATAATAGTAACAATCAATTATTAGAGAAATAAAGTAACCGTTGGGATTAAGTGCATTAAATGATTCACCTACATGCATTAATTGTATTTTTTAACTAATTAAATAAAATTTAGGCTTTGATTTTTGATCAAATATATAATAATAAGTGTAATTATCAATGGTTAGTGAGATAAAGTAACTATTGGAGTTTTCAATAATTACTTTATCTCACTAACCATTGATGGTTACTATTATTATTATATATTTAATTAAAATTCAAAGGTTGAGATTAAGTGTATTAAATGACTCACCTACTTACATTAATTGCATTTTCAAACTAATCAATAAATCTTATTCTTTAATTTTTGATTCAATAGATAATAATAATATTAACCATCAATAGTAAGTAAGATAAAGTAATTATTATATATATATATATATATATGCTTATTTTTTTGATTAGTAATATGATAATTTGCTTATATGGATGTCACTAAGGGCATGTTTGGTAACCAATTAAGAGCTTAACTAGGAAAGTTTTAAGTGATATTAAAAATAAGATTGTTTAATAATGCAATATTATATCACTTAATAAATTAAATATCTCTTAAAAATAGCCAAAATTTTAAGTTAAAAGATGATGTCTTAATATTTTAGGCTCTACTTTTTCAGACATTAATTTTCAAAGTTTAATTTTCAATTTTAACAAATAGGCTCTAAGTAATGACCTACTCTTTTATTCCACTAACGATGTCTGAATTTTTAATTTGACCTATTCTTCTATCTATAATCATTTTCACTGTGTAGCTTAAAAGTCAAATTATTAGTATTTTGCTTTCTAACTGTACCTATCTATATCTTTATGAATCGTCTCGTTGAAAAATTAACGTGAAGCTGACTGTAGTACATTAAATTTCTCAATCTATATGGATAGTCAAACAAGCTATTTTTGGAAAGGATAAATCAGAATACGGTTAAAAGGTCAATATAGTATAGTGATAGTACTACGTACTGTATTTGGTTCACGAAATCAACGTTGAAGGAGCAAATAGTACTCTGTCTAAAAATTTGAAGTTCAAGGGAAATCGATACTATTTGATAATGTTTAGGAGCTTAAGTGTTACTTTGTCAAAAGTTGGGGTAACTTCTTCAAATAATTACACAAGAAGACGGTGATAACTATAAATATCAACATACTCCTCCGTCTCGCAAACTCCAGAAAGAGCTTTGTTGAGAAGTAGAGTGAGAGAGAGAAAGAGAGAGTGAAAGGAGAAGAGATAAAATGAAGCCAATGCCGGTGGACTACTTCGCGGACCTAGAGGAGCAGGGAACAACGATGGCGATGGACGTCGACGACGTCGATGCAATCGATATCTTTGGCGAGGGTCCTCTTGCCGGCGTCGACCACCATAGGCTCGCCGACGCCGACTTCTTCAACTCCTTCGAAGACGATTTCGATGACTCGGACATCAACTGATTAGTGCCAACCCCCTTGCGAATTCCTACAATCGTTCGTGTCTGTCTCTGTCTGTTTCTAGGGTTCGTAATCCTAATAAATTTGTGTCTCCTTGTTCGAAAAGCTCGATCTGTTCTGTTTTGTTGTTGTAGAATTGTACTCCTCTTTCAAGATATATGAAAATCATCATCGTTTTGTTGCTTTATTGAGCATATCAGTTAATCAATTTTGCACCTTGCTTAAATAATAATGAGGAGAAAACCTTGCTTGTATATCTTGTTTTATTTGCTTCATCGAGCATGCATTCCCTAGGTTCTATGGATAAAATAAGAAGAAAGAAAACATTTTACTCCGAAGTAAAGATGATAGAGGTTTGCTTTTGCCTACGTCTTGTGTGATGCTTTTTTGAAGGAAACTAGCTCCCTCCCAAAATAAGTGTCCCTTATTTCATTTTGGGACGCCCCAAAATACTTGCCCCCTTCCTTTTTTGGAAAGTTTTTTCAACCAAATTGTTATTATTGAGATAGAAAAGCGAATGGACACCATTGATTTGACACTACTCATGATAAATCACGAGGAGCACTAGGAAAAATAGATAAAATCAAACACTTTCTTAAAACTTGGGTTTATTCAAAGGGGACACTTATTGTGAGATGGAAGGAGTACTAAATTTAAAGTGATTGATCCACTGCAGCTGCAGTTTCATAAAGGAGGGCCAGTTTATATAAGTTTCTACGGTTTTTTTTTATTCTGATGAAAAAAATGAAGAAACTGATAGACTAATATAAAGCAAGGGAAATGCTGATTCTAGGAGTTTATGTGTGGTAATGTTATGTGTTGGAAAGCATTTACATTTGTAGTGGAAACAATTCACGTGTTTATTTGTATTGTAACTTCTGTTACCGTCATCTCTTCCAATTTTGAGGTATCATCAGCGTAAACAAGCTTATTGCCTCTATTTTATCATTGAATATTATGAAATTAGGGATTTTTGTGCTCATTACTACTTGACTTGTTGTAATAGGGCATCATGTTATGAGATATATTGTGCATTTTCAGCTTCTTTTGGAAGTCATAAGTTAGCATGTATATTTGTTTGTATATCCTCTGTTGTGTGCTCTTAAATGATTTGTGTTTTCTACTTATGATATGTTACTTCCATTGTAAATGTTTTCCTGCTTATTTTTCGTGTTAAGAAAAGTGTCTAGAAAACAAAGCATTGCCATCCTATGACCTAGCTTGAAGAACAACCATCAAAGTAAATGAGTCCATTAAATTTTTGGCCCAAAAGGAAATCTAATAGATCATTGTGATATATTTTCTGAAATAATCAGGGCCTGAATGATTTGCTTTTGGCCAATGCATCGTATCTAATGCTTTCTGAATGAAGTTACTTGCCTGAGTAAACAAATAAAAGGATTGATCTATTGTTTCGGCGGCTTCCTACCATAGGACTAGGTTTTTGTGAGTTTCTAGGGTTCTGTGATTTTGTTGAGAAAAATGAAGAGCTGAATGGTCAATTTTAAGTAAACAGAAAGCTAAGTAATGCTACTGGGGGAACTTGTTAGGAGTTCATCTACGTATTATCAATGTGTTGGATGTTCGCTAATTGTATAGCATCCTCCCTCCATACGACGTTTCCAAATTTGGATTATTAAGAAGTTCTCAGACATTAGAGTAAGTCTGTTTTTCAAGTTTCTATTCACATATGCAAAGTTATGCACATATCATATGAGCATTGGATTATTTCATATGATCAAAGTGTGGCATGAATTTTTGAAGGGATTGCATTGGAGGTAGAAGCGAGAAGTATTTTACTACATGATGTATTTGGACATTATGAGTTTATCTTTCACTCAACCCCCTTCGATTTTGTGCTTCAGCTTCCATAAAATTGAACTTTAGATTCGTATGTATGGGTAGATACCTTACTTATAGATAATTAATCTGTGTTTTTGGAATGACCAGTTTGTTCTGAGAAAATAGTTGATCATTGCTTGTACATTTCCTACTATGGCGTATTGAATTTACTCTCTGCTTTTGTTGTATTGGTCTCCTGGTCATCATCATTGATAGTAATTGCAGATAGGGTGCTAGATATAAATGTTTATGAAGTTGCTTCCTAAAAGACTCTTCTTACCAAGGGAGCCATGCACATGGTAGTAACTATGGTGCAAATTTGGTTCATCAGTTGATTGTTATGATTGGATGATAGAACATAGAAGTAAAATGATGCTCTTTGCGTATCCCTGTATGTAATGGACTGGGACTGGAAGACATTGGAGAAGTTTCGAATATAAAGCTGCCTTTGATATGGTATTAGAAATCTGTGAATGGTGTCTTGATCTTGCTTAGTTTATTTTAGTCAAATCTGTTTTGGGGTTGCCTTTCCCATAGGGTCGTGGAGGTAATATAGTTGCTTTGAGAGCATGGAAGGATTACGATATTACCATAATGTATGCTAACGTGCTGCTACTGTTGCATTATGTATTGGTAACTCAGTTTTGGCTCACTTTGCGAAACACTGGTGATTACTAAGGGGACTCGGTTAATTCCGTCAGAAGATCAGCCACATCCCTATTTGGGTTTGATTTGGCCTAACAGTGATGTTTTCTATATGTTACTTTGGGTCTGTTTATTTGTACTTCACCTCTTGCTTGTACATGGTCTTCAGGAAAAGATGTACTAATATTGATACATAAAAATTATACTTTACTTTTAATTTTATCGGGAATAGAACAACTCCTTGATTATGAAGCCAATGAATATGTGGGTTGATGCGTATACTTTCCTAGGTTCTATCTATAAGAAAACATTTTACGTAGAAAGCAATGCGATAATGATTTATTTTTGCCCCGAGTATGTATTGACTGTTGCGTGATGCTTTTCAGCGGCCTTGTGGAAAAGACTGGATGAGTCCTGGTTTCAGTTTTGAGGAGTCGTTGGAAGGGAAAGCAGGTGTTGTATCCCTAGTACCGAGTGTCCAAGTATGGGAAATGACTGAAAACTGGGGAGACTCTAGCTAGTAGCAGAAGTTCGTTCTTCTGTTATTGCAATTTGAAGAAGACTCTTTGATTTGGCTTATGGGCATTGCTTATTACTTATGATTTATTATAAGTTATTTTTGAAGTGTTTGATTTTACTTATTGGGAAATAAGTCATAAGTCATGTACAAGACACTTAAAACACATGTAAGGCCATAAGTTATAAGCACTAGGCATGGTGTTTATTTCTACTTTTCAAAAACGAGTAAGTCATGTTCTTTAGTAAAATTTTTATATCTCAAGATTACCCCTAATAATAATAAAAAAAAGTAATAATGATAAAAAAATAATTTTAAAATTTTAAAAATAATAATATTAATAATTAATGATAATAATACTAGTAAATAATAATAATAATAATAAATATAATATTAATAATATTAATTACAAATAATAATAATAAGAATAAATAATACTCATAAGTATTATAATAAATAATAATAAATTATAATAATAGTAATAAAAATAACATAATACATAATAATTTTAATTTTAATTTATTAATATTATTAATAAATTTATAATAATAAATAATAATAATAAATATTAATATTAATAAATAATAATAGTAATACATAATAATTGTAATAAATATAATAATAAATAAATAATATTGAATAATGATAATAATAAAAATAAAATTTAATAATATATATTAATAATAAATAAAATAATAAATAAATAATAATAATGATGATGCAAAAAATATTTAATGATGAGGGTATTTTAGTTTTATATTTTAACTCAGCACTTTTTTAACTTATTAACCAAACAGTCACACTAACTTAATACAGCTCATCAGCATTTCGAGAAGTTAAATCAAACACTATCAGTTTGGAGTCATCAGTTATAAGTTATCAGTCATAAGTCATCAGCTATAAGTCATCAGTCATAAGTTATTTTTTATCAGCTAAATCAAATAGATCCTATGTATATAGCCTACGATTCGTATTTGCTAATAAAAATAGACAATATTTACTAACTCTAGCTGAAGATATAAGTTCTTGACAATTCGTATTGTGTATTGTATCTTACTTAGCTGGATTATAAGAAATATGTGATTTTGTATTTTCGGAGTATAAGAAGAAAATTCCAAAATTTGCATCTACTTAATAATTCTGAGTAGCTTAAATGGTATCGTGTTTTTTAAATTTATAATTTTGAATTATTATGTTTATCTGTTTTTAGATTTTCAATTAATTTATATTATAGTATATGCATTTTTCTTATAAATTTATTTAGAATACAACAATTGAACTTAGTACATTTTTACAAATCCGATATGCGTGTATTTACAAATAAATATTTAAAGTAAAGCAACAAAAATTTCAAAGCTTCCTCAGTTTTCCAGACATTTACTTGGAGTAGGGACTGAAGGCTTGACAATGGACTTATGAGGTGGTTTAACTTAAAGCCACCTAACCAAATTTACTTACTTTTTTTTTTTTTTTTAACAAGTTAGGCGAAAAAGCTTAATCTCTTAAGTCGAGCAAGACTTCAATGACAGAAAACTCTTACATTTTCATAGCTCAAACCCTAATAAATGGTTAAGCTAGAACATCTCTCTACCAACTTATCTACGTGGATGGTGGTACTAACTTTACTACTTTCGTGAAAGAATAGTTCATTTTCTATACTCAAAATTTAACTTAGATAAGATTAAATTACTATTTATAAAGTACTAATATATTATTAAAATTAATATATAGATAAATAATACTTAACTTTTAACTTTTTTTAAAAAATAAGTAACTGTTCATAAACCTCGATTAAAGTGAAATTAATATTGACTAAAAAAAATTATTTTTCTTTTTTCTTTTTCCTCCTTGGGACGGTGGGAGTTTGCATATATTCGGCCCAACCTAGTTAGCGAAAAAAAAAGGAAAACAGACATTGTCGGGTACCTATTTCTCCTAAACAAGTACTGCTTTCCTTCTAAAAAAGAAGGTTGTGACCCTTTTCAGTCTTTCTTTTTAAAAAGTCAATTTAGAATTTTTTTAAAAAAAAAATCAAAATTGTAATTTATTTTACAATTTTTTTTTATCATTTTACTCTTAAGTAAGTATTTTAATATTTATAATAGTATCAGTTATTTTTTTTAATTGGTGTGTTAAGTCAAAATGGAAACTCCTTTGTTACTGTGAGTATAATTTTGATTCTGACTTGGCAATCATCACACTACTGCCCTATAATTGCCGTGCTTGCTGCCGCTGGAGAGAGAGAGAGAGAGGGAGAATGAGAGATCGAGAGAGACTGATGCCGGTGAACTACTTCGGAGTGGTTGACGACGAGGAACCGGCCGTAGAGAAAGGCATGGATATTGACGTCGAAGAAATGCAACCGTTCGATGTACTCGGAGACGTCTCAATCGACTTGGACCACAGGCGCTACCACCTCCTCGCCGACGCCAACTTCTTCAACTCCTTCGACGACGATTTCGACGACACCGACTATCTCTGACATCTCCATCGCTCTCTGAGAATATACGGTTTTTTCCCCATGCGAGCGATATGCTAATAATATTCTTGTTTTCTCGTTTTTGATTATGATTTACTTTTTAATTGAACTGAACAAACCAAAGGTGGTTCGTGTTTAGGTTAGATGCTTATATAAAGGCATATTTTATTTTATCATTTGCTTTAGATAGATATATGAAAAGGGGAAGAAAACAAAATTAAGGGTTATGGTTAATATATAAAATATGCTTTGTGTTTGGGTTGATTTCGTGATTTTTCTTTTGAGTTGTACAGTGGGGTGGTTGATTTTGAGAAAACTGGGCCCTAATTTGTTCAATCAATGGCGGTTTGTTTGGATAAAGGATGATTACTTGACCAAATTGTGGTGGTATAACTCAAATATAGTTTTTGTGTTTCATGAACTAATAACTATTTACGTTCAGGCAACATGTTATCACGTTGATTACTTTACTGCTCTTAAAAGTTTGGAGCCAAACATTGCTCCTCTTGTTTGTTCAGGGGAGAGCAAAGATATACAATTAATTAAAACGGACCCATGTAAAAAAACATATTACTACTTGAATTATCTTTTTGCGGATTATTTTAGCAATCAATCCATTTTGTGGGAATTAGAAAACGATCATGTAGTAGGTGATGATGATCCTGCAAGGAATCCTAACAATCAATCAAACATGCTTGACACCCATGTTTGGAGTCAAGATTGGGACAACCTTTAAACTCTCTGCACTATTTTATTCATTTAGTATAGTATTGTGTTTTACATCTAGCTAGTTTTAAAAAAAAAATTTTTTTTTTTTTGCTGTTTTAAATCTATGTACCATCATCATGTTTTCTTTTCGGCTTTTATAAAGCAAGTATATCAATGGATTAAGATTTTTGAAATTTATCCAGTTATTTGCAATTCTTACTCATGATTGATCAATGTCCATGGTTGATATACACAATCATGCACTATATTACTCGTAAAATGTAAAGTGCAAGTAAATTGAATTACTCAACATTGTTTTTAGATAGGTAATTTATTTTATACATAATATAATACGTTTGTCAATCTTATTAAGTTTAATATGAAATTTTAGCATTTATATATGGATATATATAACTTTTAGAAATATATATGATGCAGCTCTCCGATGGCCCTCCCGCCGCTCGCTCTGAGGTAATTTTGATATTTGCCGCATTCATGCTTCTGCTTTTGTTACTGCTCCCACTCGGTGTGATCTAGGGCTTGCCTCAGTCTATGAAATTAAAAATTAGAAAAACATTAGCAACTACTCAATTGAAAAAGAAAAAAAAAAATATACTTTTGACCTTTAAATAGGGGAGGAAATATATTCTTACCAACACACGGGGCAAAAGCAGTATAACTCAAACCACAATCACCACTTATCTAAATTATATGACATTTCTATTCAGGAAATATATAAGCAAATCAATTAAATTTGTAATGTACAAATGTACAGTCCTAAATCCCTGGTCCTTACAATGAAGCCCCAACACTTCAAATATAAGGAAATATTTCTGAAGAATATATACAACTAAAAATAAAGCCATCAAGACATGCTCTCAATGATGGACCCTGAATTTCTTTCGTCAGCATAGCTCTTGAAAAGAAACCAGAGAAGCAGCTCCTTGTCATTTCAATTCATAAAATGTATCTGGCCGGATGAACCAACCTTGTTAGGAAAAGCCTGCACATGCAGTTCAATGGTGTACATAACTTGTAGTTTTGGAAGGTTGAGAATTTCAGAAGTCATCAGCATAGGGATTCACTGCAGCATTAGCAAACCGTATCTTTCTACTACTGGCCCACCACGAAAAGCTTCATGAGGCAATTAGCCTCCGAAGAGTACCCCACACACTGTATTGTTATCCATTAGCAGAGGGTGGACCAAAGTGATTGCTCTGGGTAATAGAGCGCTGTGTATCATTCTTGACAAGTCTCTAGGGTGCCAGAATGGCCAAAAAGTCGGTGCAAGTCACAATGGTTTTGTGTATTGCAATGGCTACGAGCAAATCATAAGTTTTCTGAGTCACTAAGCAAATGTATAGGCTGAGAGAACAGATAACCAACAGCAATAAGCGGTTGAATTTCATCTTCTGAAAGAAACTTTCAGAGGTGGTGATGAAAAAGGAACACATTAACAAACACTGCCTTCATCCTTTGACAATGGACTATTTGTTGGATCCCTTTTAGTAGTTGTAGTTATGCTTTCTGTTTGCCTATCCAAAATGCTTATTTACCACCCTTGGTGAACCATCCTGTCTCCTACTGATGCATATAAGGCTGAATCTATGGTACTTCCATTGGTGTTAGTTATATCATGAAAGTTGTCCATTGGAAGCCCTCCAAGTAAAAAGCGTTGATTGCAGATGTACAAAGCATCCGATCATGCTGTAACCTCAACCTGGGGAATCACAAGATCACAAAAGGCAAATAACGAAGTTTCCCAACAGCTAAAAGCTCATGAAAGAAAAAATAATTTACAGAAAATAAGTAAATACAGCAACCAGATGGTGGTGTGAGATGACGGAAAACAACTTTCAAGAAATTATAAATACTGTACCCGAGCTCAGTTCCCCCCCCCCCCCAACCTCCCAAAAACACACACACAAAAGAAAAATGTATTTGCAAATAAGATTTTGAAACAAGTAACTAGGACACAATCACCATCATATCCAGGATCACTTGTGAGTACATTTTATGATATAGTTCCTCCTTCACACAAAAAGAATCCTACTTTCTTTTTTGGAAGTTCGACTTCAAGAGTCCTATTTGAACACTGAGCTTTTTTAGTTTCAAGAAAATCAAGAAAACTATTTTAGTGCTTAAAATTAGGGGTTTTATGATAACTCGGTTATATTCTTAGAATGTTAGATTATGGAAACACCCAAGCACCTAGGCTCTTAAAGAGTGGTGCATTATCAACAAGGCATCATTGTTAGACTGTTCCACATGCATGCCCAAGCTCTAGTCAATTCAGAAAAATATGCCTCAACTTGGACAACTCTTATGCTTCTAGTCCATATTTAGACTCAGTACGGACCATAAACTATTACTAGAAAATTAATTCATGATAATGTATTTGAAGAGTCCAAAACCTTGAAATAACAGAAGGAAATACACACTTGTACATTCTTGTGCAACATGATCATTTCTCTCTGCTTTTTGTCAAAAATAATGACTACTAAATAATTAAGTGAATATTGCTCTCTGCCCCGAAATGATTCCAGTTTTGAGGTTTGCACAAAAATTAATTAAGTCAAACATTTATCAAATTTACAAACCAATTTATCCCTTACATGAAAGCCACTACCGGTTAAGAAAGGCAAGTAAGGCTACATTGGTAAATTTAGCTATGTAAATGGTTGCCTATTGAAAATTTGACACTTATTAAGACGAGAACAACAAGAAGCTCACACACATTTAGGATGGAGAATTAACATATATGTCAGCCAAAATATGTAACCAACTAAAGTTAAATTAAGATCCCAATAAATTAACATTTTGAATGTTGTTATACCTCAAGCATGTTTTCATTAGGAATTGAGGATGCCGTAGCATTTGGACCATGAGAAATATCATACTGGAGGATCCTGAGCTTTCCTTCCTGCAATAGTTATAAGGGAAAAACAGAGGTTCTATAAAAATGGTCCAGAATCCCCTATGCAGAAAATCCACGACAATGGGTAGTTTGTTCACCTTAGTTCCATAGACAAGGCCACCACCAACAGAAGGGTGAAAACAAGCTACATTGACCTCATCCTCTGCACTAGGAAGAACTCTCACAACCTCCATATCAGAAAGTCTGTACACCTGATTAGTGGGAACAAATTATGAGCAGTAAGATTACCGAAGATAGATTAAAACACATACAAGATAACGGGTTTGCATTGACGTAGTACAGTAGTACTCTGCTCTAGAATGTGCAACAACATTTTAGCCTAACAATAAAAAGGATCCTGCAGGGGCTGCAAAGTTTACTCGAGTTGAATTTGTTCTGAGCTTTACCATCAAAATATCACCATCAACCGAGCATACTGCTCTCCTTTAAGACAACATGATAAGCTCGCTAAGCTGTTTGAAGAGTTCTAATTCCAGAAGGCAATATAATTTCCCAATCGATACGAGTTAAACCTAAAAAGCAGGGAGGGATGCCCATATGAAAGGGGAAAAGGGTGAGTTAGGCAGCACTAAAGGGATTCAGGGGTGTTATGGGCACTGAGAAAATTTACCCATACACCACATTTTCCTCTTTTCAGGGGTTTTATGGTTGCTAAGGTTTTGTCTCTGAATAAGGGAATTCCCTGTGCAGTAAAATGCCCAAGAAAGGGGAAAGTATGCTTTACAGCTGATGCAGATATAAGAAAGGGACAGCAAAAGAAGAAGAAAAAAAAAGAGAGGAGAAACTCTAGGCAATAAGTTTTGGGTTTGCTAAATATCCAGGACTAAAAATGAGAAATTAAATGAAAGCAAAGAGCATCAATACAATGTTAAATGAACCTGAAAGTAGGACTATTAGGCCCAAAACTAATGTTTAACCAATTAGATCTTGCTTGAATTCAAGCCAAATTCCAGAGTTTTGACTTCCTTAAACACTTGTCTTTAAGGTTCTTATTAGCTGCAGCAATTTTAATTATGATAATGTTGCTAAAACTCTAAATCTGGGGTAAAGATCTAAACTACATGAGTACATTCCCCAAGTGCAATGTAGGCACTTCAAACTGCATTATGTAGAAAATATATTTGATATTTAGAAGTTCATCGAGTCCAGGAGGCTAGAAAAGTAAATTGCTTATTGAATTAACATGAAATCATACCTCCAAAATTGTGTAAATTGGCACTGTTGTTTCTCCATCTATCACGACACTCTTAAGTAGTGAACTATGGCGACGACCATAGGCAAGTAATAAATGCTCAGATGTAGGAGAGAACTGCAACCACAAAAATAGAAGTTTTTAAAATATTTACGACAATATATGGTGTATATCAATGAATGAATAGGAGGTACGATCTGATCAACCCAGTTTTAATACAGTTCGTGATCTCGTGGATAAATGGATTCAGATACAGACAGGTTATGAGATTAGGACATAACCAAATCTGGTGATAAGGATCAGGTTTCTAAGATCAGTATCGAACAAATTGCAGCTTTGATTCTCGACGTATCCATCAATATGACAACAACCACCATTAAGGCAAATGCACTGTAAGCGAGTATTATAAAGCATACTATCGATCACAACAGAAACATAGGTGACAAAATCCTATGATTCGTATTTGCGATAGGAATCATAGGCTATGATCCAATTCACCCCTCCACCGATTCGGAATCGCTGTACAAGCGCAGAAAGCCCCAGAATCGAGAGAATAGGTAGCTAGTCGTTAGCGAATCAGTGAACGCAATTTGCTTGAAATTCAGAAATCAAGACCTAATGCTAAAGACCCCTCTTTTTCGTTTGGTATGTACATCTTCCCCAGCCCTAAAAAAAACATGACGGTCATGTTACACACTCCTCACCCACTCATCTCTCATTTTAAGTTTGGTTACGCATCTCTAGGATTTTTTCTTCCGTAAGGAGGTATATATCTCCTCTAGTATCAACATATTTTATGTCATACTAAAATTGAATCTTTGAAGCTATTTGAAGGTTATTTTGTTCCCAAATGAATTACTTTTATTCATTTGGTTTCTCAAGATATTAATAATAACATTTCACTACATAGCAATAAATAAATAGCGCTTAATACTTGCATTTTTAGAGTGAAAAATACACTCATTTAATAGTTAGATAGTACTACTTCTTCCATACCTGTTTTCTAGAGTGTCTTTAATTGATATTTGTCGTTATCTGTATTTTTTCTTTTTCGTAGCATCTTTTGCAGGAACTCTTGTTTCTTGACCCCTTTAGGTTTAATACTAAATTTGGTCAAGAATAAAATCATCAAGGCTAATGATGATCCCACATTATATGCTACTGAAGGCATTGGTCTTTGCGTTGGCGACGTGATCACATTCTCAATACAAGTTTTAAACAAAAGTCAAGCCACGATATACTTATTCGTTCAAGAGATAGGTAATTCCACTTGGTTTGGAAATTATCATATTTTTGCAATGCAATATGTACCAAGTCAACCATTCGATTCAGATTCGGTGCATTCTGATTTACGATTTAACTATGGTTAGAAGTAAAGCAGAGAACATATATATCCAAGTAAAACCAAGAAAAAAATACTTGTATGGGTCTTTGATTAGTGTAATAAAAAAATAATTAGTCATGCAACCAAAATTAAAGTTTATGGAAGATGTCTCCAGAGCTGTCAAGAAGTGTTGGCATAAGTTCAACTTTCTGAGAATTTACTTCTTACATTATCAATGAGATCAACGCATAGAATAAAATGATGAATACAAATCAAGATGGAAGCTGTTAAAATACCTAAACCCACAAGCACACACAAAGAGTACAATAAAAGGGGGTCTACACTAAAAAGGGGCTCGTGACACCTCATGATGAATACAGATGACATCTCCATAATCGGGAGTATTTCCCTCTTTAGGCCCTGTGTTATTTCTATGACCAAAATTCATCACGATTGCATTAAATGTAAGACGACCAGAAGGTGACTGAAGGCAGCATTTGCTTTTTCCATCTAATTACATATACTATACATGTTCAAACAAACTTATAGAAAGCTTCTTTAAAATAATACTCAAAAGATAGAACATGTTGCAGTTTAAAGCCTCTATTTTCACGAAGTAAGATGTATAATTCCTACATTTCACGCATTATTATTTGAGTACTGGCACATATAATCTCCATAAAAGAAACTGACCTGAATTGAGGTTAAGCAATGAGCCGCTCTGATTGCCCGTGATGCCAGCACCAAACCGAATCTAGATGAACAAAAAGGATAATATTATCACTATATATTAAAGCAATATACAAAGAGAAGTTTTGAGCAAAAGTTTGAGCATTACGTTGCCTCCTCAAGGGAATATATCCTCAGCTCATACATGACTCGGTGGGCTGCAATTGGGTGTCTTGTAGGGGATGTAGCAGCACCTGTAAGATCATGTTGCATCTGACCGTGAAAACCAGGATCAGTTTCCATGTTTGGCAGAATGCATGCAACACAAGCTGCCAAAAATCTTCCACAAGGTGAAAAGTGGGCACCCATTTCACTGCAAAAAATCAAGAACGTTGGACATAACATGTGAACAGATATGGTATGTTGGCTTGCTGTAACAATAACTTGCATATTGTCATGACCAACAGGTTTTGCTTCCTGCACAGGCTAGATATTGCTCTTTTACTACCTCTCCAGAAGAGATTCCCACTTCGAAAATAAAACTTGCCCTTAAATCGCACAATTCCAAAAGCATCACCACAAAAGTTGTAGGACATTATGAGGAGTTATTTGATCTGCATCCATATTGAGGCATAGAGGGTAACAAATGTGATGGATTGTGGTTTTGGCTAACATTAATTCTAGGATTTGAGATCAGCGAGATCCTACGGCGTGACTACAGGACTTCATCCTAACTTGCAAAAATTTCTCTCTTAACTTGATGAAGGTAAACATGCGTTAGAGTTGGTATTCAGGTAAGCTCAGAGAGAAATACTGGATAATTGCATTTGCTAGACCTCTACCTGGATCTGCTAAGTTTCGACGATGAAGCCAAGATAAATTACTGCACCTGACATCTGAGGACAGTATTAAGCTGACTTTCAGATCAAGACTTTTACAAGTGAGTGAGGACGGTATTGGGGATATTGGGGATGATGGCTGGTCATGATTGTCAATTGACATATCTTCTTCTTACTGTATGGGTTTCATTTTTCTTTTTTTACCTTATTTGGTTTCTCGGCCTTTGATAAAATGTATATTCGACGGAGTTTTTACAACATCTTACAAGCTTGTCAGAAAATATAAGTGAAAAGGTAAATTTGGAGCATCATGATCGACACATACCTACATAGCACAGCATGTGGTATAGTTAAGCGACATCTTTCTGCGTTAAGGCGTACACAAGGATTTTTTATGTCATGAGGCCATATTCTAAGCTTCACAGTACAGGGTAGTTCTGCTGATGCAGCTGCAGACAGTGATGTGGCAATCTCTGATTGTCTCCTGTTAACTAAGGGTTCAGAATCAGTCTCATCACGTGGAGCATTATTAATTGCAGAATCCTCTCTAGGACCAGCTGTTGATATCATGCGAGAGCGTGAAGAGCGGTGGCGAGAACCAGATCTTCCTGTAGCCATGGATTGACCAAAGCTGGCTGGCATCGCCTGGGTAACTGTTGAAGCAGGATTGTTCATTTCACTAATTGTAGATAAATATTCAGGAGCACCACCATTAGTTGGGCGCGCTGCCCGTTGCCCAGCTTGGCTCTGGCCCATCAACCACCCTTGCAAGAATGGTAGCTCCCAGTATGCTGGGTCCCGAAAAGGGAAAATTTCAATACTCTCTTCAGGCTGCCCTTCAATATCCATAGCATCGTTTGCAGGTTGAGTAACTGGGTTTTCTGCTTCCATCATGGAGGAATTACTTGGATGTTCTTCAGGTATAGGAGTGCTATTAGGTTCAACTGGAGACAACAATAGTTCATACTGCCCCGACGGAGTAGAATATGTGAGAAGTCTCACAGAGGCAGAAGGCTCTGCTCTCTGTTCACTAGCTGAACTGACGCTAACATCACTTGGCAGCGAATATACTCCATCACCTCTTCCAATTGAAGGCCAAATCAAGAATGGAAGGGACACAAAGGGTAATTCATTCACCGAATTAGATTGAGAACCAGAATGACCATCTGCTAAATATACCGTAGGGGGAGGGTAATGCAAATAACCAGGAGAAGTTGCGAGTGTCATCAAAGAATCTGACGATTCCAGTTCATTGACCTGCAAATCAGAACATTAACAATGAAATAAAAGAAAAAAGTAAATTTGCAGTCAGCCAAAGAGTTACCTCAGCAGTTAGAAGAAATGGGGCAGCATGCGGGTGGAAATGCACAGCCCGAAGAGAACGGCGCGTCTCCAGTATGATGGTTGGTGACGAACCCTCCCCTCTTTGGCTGAAGTGCCATATATAGAGCTGTCACAGACTTCAAGGTTAAAGCCATCATAAAGCATCATATACATATAACTTCGTGTAATTCTTTGTCCAGAATACTCACCTTATGGCCGGAAGCTACAGCCAGAAGCTCCCCCTGGGCATGGAAAGCAATGGAAGCAATAGGACGATCTAGATGGAGAGAGGATACAACAAACAAGCATATATAAATAAAACAGAGTAGGACATACAAATTTTAGACCATAGGATGTTAAAGTTAAAAAGTAATTACAAAAATCATATGATCCTATACAGTTTGCGGTATTCGCATCCCACAAACGGACTTCTTGGTCCAAACTTCCACTAGCAAGAATATCAGGACACAGCGGATGGAACCTAACCTGCAAAAGTGCAAAGCACATAAGGTAGAAAGAGGTGGTTAAGCAAACATAGCATATCAGAAAGATAGATGTACATCAAATACACCATGACTCAAGTACAGAATCTGGTGAGAGGTATGGCTCTTAAGTCAGATTTTCCATTTCCTAATATTACACGACAGTACACACCAACAACGTACCAATGATTACAAATGAGCAGTGGAACACATCCTACACATTTGCATACATGACATATCTTACGTAATATTGCATTTGAATAGATGCCAAACAGTGAAATTCATAGAGTTTTGTAAAAATATGCACGGATGTGTTCTGCAAATTTTGTATTCCTTCCTTTTTAGGCTTTCAATATTGTGCAAAAGTTATGCAACTTTAAGCTAAGACACTAAATTTAGAATATCCAAACATCTGATTTAATCATCTCTCTCTTCACCATCCGTAATTAGAAAATTGTAACTGTTCCTGTATTAAATAATTCTATTATATGGGACGTAACGGCATGCCAATTAATAAATTTCCACTCTTATTATATTATCTTAGCACATATATATAGATATGATAAGTAAAAACACTACTGAATCTTGACATAAATTATTGGATCTCTAACAATGTAAGCTTTGAGATGAGTAGGCCACTGATTAATCAAATATTCCAATTAAATCCGACGGTATTAATTTGGACGATTTATCACGTAAGCTTACCAATTTCAATGTGCGGCAAACGGCTAGGGTTCTTCACACAGAAAATTGAGCAAATGATAGTTTTATTGCATAATAGGATATTCAGTATAAAACGCAGAAGGGCATTTATGGATACCCTAACCTAAACTAAAAGTACTCCTTAAATAACTTAGACAATGGCAAAAATAATTCAAGAGAGACTCAAATTTATGGAAATAAAATCCTACAGATTTGGCAACGTTTGACTGTCATAGAAAAGTTAAAGACTACAAAATCCCAATAAATAAGGTAACAGTTACTTGAACAGGTTTATCGACCTTGGGACAACGACAAACAGCACAGGCTTTGATTTGTTGCTAGAGCACATCAAAGCAGTAGTTTTGAGAAATCATAGGCACAAACGGACACCCGGGAGATCTTATACGTTTTTCAAAGATATGATAGCCTAAGCCTTCCTTTTTGAGCGCCTCATACTTTTTGGGCTTGGGACTACATGTTCTGCATCATCCCTTGACATGTTAATAGAGTTTTGTTCGACTCATCCAGCTTGCTTGCATTTGCTTTCCCAGCATTGTAGTACATGAGTTCACATTGTGTTTGGTTCATATGCACCTTAGTTTAATTTTACATCACATGAGGGGGATGGTTAAGGCATGAAACACATTGTTAGACCATCTATCTAACTGCTAACACCTAAGCTTTTGGATGATTTTACTTAATAAACATGCATAGTAAAAAAAAGAGAAAAGTGTTTAATTGTCTAGCAGAGAACTAAGAAGAAAATCAAGGGAAATAACTAACTCATTTTCTTTATAACTATCGAATAGAAGTGTCTCTTTACCTATCCCTTGATTGTAGAAGAGAATTGTCATTGGTCATTGGTCAATTTCACATATGAACAGCTGGCTCATCTATTGTTTTTGATGTGTTCTCCATTTCAAGCAATCCACAGCAACAAAAATTGTAACTTTCATACATGGCGTTCTTTTAGTAAGATAATACTCCCTCCGTTTGAGGCAGAGAGTCCACTATACTATTTTGGGATGTTTCACTTAAAGAGTCCACTTTCGAAAATTATGCTTACAATTTTTCATAATATTTCATCTTTACCCTCCACTTGTGTTGTAATCATCTTGTTTGTGCTTAAGTATTTTTGTAATTATGACCAACTCCAATAACACTAATATATCCCTTAATAATTAGACTTTTCAAACGTGGACTCTTTGGATGGAACGGAGGGAGTATTTGGAAAACAAACTTGTTTGAGAACAAATCTGAAGAAATCCTTGTTCCATAATTATCAGCATTATGAACTTTCTTCATGAGGCTGAGCTTAGATGCAAAGCCTTTTCGTAGCCATGATGCAATGTACGAGTTGATGACAAACTTGGTGCATCTTCCTTGGTGACTGAGAGTAGTTTTGATTGACGCTGTGTCCCTTGTTCTAGGCAATTTTTTTTACATTCCTTTGTCCCAAGTAATTTAGGAAGCTTTGAACATACTTGATATGGAGTAGGAAGGAGAGAGAGCTGGTTTATTTTAAAAGCTTACTTAATAACTTTACCTTCCATATTAACTTATACCATTATCTTTTTAAGTAAATTAAAAGGTTAAATCAGATTTTATTAGTTCTAGGCATTTGGGAGCATTAGCATTATGATCAATTGTTTGGATAATGGTTTGCACCATATATATTTGGGAACACGTGGTCTGAGTAGAAAGCGGGAGAGAACCCCTAACGTGCACAAGAGGCCTTTTAGGACGGTTGTGATATACTGTAAATACCCTTATATCATTTATGACAACAAGAAATCTTTACTCAGATATCGAGAAATGTGCTTTTGGGTGCTTGTGTTGTGCTCGCATCCTGCTCATGCGGTCATGCAGTACTTGCCCTGTCTCCCATACCACAGACGGTCCACATTTTCAGCCTCACTTCTTTGGCCTCCGTGGTTTACTAGTGTGTAACGCCAAGCTCTACCAAACACTTTCTCTTCTCTACACTCCCCCTCAGATCACTTGGGAACACTACCCTTCAACAGATAGCAACTCTTTTCTACAATGAGCTCTTCCACGCTACAATCAAGGTCTAATTCTCACCAATCACTATCAATTTTATCTCTCAAAAATTCTTTTCTTTATTTAGTCTTGGGCTTAGGTGCCTAACAACCATCCCATGCCTCTTTTTTCAGTCTCCTCCAGCATTTTGTTGCATCGTTGCATGCAACACGAGCTCATACACCTACACAGATGAATACTCACATACATGCTTGGTATTGGAAGCGACATCCATACTGTCATATGCTTGTTTAGGTTTTTCTTGCATTTATTCATTTGAAATTATAGTCTAAATATCAACCCAACTATAAAAAGCGAAGGAAAATGATTTTCTTAAGTTTATACATGAAAAATAAGGCACAGTACAAAATATACTACTTGGAAGAAAGCTTATACATATATCTATATACAGAAAGTAAGGCAGCACAGCTCATTGACTTCATCAATACGCTCAATGATCGTAAACAGATGTATCCTTCTTGTGTCATGTTTGTGTTACCCCTTGAATGTTCAAATATGTAAAGAAAATAGGGATTATGCACGCATCCTTCTCTTAACTATTGGATAATCATTAACTTCAGTTGTTAAACAATGGTTATTCTTCATTACTTTCTGAAACATGGATTTATATCAATCAAAGATAAAACGGACTTACCACCCAGGGTGTTCTCCTATGGCCGCTCAAGACTTTTAAACATCTCCCGCTTTGGCAATCAATTATCTTTACTGTATGGTCTCCACTGTAAGCATAGAAGCAATTGAATAAGGTTCACACACACACATATATATATACAAGCACAAAATGTTAGACTAAAGAAATTTACTGTGTTGAAGCAAGTGTTTTTCCATCAGGACTGAAGGCAGCTGCAATGGTGGACCTAGGAGGAGGCAGCAATGAACAATACTTGGCTGATAAATGTTGCAGTGACTCTGTTTCAACCCTGAAAAAATAAAGAGAAAAATAGAAACGCTTTACAGTATTACTTGAAGTCATGTATGCCAAGAAGAGATGTGCATGTGTGAATATAAGATTGCGAAGGATACAACAGGAGCTTGAGAAAACAGATACCATGAGATAAGACTGCGTCTCGCGTCTCTTGCTGCCTCAAATCTCAACCCGAAGGAATCAACATGATTTTTGGCAGCCTTCCCCCATAACTTTGTATAAGAATGTCTTGTTCGAGGAGATACCTCCCTTCGTGCTAATAATCGAAAGACATTGCTACAACAACCATAAGAGTCACTCAGCATAACTAGAAAAAGATGCATGCATATAAATACTCCCTCAATCCCAATCAAAGGATCCAACATTACAATTGCAGATGTTCCAAAAGAACCCTTTCTTATAATATTCAAGTTTACATTTAGATGTTCTAACACTACCCATGTGTAATAGACACAAAAAGAGTTATGTCGAAGTGACTCGTATCAAGTGTGTTAATGTATTTAAATTCTCAAACATGGACTCTATGAGTGGAACCGTGCGAACAATTACAAACTTTCCATGCTTTGTCATATAAGAACAAAGTTAAAAACTTGTTTTCTTTTGATAAGTACGAAGTTAACCTTATCATCTACAATGAAACATGTTAATGTCACATGCGTGAAACAACCACCTCATCACAAAATTTTAAGCTCCTCTCTAAACCTTAGCACCATAAACTTCTTAACACACTTAAATTAAAAGTTGTTTCAAATGTTCCATTATTAACCATCACAACTGCTTCTACCCACCATAACCGAAATATGCACAGTACAAAATAACCCCAAAAGCTAACACATTACTAGTTACCTTACCAATCAACCCTAAATCTTAATGCAATATGAATTCAGGGTTTAATCTTACCATCCCGGTATTGCATTCATAAGGGTTCAAATTATTTATTTTAAGAAAAAAATTATCATGCTATACAAACCAAAACATCTTATAAATCTTTTACAAACTAATCGGATATGGGGAAAACGAGAGACGAAATTCAGAAGTCAAAGGCCTTCATCAACCTAGATAGAGCTTATGTTATGGCATTTCCAAAAATGAATGAACATGCAACAGCTGAAACTAGTAGCTAGTTAATTATCATACCATAAAATTAACCCAATCATATAGAAGTTCTCTGTTAAAATTAGGTTAAAACCTCAATTCAATGCCTGATTCCTACTTAAATACATCAAATTGAGATCAGCGCCATAAAAATCTAAGCTCAAAGCGATAGATTCAGATTCAATTCGAAGAATATACGAGAAAAAAAAATATTAATGTCGATATCGCACCTGTGATTCGGAGTGGAGTGGTTTGGAACAGGCTGCGGAATTCGGGGCTGAGAACTCGAGGTCGACGGAGCATTCAAATCTTCCGGCCAAAACGACCTCATTGTTTTTTTGTTTTTTTTTTTAATTTCACCGAGAAAAAGAAAATCTCAAGCTACAATGATTTTCCGTCATTGTTTTCCGGAGAAAATAAAAGATTTTCCAGGAAAATTTAGGGTGGAGAGAGGTGCTGGCCGTAACGGGTTCTTTTATTGTCGAATTATGTAATGGCGGAAATCTACGTAGAGATCTGAAAGGGGAAGGGCAAAAGGGGAAAAAAAAAAACTAAAAGAAATAGGGAAGGAGGAAGACGACGATAACAGTGTAGTTAGCTGTGTTTTGGTTTTGCGCCAAACGGACAGTTGTTGGACCGGCTGGTTGGACCCAAATATATTACAGTAATATTTGAAGTCAAACGATATTATAAACTTGAATTTTTGTTATTATTACAAATTTTAATATTAAAATTTTCGAATTTCCAGTATCATATCTCATTTTGAAACCTAAATTTTATCCGAAACTTATTTTTATTGCCCTTATCTCTAAATTTTGTCTCTCAATAGAGATAAGATAACAATTAATGAAAATATTGAATTTGAAAATCTCTCGAGGACTAGTATTTTAAGAAAATATAAAGAGAAAGAAAGGAAATAAATTCTTTCATTTATTTCTCAAGATATCTCTAAATTCTAAGGTTCAATAGTCAATACTGGAAAGGATAGACACAAGAGCCAAAAAGGAAAGATATTAATTAGTGATAACCTCATCTACTACAAGTTCATCAAGAGAGATGACTTTGTCATATGAATTTTCCCGAATGGACTTTGAAGACAATAAGGTTGTTTATTGATGCTTTTTGTAGAAGTTCATTTAAAATGTAAGAAAATGCATAAATTTGTTCCTTTGTTTTGGGGTTTTTTTTTTTTCATCAAAAATATTTTCAACCCAACAATTAAAGTAAGCACAGTTGTAAGAAATTAATTTAATTGGTGTTGATATCAATGTTTTCCTATAGAGCTTCAATAAACAAAAAAATTACTCCTTTATTTTATTTTGAACCAATTTTAATTTAAAAAATAAAGCGTATTGGTCAAACTAATTTAGAGTAAGGTGAGCTTGTCTCCTTGGTTGGCCTTAGGCGTCCACAGTGGCACCCTCCATCCACTCTCTATAATTAATTTTAGAGATTTTTACCCTCCTTTGATCTTACAGTGGTTCCTCTAGTCCACCCTCTATCTCTAAAACCAATTAAATTACCTTCTAAACATAGAATGAGTTTTAACATGAATAGTGACTCAAATCCTCTACATTTTCTTCACTTTATTTGAGCTTAATATACTTTTGTTTAATATTTTGGAATAAAAATTATTAAAATATACTCTCTACGTCCCTAAATTATTATTATTTTTTGTCTGTTCCTAAATAATTGTCTTGTTTAAAAATTTCTTTTTTAAGAGATTATTTTTACCATTTTACCTTTACTTTTCTCTCTACTTTAATTATGCGTTATATACACATGGGCATTAAAATAAACTACACATTATACCAATATTAATAATCAAATCAATTATTTTTTGTTAATCCGTGTGCCGAGTCAAACAAGACAATAATTTAGGGACAGAGAGAGTACAATATATTTTTCATAATATATAAAATTTAAAATATTTTATTTTAACTGTGATGAAAAAATATAATGGTAGTTTAGGTTTGTTAGTTGAGATGAGAGAGATTAAATTTTTAGAGGATCGTATAGAGGGTGTTTGTTGGAGTAAAATTTTTTTTAGAGTATTAAAAAAGTAAAACTGAAACAAAAAATAAAGTATTTAGAGTGTGATATAGGGAGTTATTGTTGTGAATGCTCTTAGCACATGGCCTATACTTCCCTCACGTCACGGAATGCACTTTGAGAGTATCATAAAACTTTGCGCTACATAAAACCATGTTTACCATAGTCTTCCCGCACTCGAGCTATTTTATTGATCATCAATCCATTTTCTTTTTATTTGCAACCTCTCACTCTTGTTAACTCTTACGGTTTCCGACATTTCTTTTTCCCCGTAAAACATATATAAATCTTCTTTATACTATTCTCTCTCTCTCCGTCAGTCAGTCTTAAGGGAAGTCACATAAACTATTGTTGATTTACCTACTTAGCTCAGTAACTTTTTAATTTTAATGAAAAACACATAACGTATGCATAATAAAGTATATATTTCATTTTATTATACGGATAACATTATTTTTTTTATAAAAAAGAGTGAAGAGCTTCGTAATTCTTTAGGTCTAGTTCGGCATGCCAAAACTAATATTGAGGTAGATTAAGTTGATATGCAAGTAAACTCTACTCACTAATTGACTAAGAAAGCTCAGACACAAGAGATAGCACTAGGAAGGCTCACACATGATACTCCAATATTTGAAAAGTTCAAAGTTATAGATCTTGAAAACCACTAAACATGCGATATGGATACATATTTCTCCTAAACTTGTAGTGGTTCGTATCTAATGTGCACTATGCAGTTGTGGTTTTAAAATAATGCACTAATATTAATTGTTTATCTTTACGGTAGTTTGGTAAATATAAAAGGTAGTCACATCATGTAAATATTTTTGTCAATCAAAAATTTTAATGGAACACTAATAGAACCTAAACGAATATCTTACACAATTTGTGCGACGAAGACTAGAACACGTTACAAAAATCATTTATCCTCAAACCAAGAAAAGTTATTTAATGAGACTATTACGGCATATTACTTGGGTGATGTAATGTGACGGATTAACTATATATCACAACTTGGGAGATGGATTTGAGGTGTCTTGCCTTATATTTTGGGGCATGTGCTGTTCTAATCAAATGATACAATTATGTGTTGAAAGCTAAGTAAAATATCATACTACATAAGTAAGATGGATTAGACTTGGGAGTAACAGCAAGAAATAAAAAAATAAAAAAAAAGTAAACAAAACTATGCATTATTGATTCCTAATTGAGCATGTTTACTTTCTTTAATCAAATCAAATGCATGGGACACTTAATACTATTAAAATAGTAAAATGAGATCTACTTCAAGGACTAATGTAGATGGAAATCAATAACGTAGCACATGGGTTTCTCGCAAAACCATGTGGCTAAAATTTGTTTTTGCTTATAATTTCGGATTTTGTTACCAAATGTTACTCTCTTATTGAAAATTTAAGACAAGAAATATTTAGCTTTGAAAATCGACGCCATATACATTTTTAATACACCAATGATAGTTAGTTGTGATGCGAAACAATTTAATCGAAAGTTACTTGTAAAGTAAGAGTATTAGATCGACCTACCTAAAAGAAGGCAAAATTTAGAGAAGACCGCCTTACGTACGGTAAGACGATCTGACATGATTAATTAGTGTTAATGTAGTGTATTGATCAAAGTGACTCCTATAAGACGGTGTTACAAGAAATCTACCAAAAAAAAAAAAGAGCAAACTACACAAATAGTCCTTGTGCTCTACCCCTTTTTTGGGATTGGTCCTTACCCCACACCAGTGATCCTTGTAGTAGGGTGACTTACACCATTGGTCCTTCCGTTAAATATTTACCGTTAAGTAGAGACATGTGCAACTCACATGTTTTCTAAAAAGGATAAAATAGGCATTTCATAATAAATAGCACATGAACTATTTCGTACTCTGCAATTTCTCTCTCCATTTTCTCTCGCTTCATCAAATCCAGAATATTAAATTTAAATTTTCATTCAATCTCCTCCTTCCAATCTCAAATCCTTTCACCATTTCCTCTCTTCCATGAAATCAAGACACAATTAAACAATCAGTACAATGCGAACCAATCATTTGACCAAGGCCCTATCCTTTCATAGCGATTTTTGAATATGTTGATTTCTCAAGCTTGAGCCAACAATTAATCGAAAACGAGAGACGAAGATAGAAGAGAAAGAGACAGAAGAGGAAGAAAGAGGAGCTACAAAATCTATTCGATCGAAGGTTTAGATCCTTTATTTCATCTTAAATCTGTTCGAGCCAACAAGTAATCTGAAATCCTTTATTTCATCTACTTCAATTTGAGTGACAGAGAGAGATGAGTATGGTGGTTAGTTGAGGGAGGAGGGAAGGAGGTGGAGTTGGTATTGAAAGAGAGAAGGACGGCGGCGACGGTGGAATTTGGGAAGGCGGTGGATTTAGGGAGGGGGAATGCGCGGTCACCGGAGTTAGGGAGGTAAGTGGGTGGCGACAGTGGTGGCTATGGAGAATGGAGATTGAATATGACGGGTTTGTTCAAGTGGGTTTATTTAAGTGGGTTTGTTCAAGAAATCCAAGTGCAAAATGTTTCAATTTTTGTTCTTTAAATCAATTAGTACTCATTTTTGAAATGGGTTTTGAATCGATTGATTTAATCAAACTTGATTTGATAATGGTGGTTACCTCCTCCATTTCCAACGTTAGTGTAAGTTTTTCTAGAGAGAGAGAGAGAGAATGAATGAATGAATTGGGTTTGATTTGAAATTTGAATTTTGGGTTCTCTTGTAAATCTGAAAATTCGGCCAAGAAAGTCTATCTCTTTTGCTTTGTAATTGCAGCAGCTTTCCCCGGTGAAAAAGAAGAGATAGAGTGACTTGACTTTACATTAATTTTTGCCTGTGATTCCATAATCTTCACTTTTGAAAGCATAAGCCTTAGAAGATTTCGGTCTTTTCATTCACCGACTCAGGGGATGATAATGGAAAGGTGTAAAAATTAGATTTAGGTAATTATAATAATACCCTCCCATACTTTAAAAAAATAAAAATAATTAAGGGCATTTTTGTCTATTCAAAACAAAAAAAAGTGTGGACAATTTTACCCCTGAGCAAAGTCATATGAAAGGCACGTGAGTGTATTTAACGGAAAAAAACTAACGGAGTTAGACGGAAGGACCAATTGTGTAAAAACTTTCAGTACAAGGACTTAATTTTTTCGAATTTTAGTTCAAGGACCAATTCCAAAAAAGGGGTAGAGCACAGAGACTATTTGTGTAGTTTGCTCAAAAAAAAATATATTAGATGAGACCTACCCAAAAAAGAATTGGTTAGGGGCAAGAAAAAATGATAATACTCCCTCAGTCCCTAAATTATTGTCTTGTTTGATCCGATACACGGATTAAAAAAAAATTGACTTGATTATTAATATTGATAAATTATTGTCTTGTTTGATCTGGTACACGGATTAAGAAAAAATAATTGACTTGATTATTAATATTGATATAGTGTGTTGTTTCTTTTAATATTTATGTGCATATGACCCATAATTAAAATAGAAATAAAAAATAAAACTAAAATAATAAAAATAATCTTCTAAAAAAATGATTTCAAATAAAATAATTATTTAATAACTAAAAAAAAGAAGATAATAATTTAGAGACGGACTGAGTACAAAATTAAGAAACACTTACTACTAATTATGTGTGTATTCCAATCCAAGAGCTGAACTTCAAAAAAAAAAGCAGTTGATTTCCGAGAGAGAGAGAGAGAGAGAGAAAGAGAGGGAGGGGGGGAGGGATGGCGGGATTGTTCGACAAGCAAGCGGAGTTGTACTTGGATGCAAGGCCCAATTATCCAAGCGAATGGTATTCCATGATGGCCGGTCAAACCACTCTTCACTCACTTGCTTGGGATGTCGGCACCGGCAACGGCCAAGCTGCTCTCGGTGTTAGTAGTTCTTCTTCTTCAATTCAAAATGATCCTCCGTAACCGATTCGAATTCGATGTTTCTTTACGAACATTTTAAAGTGATTCGGTACATTGAAACTCATTATGTGCATCCATTTATTGTTCTTCCGATTCATCCATTTTCTCTTGACTGATATATATGTGATCTTCATCTTCATATCATATGTTGTTATCTTAAAAGTCGCACCAATTTTACTCTTTCGGATTTCCTCTTTGACTTTTTTTTCTTCTTTGGGTCAATTTGACTACTTTTATCAACTCTGGGATATAACTTAAAACTTTTTCAATGTTAAAATAAACTCCTAGTTGATTGTGCTTTCAATGTAGATTAGTGGATAATATGTAATTTCACTTCTAAATCTCTCTCTCTCTCTCTCTCTCTCTCTATATATATATATATATATATATATATATGTTTTATCTTATGTTGAGATTGATATACATTGTTGGGTTCCTATCTAACAACTTAAACTTTTAGATGAGTTGGTAACTTAACATGGTATTAAAGTGCATGTTGTCACTCTATTTTAGTTAAATTGTTGGTTCCTATCTAACAGCTTAACCTTTTAGATGAGTTGATAACTTAACATCATACCTAGATCCGTTTGCTTATTTTTATACGAAAAGGAATTCGCGTAATCGATCTCATAATAGAGACATTGATTGAGTTGAGTTGAGTTTAGTTTTTTGATTCCAGGGTTATATGCTGAAATTTTGTTGTTTCTTTTATGTTTCTGGATAAGGGGGCTGAGAAGGGATGACATGAGATCTCATGTTTATTTCATTTCTTTGAATGGTATTTCAATTATATTGAAATCGTGTATAGTTTGTTTATCTCTAGAAGAATTTCTCATAGAAACAACTGTCGATTTTGAACATATTCTGTTTTAGTCGGAAGCTACTCATATCTGTTTATCAAATACTCTATTAGGAAAGTACATTTTAATCTGTTTACCACTTGAGTTTCTGCAGGTCGCTGAGCATTATGAGCAAGTGATTGGATCTGATGTGAGCGAAGCTCAACTGAAGCATGCTAAGCCACATCCTCATGTTCGATACGTCCACACCCCTTTATCTCTGTCTGATGATGAATTAATCAGTTTGATTGGTGGCGAGGGTTCGGTTGATTTGGTGACCGTAGCTCAAGCAGTGCATTGGTTTGACCTGCCGAGATTCTACTCTATTGTCAACCGCCTTCTCCGGAAACCTGGTGGTCTATTGGCTGTTTGGTGCTACAACGACATTGTGGTAAGCCCTACCTTTGATGCTGTAATGAAGCGCTTCCATGACACCACTCTTCCTTACTGGGATCCAAATATCAAACACATTTTTGATGGTTACCAAACGCTTCCTTTTCCTTTTGAAAGCGTTGGGCTGGGTTCTGAAGGGAACCCATTGAAGCTGGAGATACCGAAACAACTTTCATTTGATGGATTTATAAGGATGGTTAGGTCCTGGTCAGCTGTTACTACAGCCAATGAAAAAGGCGTGGATTTGTTGTCAGAAGAGGTGGTTAAGGAATTTGAGAACGCGTGGGGTGGGTCTAAACTGGTCAGATCTGTGGCCTACAAGGCATTTATGCTTGCGGGTAAAGCCAAGCTGTAATGGTATTGTTGCAAGATTTCCAGGCTCATGTGAAATGAAAGGTTTTAATTGATTGAATAATAATCAGTAGTGTATTTGCCTACTTCCAATTCTAGCTTTCTTCATGATTTTCTTGATGATCACTAAAACTGAATAACATAAATTCCATTTCTGAATGCATATCGCACACAACATACATATTTTTCTATATATATAAATGGTAGAACACACTAAGCTAGAGATATACTGTTGCTTCGGTTGGCCATAAGACTCGATGCGCAGGAACTCAAGCAGTCGGGATTGATGTCGGGCAACGAAGCTAAGCCCTACTGACATAATGCTCATAAGAAGAAAAGCCGAAAAGCAATCGGACCAGCTGGATCATCCAAGCATTAGCAAAGTCAATTTAATTCCACACAGGTATTGTAGAGAGTTAGTTGCGGCCACGAGAAAGATGACTGTCAAATTTATTAACTGTTAGCCAAGTTGCAGAGCAATGTACGGACAGTGTTCGGCTGAGCCCAACCAAGACGTAGCCAGCGGAGTTCCGGCATGTATCGCTTTTAACGGCCATACTTGAAGTCCTTTCCTTCACATGGAATGAAACCTAGTCCACATAATTATTTTAAAACCCAGCCAGATACAGATCCAGTGATATGATGGCCCACCGCATCTTTATTTAATCAAACAATACTTGGCCATTAATCTTGATCCTTCAACATCCCAGAGTCATGATGGGATATCATACCTAACGTGTCACACCGTCACCGGATCTTGGCACTGTCGACATTCACCAACTTCCCACGTGGAAGGGGATTTCACGTTTCATTTTGAGTTTTCCATTAGCCCACAAATAAAATTTCAGCCTGTTTGAAAAGAAAATTAACTTTTTAAATTTAATTTGACCAATTTTCTGTTAAACATATTTTTATTTAATTATTAATAATAAAATTATTACTATTCAAAAGTAAAAAAAAATTATTACGATTTTATGGGTTTGAAAAAAATATATACATCAAATTTTTATTTAAGAAAATAATCTATTTGGCTTTATAATGTCAGGAGGAATTAAAATTCCGTAAATTGAAATAACCATCAAAATGTGTAAAGATTTGAGAAGATGATATTAGAACTGGAGTTGCTACAAATTCACTAGACTTGGTAATGGGTGCTCTTTTCACCGGTGTTCTAAAAATTGTTAGGCGGGCGCTAGGCGTCAGAGCAAGGCCTAGCGCCTAGGGGCCTAGTCGGGGCCTAGAAATCGAGACATAATTACACATTAGGTCCATATCAAACCTGGTGCAACAATAGTAAATAGCTAAATATGACCAAATAAACTAAAAATAATAATTATATTACAAGATTAAAAGTTAAAATTAAAAATTAAAATCAAATTCTCTATCATTTCAAGGTGGAAGGGAATACTTTAATAACTTGAGGGGAGAGGGAAAATACTTAGAGAAATATTTTAATAACTTGAGGGGGAGGGGAAATACTTTAATAACTTGAGGGAGGAGGTTATCATTTTGAAAAGTGAATTAAAACTTTAAAACTAAAAGTTGACCGCCTGTCTCTCTCTCTCACAATTCACAAAGTTTTCACCTCTCTCTCTCTCTCTCTCTCTCTCACTATGAGATAGATGACGAGATTTCGACGCCGACAACAATCTCTCACTCTTGCTCTTTCTTTTTCTCTCGCTCTCTCTTAATTTCTCTCACTTTCACTCTCTTTTTCACCTCTTCATCGGCATATTGTCTCCTTTTCCATCGTAATCAATCCAGCCATTTCGACTACTTCCAAGCTGTGGATCTCAGTCACGTTGACTCCCCCTCCTCCGACGCCGAACTTATCTAAGCCTTAGTTATCTAGAAGATTGAGGACGTCATTCATCGCATCGTCGTGCGTCGCCCGCCCGACTCCCCTTCCTCCCGGGTTTCTCATATGGGTCCCTCCTCGACAAAACGCGCACGACATCGCTCAAATCGGTGGGCGGGTGCCTAGGCGACTAAGCGGCAATTTTTCATGGTGGCAATTTTTAATCAATTTGGCCCTAGTCGCGGCGTTTGGAGGGCCTGAGCCTAGTCGTGGCGTTTGGGGGCTTAGTGGCGGGCGCCAGAGCCTAGTCGAGGCGTTTGGGGGGCCTAGCGCCTAAAACGATTTTTCGAACACTGCTTTTAACCCATCTAAGGGAAATGTTCTATTGAGCATTAACAGGAACCATTTTTTTATTTTTTTATTTGGTTTTTTTAAGGTATTTTTGCTTATGTCTTTGGTACGGAGATTTTCAGATTAGTTTTTGAGTTTTTAATTTCTGTTTTGTAATAATTTTTTTAAAAAAAAAAAAAAGTAAGAGAAGAATAGAAACCAAACTTCTAAAATCTTGTTGGGAGAACAAAATCTCTAAATTTATAGGCTCAAAATCAATACTCCACAAAATATTATCAATGGTACAAGTAAAAAGTACAATACTTTTCCAAAAAAAATATATATATATATATCAACACTTACTCGAAACTAAAATTTTATATATATATATATAGAGAGAGAGAGATTAGACATTGATATCATATAGTGCTTTAGATTTCAGTGGTTTGGTTTGTGTAGGAAATTTCAGTGCTTTAGATTTCAGTAGTTTCGAGTAAGTGTTGATACACTTACTCGAAACTAAAATTTCCTACACAAACCAAACCACTGAAATCTAAAGCACTATATGATATCAATGTCTAATCTCTCTCTCTCTCTCTCTCTCTCTCTCTCTATATATATATATATATATATATATAATGGGAGACTATGTTCACTACAATTTTTGCTAATCCACTACATTATTAATTATTATACTAAATACATACTTGTTTGGATAATACTACCCTCAATTACTTGCCCATATTAAGTTTACTAAAAGTTTACTTTTCTAATTACTTTTAATATTATTTTCTAATTCAAAATTAATTCTCTAATTACTTTTTAATAATGTTAGAGTAATATTATTAATTATTCTTTTTATTTTATTTATTTCAAATATTTAATTAATTAAGCTCACGGCTGGAGTCTTGTTGCATAACAGAAAATCTAATATCATAAGGACATTTTTTGCGAACCGAACTTTGAAAAAATATATGACCTTTGCTTATTGAAATAAAAAATTCACAGTTAGATTTAAAGGATATAATTGTAAAAAATTATTTTGATAGTAAAATCATATTGTTATATAGTATCGTAAAATTTTAATACCTTTTGTCTATCTATAACAATTGATTCTAAATTTTGAATTGATTGAAACCGATAATGAATTCAATATCTATCATATTGGTATTATTGAGTGGATTTTTTTTAAATAATATTTTTAAAATTAAATTATTTCTTTTATTTTAATAATAAAATATAACATATTTTCTAAAATTGATCGATAAATAATTTTATGATTTTTTTATAAAGAAACATGAAACGAGTCATAAGCATAATTGAGAAAACATATTTATTAAAAATAATTAGTATAAATAGAAAAAGCAAAACTACCTTGTTTGTTGATACGTTAGGAATTATAAGATAATTTAAGAATAAGAAATATATTACTCAACTTCAAATGACAAGAAATTAATTAGGGGGGTAGTTTTGTCCAAACATAAATTAATATAAAGTTACAATGAATAATGCAGTGGATAAGCAAAATTTGTAGTGAAAATAGCTTCTCCCAAAGCAAAATAGTTTCCCAAAATGGAAAGTTCCCACCAAAAATCAGTATCAAAAAAGGGAACTATACTGTTTAGCTTTTATCACATTTTTTTGGTGAAAAACGGGGTCTAATGCTATAATATTCATTAAATTCCCATGATTTTAACTAATAAATTCACACGGTATTGCTTTTAAAACCAAGCCCTGCCTTGAAAATGTAAATTTCTATATTTTAATCACTTTTATTTTAATTTATATTACTATTACTATTATGGAAGAACTTTCATTCCTTGGAAATCAGATTATTTGAATGTTATATGTTTAATGCACAATAAATCGAGAACGGAAGCTGAAACATTTTTTGAGAAGCAAAATCCACTTTCATTTATCTATCTATATATACCTCCTATATATACATCTCTCTATGTCTCTCACTCCCCACCCCCACCTTCCTTCCCTATATATATGGTTTCAAAGAATAATAGAGAGCGCCAATGCTCATGCCCAAACAGTCCTATAAGTTATTGATGATAGTGCCCGAAGCATTTCTTCAGCTTCCAGTTGTAACCACAGCTCCTGTTGAAAAGTTGATGAATGCCTGCAGCCTCAATGAGCTAGAACACGTTATTCAGAGGTCAGTAAATATAATTGCATTACCAATGACTTGAATTTAAATAGCTGGGGATCATAAATGAACATCTAAACAATAATAATTTAAGATACACTAATAGTTGTCGTATTTTCTTCTTTTCTCCTTCTTCCATCTTCTAAGGTTACTTCATATGGAGACAACTTTACTATATTTAGTTTAAAATGTATATTTCATGATGTAGATGTATTATTTTACTCTGTTGAATGAAGCAAAAATTGGTGACTGTGTTCAGGTATTTTCAAATTTAATGGTAATTTCATATTGGAGTATTTGACTTATGATTTGGTTTTGGATTTAATTTCATAACATTTTGAAGTAATCCAACTGAAGCAAGTGAAGACAAGGAAAGTTCATATCTGAGATAGTCATGAAGATTACAAATTCTACCATTATCTCTAACAAGCAAAAGTTGATTAGTACTTCTTCAGAAGTTTAGTTATTCATTTTATCTTTTGAACTTTTTTATGTATTGGATATGCTTTCTATAATTATTTGTTTCCACTCGTTTAAAACCCTAAACTATTTTATTTAAGATTTATATTTTCTGATATTTTCAATTCAATATGAATATGATAGCTAAAGTTAATTTTATAAGTTAGTGGTGTTTTTATCACTTGGGCTTACTTTCTTTTCCAAGCACGCGAATAAATGGAATAATTTGAAACTCAAATTTTTACTAAATTTACCGGAAAACAGTAAAAAATTTACAGGTAAAACAAATAAAAATTCATCTAACCCATATTTTTTATAGTACAAGTTTAATCACTTGATTCAATGTCCCAAATTTTATCTCAGCTACATTAATATTTTTTTTTACGATTCGTTTTTGTTGAGTGGTCAAAGTTTATAATTTGCTTAAACTTTACAAATATGTTCTTTTTTTTTATATATATATATATTTTCTATTGAAATTACAAATCTTCGACCAAGTAGTGGATGTAAAATATAGGATTATATCTAAATAGTAAACACATTCCCCGACTTTATTTCTTTATATTTCCTCACTTTCTATGACGATGCTTCTACAGATATTTGACAAGAAAATTCCAAAAGCAGTATTTGAAAATTTTTGATCCTTGGACTTTAATTGGTTTCTCTATGCAAGAAGATTTAGAAGAATATAACTTTGAATCATAAAGAGAGGAAAGATACCAAAGATGAGTCTACCTTAATGGTTAAACCAAGATTCAGAACCCCTCTTTCAACCATTCTCGGAATAAGTCAAATACTTCTTAGATAAGTAGCTTTACCGGTGTTGTCCAAGTCAATTTCAAAGTAATTAGGTCCCTGCATTAGAACATACCCAAAGTCAGTGGCGAAGCCACATTAAGGCCAAAGGTAGTCATGGCCCCCCTAAGCTTCAGCAATACTTAGTTTACCCTATTTAAAATATAGTTATTATCATTCTTATTATATTTTGACCCCTTGAGTTTTAAATATTACACTTTAAGTTAAGTTAACTCTGTCCCCCTAAAAATCGAATCCTGGCGAACTACCCAAAGTTAGCTGTAAACGTTTACATATCTTTAAAACTCTGATGAGAGGGAAGTTTTTATAGAGTTTTGTTACCGAGTATTCGATTTATTTTTAACCGGTGTACAATATGTATTTTTATAGAGTTTCTTTAACCAAGTCAATTTCTTTAACCGGTGTACGATATTTATTTTTATAGAGTTTCGTTACCGAGAATTCGATTTTTTTTCATCAAATCTAAAGCAAGTGTAAGTAAAACTTACCGGCATAAGCATTATCCCTATGTTTATGTAATAAAAAATTAAAATGGGTAGAAATCAAACAGATTTTGAACAAATAAACTATGAGAAAATAAATCGGAAAACAAAAACTTGAAAATACAAGTCTTTAATTTTTAAGTCAAGTTGGAATCTTTTTTGAAAAGATGCATTTGTGAAATGTTGTTGAACTCATCTATACTATTTGGGCCATTTTTCATTGGTCATAATCAGTTGAATATGTAATAATGTATAATTTTTATTTCATAGACGCTAAACGCAGCCCCCTAATGCGCTAAACGCAGCCCCCCTCCCCTGTAAAATTACTAACTTGCCCTCGTCTTTTATATATAGAAAATATTTAACTTAAAACTCTCACTTTTATTTGCTTCGAATGTGTATGTTTTTGACATATTTTGTATTGAATTTTAATTTTTTGTTTAGTTATTCGCTCTAGTGTGTATGTTTTTGATATATTTTGTGTTAAATATAATTTTGTTTTTGACACATTTTGTGTTAAATATATATATTTTTTCTTTATCATTGTGTTATAATGTATATTTTAACAAAAAAAAAAACGAGGGCAAATTCAACAATATTTTTTTTGAATATTTGCACTTTACCCCTTAAATTTGTTAATTTCGTTAAATTTTTTAACGAATTTAACAAATTCAAGGGGGTATTGTGAAATTTTTTCAATTTTTTACAAATTCAGGGTGTAAAAGTGCGACAATTGGAAAAAAAAAATAGGCGCATGTCCTTTTGGACACTGGTCCAGCGCATGTCTTTTTTTTTTGTGAAAATTTGCACTTTACCCCTTAAATTTGTTAATTTCATTAAATTTTTAACGAATTTAACAAATTCAAGGGGTATTGTGAAATTTTTCAATTTTTACAAATTCGGGTGTAAAAGTGCAACAATTGAAAAATGCGCCACACCGCATGTCCTTACATGCACCTGGTCCAGCGCATGTCCAAAGAACATGCACTGGTCCAGCGCATGTTTTTTTTTTGTAAAAATATACATTATAACAAACGAGGGCAAGTTAGTAATTTTACGGGGAGGGCCGTTTAGCAAGGGGGTTTAGCGTCAGTCTTTTTATTTATATCATTATCGATTAATAATATTATTTTTTCTTAATCTTTATGTTTTAATTATTTATTTAAATTTTTATACATCAAACTCCTAATCTTTACATTATAATTATTTATTTAATTTGTTAGCATTAATTTTTTTTTATTTCAATATAAACCCCGTGCATCACACGGGTGCATTTCTAGTACAATCAAAATTGAGTCGTTGTGGTGGTGACATGATGACGCCAAAAACTGTTCAAGTGACAGTGTCAAGTCCACATGTGCAGATAGTTGATTGGTAGGATCCCCCGACTCTCAATAGGCAAGGGTTGAAGAAACTTGTCTACCGGATGATACCTGAGATGTCAAAGAAGTCACCGTTAGGGAACCTGACGTGGTCCAGTTAAAGCCCTCCAGCGAGAGAATGAATATAATAGGAGAGAAATATAGTCTCCGGTTAGTCCTTAGTTTACTGTTGAAAGTAAATGCACTGGAGATTTTTGGAGATTTGGTCGTTTAAGAGTAATAAATGGAACTTATGCCATAAATAAAGACAATTAACTTGTATTTATACCGAAGGAAAGTTGGTTTTAGTGCAAGTGGGGCAGTCAGATGACAGATCGGGATTGGTCGGGAAAATGTCTATTTATCAACATTAATTACCCGGTGATTTTTGATGCACATGTAACGAAGAACCAACGGTTGAAATAGGAGATGAAACACATTTTTGAAATAGAGGATCCTATCCGCCATTTATGAACGCCGACAAATCCATTGATGAACATTTGTAGAAAGGTGATGTCTTCTAGGGGAAGATTTGTTTCTTTCTTGAAACTTGTGCCTCGTAGGAGGTAGGTTGTTAGTGACCCAATAAGAAGTCTGTCAGTGGTCCTCGGGATAATGTCGGAACATGTTAACATTAAATGTGGCAGCTATTGTTGACTTTTAACTGTTCTCGGGAATCCAGACCTTGGGGTCACGGCCTAGCAGCTCAGCTACGGCTAGGCGAGGTAGGGTGCGGGATGGCGACGAATTGACAACTTTACGCGAGTTCGCTGGAAAGCTCGGGACGTCGCAGAGGTTGCGCATGGACTATGCTCGGGCTCGTGAGCAAGCTTGGGGCAAGGCCAAATTGTTCAGAGTCCTTACTACGTGGCGGCAAAATACTTTTGATATCTTCATGACACCTGTCCTTCAATCAAACTCCATATCCATCCGCCATGTGTATACAACTACCTAAGTCGACCATACAGCTTTTTTCGTGGACGTCAAACCGGCCGTAGATAACAAAAGACGAATTCCCTCACCCAATAACTTCTCTCTATACCCCTAAATCCCAGGCCAGGAGACCATTCACGTTCCCTCTCTCACTTTGTCAACGCGCGATAACCTTCACGCGCAGCGACAATCTCACCGTCCATTTCACGTGACACCCATACAATCGCAGCCGTCTCCTCCGGAATCGCCTATTTATCGACACGTGTTGTCACGTACACGTGTTGATTACGTAGCGGTTTATCTTAATGGGATTATTTTAATCTTATCCGAATCTAATTGTTCAAATACTATAAATACATCACCTCCTCTTTTCCTCGAGACCCTCATCATCTGTACTTTCAGAAGCTTTTAAGTGTTAAATTTTCAGCTAAAAAGGACTCCCAATTTTCTCTCTTTAAATCCTCACTTTTTCTCTCTTAAATCCCTTCATCAATTGTAATTGAAACTTTACCACTCTCAAATTCATTACTCAATTGCTGCTTGTGATTGGACGGACATCTGGATAAATTCCAGGACATGGCGATGAGTTTGCCTCACCCAATCGGAGCTTTATCAGGCACTGCAATTACAGCCGATTCAGGCAGTACCGTGCTCGGAGATTCCAGGGCGTCGTCGTTGAGTGCGTCGGCGGTGTGGAGGTCGCCGTCGTCGGGTCTCCGTGTGGCGGTGAAGAGGCAGGGGGCGGAGATCGACAGAGTATCGCCGTCTCCGCCGTTGAGTCCAGTCAGAGGCGGAATGAGAGCGGATCTCTCGGTGGCCTGCCAGGCGTTCGCGACGGAGATGGCGGCGCCGACGGCGGAGGAGGTGATGAGGGAGTACAGGAGTGGGGGTGGGCGGGATAAAGGAAAGGGGGTTCCGGTATACGTGATGATGCCGTTAGATAGTGTAACGATGGGGAACGGAGTGAACAGAAGGAAGGCAATGAACGCGAGTATGCAGGCGTTGAAGAGCGCCGGAGTTGAAGGGGTGATGATGGACGTGTGGTGGGGGTTGGTGGAGAGAGAGAAGCCCGGGGAGTATAATTGGGGAGGGTATGCGGAGCTGTTGGAGATGGCGAAGAAGCATGGGCTAAAGGTACAGGCGGTGATGTCGTTTCATCAATGCGGCGGTAACGTCGGTGACTCTTGCACGTGCGTACTTTCCCTATCCCTCTTTGTCACTTTCTGTTATTTTTGATTTACCCTCTTTGTCACTTTTCTGTTATTTTTGATACACGTCCTACTTTTCGAGAAAAAGCTTTCAATAGAGCTTGCCTTTCTAGATTACTTTATTCACGTCCATTTCGTGATCTACTTTTCGGAAAAAGTCAATAGAGCTTGCGGTGTACTTTCTCCTACTTCACGTGAAAATGACGTATAGGGAAAATAAATAAATAAATAAAATGATCGTGATTGGTAGTTCTTCAAATCTAAGTAATGTACACAAAAACAGAAATACTTTATTTAATTTCAGGTTATTAATTGTGTGCCATTAATTAAATATTGATTTTTTTATCTAATAATCTCTCGGTTGCAGGATAAGAGATCGTTTTTAATTTTTTTTAGATGAACTTAATTAAATTTTAATCAATATCTTACATAGATTTATTTATTTTTACAAAATCATATAAGTTGTAATCTCTAACATTTTAATGTAGTTTTTAATCAATGAAATTTTATTTTTTAAAATATAAATAAAGTATATTAAATTTTAATCGTGTTAAGACTCTTAAAAATAGATAGTTAACTCTTAGTTGGAACGGAGAGAGTATTTACTATACCTTGGTATTTGAATAGTCTTTGTAGAAAAATCACGGTTTTAAAGAGTAATTTGTTGACGAAATGTCTTATTTATAGTTTAACTTACTTTTTATTATGTTTAATTCCTTAATTTTAAAATTAGATCTCGAATTGAGCCATCTAACCACATCATACCAAGGGTGCGCACAAGCGCAGTCAAATAAATTACTAAGGTGATTGGGCTTATTGCGCATGCCTCTTATTCGGAACATATTTAGTAGCCCATTTTTTTCATAAATGTAAAATAATTTCAAATTAATGGAAGTCCTAATAGAAATTTTCCAACATGGTATGCACCTAAATATTTCTTGGGGTGGGAAGAGACTAAAAGGTTTCTGATAAAGGTTAAACTTGTATACTTGCCAGCATGATTACACAAACAAAAGGGGTCATTTAGAAATCCAATATTCATAGGCATGGACTGGCATAGCAATTGGTCATGATTATTACTGATATGAGTTACATTCGGACTTTCAGAGTCTATGTGCATGGGTTGGAATTCAGTCAACTTGCCGATAAAGAAATTAAACCTCCCAATTTGTTGTTTGACATCATCACTATATATGCAATTTTTGAGAGGTGGCATCTAAACGGAAAAAAAGCTGGGTGTTTGTTCATTGTGATGATAGTATACTGGTTTCGTTTTCAGGATACCCCTTCCCAAGTGGGTCGTGGAAGAGATGGATAAGGATCCTGACCTTGCTTATACTGATCAATGGGGGAGGAGGAATTATGAATATATTTCACTCGGTTGTGATAATCTTCCTGTCCTCAAGGGCCGGTCACCGATCCAGTGCTATTCGGACTACATGCGTGCTTTTAGAGACAAATTTGAGCATCTCCTTGGCGATACCATTGTGGTAACTACTCTTCCTTTTTGTGACCTAGATGTACTTACTAAGCAGTTGCTAGTGTATCCTAGATTTATGCTTACCTCTTTTTTGGCTGGTATAAATCTTTTTGAGTACTTTCCTGTTCAGAATCTTTTAAACCAGACCATTATTATTTTGGTCATTGAATTCTTACCGAGTTTATGACAGTATGGCATGTGCTAAGCGCTAATTGCTTGGGTTTTCTGGAAAACCAGAAACCAGTTGGACATTAAAGTTTCTCTACCAATTAAGCAGGGAAAGTCTCTTGTGAACAACGAGAGCTCATTTTTGATGGTTTTCACCTGACCTATGTGCAATTTCTTGTATAGGAAATTCAAGTTGGAATGGGTCCGGCAGGTGAGCTCCGCTACCCATCATACCCAGAGCAAGATGGAACATGGAGATTTCCCGGGATTGGAGCGTTTCAGTGTTATGACAAAGTACTAGGCTTTATCCTCTCTGTGACCTTTTTTTTCTTCTTTTTCCTTCAAAGCACATGCTTATAACAAATCTTACACTAATAATGTTCTATGTTGCAGTACATGCTCAGCAGCCTGAAAGCTGCAGCTGAAAACTATGGTAAGCCGGAATGGGGAGGCACTGGGCCAACAGATGCGGGCAGTTATAACAATTGGCCTGAAGACACAAACTTCTTTAAAAAGGAGGGTGGGGGTTGGAATGGTGAATACGGTGACTTCTTCCTCACCTGGTACTCTGAGTTGCTCTTAAAACATGGGGAGAGTATACTGTCATCAGCCAAGTCCATCTTTGAGAATAGAGGTGTCAAAATATCCGTCAAGGTTGCAGGTATCCACTGGCATTACGGGACACGTTCCCACGCCCCTGAGCTTACAGCAGGCTACTACAACACCCGTTTCCGAGATGGGTATCTTCCTATTGCCCAGATGCTGGCTCGTCATGGTGCCGTATTCAATTTCACTTGTATTGAGATGCGAGATCACGAGCAGCCACAGGACGCTTTATGTGCACCAGAGAAGCTAGTTAGACAAGTGGCCTTGGCAACCCGGGAAGCTCAAGTTCCATTGGCCGGAGAAAATGCGCTGCCACGATATGATGATTATGCACATGAGCAGATCTTACAAGCAGCTTCATTGAACATAGATGAGGATTCTGGAAACGAAGAGATGTGTGCATTTACGTATTTGAGGATGAATCCTGAGCTGTTCCAGCCGGAGAACTGGAGGAGGTTTGTGGCATTTGTGAAGAAGATGAAAGAAGGAAAGGAAACAAACAGGTGTTGGGAGCAGGTAGAAAGGGAGGCGGAGCATTTTGTGCATGTGACCCAACCATTGGTGCAGGAAGCTGCTGTTGCTCTCATGCATTAACAAAATTATGTTCTAAGTTCGCTCGCTAGCGGCTATTGCCAGTTCAGAACAGTTGTAATTACAAGTTCTCCATCAACTGTAATAATGGGTGGTTTCCAAAAGCGAGACTGTCGTGGTTTCTTTTCACGTGTATCATACCACAGTCAAAATTGGGATATCTATCGATCGAGGATGTCCTGATACAACAATTGTTTAGTCAGAACAGCATAATACATATATTACTCTCTCTCTCTCTCTCTTCACACACACAAGACAAGCAGGCAATCAGTAGCAGAAGCCAATTAAACTGTGTATGGGTGTGCTTGGTGGGGAACATTTGCCAAGGAGGGAGTAGGACATTTGCCATTTGACTGTGTATGGGTATCTTCCTATTGCCCAGATACTGGCCCGTCATGGTGCCATTGTTTGGTGAATCCTTGGCGGAAACTGATGATATGAGGGAGAATGGTAAAAGTCATACTCCCTCCTCCCAGTCCCAGTCCCAGATTGATATGATATAGTTGAGGCAATACCTTGTGTTGTGTTGACGGGCTTTCAAGTTTCTTAGAGAGTTGAATTGTGCAATATGTACTGGCGGCTGACTAACCCTATCTGCAGCGAGCTCAAGAGCAGAGCTTTAGCTCGTGTTGATGCTTCAATTTCAAGTATGATTAGCTTGTTTCTCAATTGAGCAACAGCAAAATGCTTTAAATTAAAACCACATACCCCAATTTACAACTTTCTTATATCTATAACTGTCATTAAAATGAACAAATTTATAATTGTAAAATGAACAAATCTATATATATATATATATATATATATATATTTAGTTGGTGAGGATGTCTTGTAACACTCACCTCTTTGTTAAATCTTCATTCTCAATGCTGACTTTGAATTTAGGAGGATAATTATTTAATAGTTTTATCTAATTACTATAGGTATAATATTGTGGATATAATATTCTTTAATAATATTAGTTGAAGAGTTTTAATTTATCAAGAAAGAATGAAAAAGTTAAAAATAAAACAAAGTGTTGCCAATGGGATTTGAACACACACTCTTTTAAATACAAAAACCCACCTTAAACCAACTCAACTATTTATATTATGTTGGTATTTTCTATCACTATAAGATAATAACTGTGATTATTAATCATACTTAATAAAACAATTATAGTATGACTACATGCTATAGCTTATTGAGAGAAATAACAAATATTCACATAATAAAACAATTATAGTAGGACTTATCATAATAAACTATGATTAGTCCTTTCATATACCAATTAGTAAATACAATATCATTTAAACCTTAATCAAAACTACTAATTAATACACAAGAGGTATACCTATATGTATATACCCCTAATACTACCTCGATTATGTTCTTCAAATGAAAATAGCGGAAGAACTTCTTTTACTACCTTAGGAAACAAATGGTCTATTCGGTTTTATACAACCATAGAACCTCAAGTTGGACTATAATACATAGCAAGAATATTACACCGCTCCCATCCCATTCACTTCCATTGTCTTGTCTTGAAAAGAAATGTTGATTCATCCATTCGCTCCAAAAGGCCACCGATGACACTAGCATCTACATTGTTTATAAGAAATTCTTCAACAACAACAAATCAGACCGGTCATTATGCAATTTTGGCCCAATTGAATAATGTAAGGAATGGGAAGAAGGTTAAGGTCGTGTGTGTGTTCACGTGTGTACATAGACAATTCTTGGGGTGAGTATGCACATGGTACGTGTTATGGGTGTAGAAATTTTCCTTCACACACACATTGATCGAGTATTTTGCTTTCGTATTCATGCGTAATTGAAAAGCTTTCGTAATGGCGTTGTTGGGTATTCGAAGTGATTTGGCTTCTATGTTTAATAAGCCAAGAAGTTTCAAGATTGATCCGAAAAATAATGTTTATGTTGCTAATAAGAAAGTCATACCGTAAGAAAAATCAAAGAAATCGTATTAATATTTATATATTTTCAAAAATGCATTTCATAAAATTGCTTGATTACATCTTGATTGTTAAAGTGTTGTTTCCAGATTAGCTTGCTTCACTTTGCATTTTGTTTTGGTAATAAAGGACATTTTGTAAAGGTATGAAGCATGTGTGTGATATCAAAAATTAGTAATAAATTGCATTATCATAGTATGATTTGTATAAGTTGCTATTATTTGCATGTAGAAATGGTGTAGATGGTTGGAAAATATGCTAAAGAGCTTTCTACATAATAGAATATAAGAATATGTGAATTTGTTTGCTTTATTTGTCTACATCAATTACTTTTTAAAGACCGATTTCTACTTTATATACATGATACATTAATGTATGATGAAGCGATCGAATCATTAGAAATGGGTAATTATTGATATCTAATTTATATAGATGTTTGATGCAAGTACATTTATTAAGGAGATCATGACCGACCTTTCGATATTGACAGCTTGAGGTCGCCGCAATTTCAAAAAGAATTTAGTTGGTAAGTGCATGATTTATTTTGTTTAATGAGTGCTTAATATTGGCATGTTAATTGTTATTTATAATTTGGTCATTAGATGTAAGCAATAACAGATTCTTAAGAAGCAAGCAATGGATTTCCAAGATGCAAGGTACACTCAATTTTCATTTGGTTCTATATATACTTGCGTTCATTCATATCTCGATAAAGTGATGCATTCTTCCTTGCATTGTTGTTCTCATCGATCCTAATCAAGTTTATATTTTCAAGTAGCGTGCATTCTTTGATAAAGATATAGCATGGTCATATTGTTGTAGTTGAATTGATCGATTTTGCTTTTGGTTTCTATTAAAACAATTATTTTTATTTTGAACTTTCTTTATTATTATTATTATTTTTTTGGCGAAAACACAACTTCTAACGAAATCATTCAAGTGCAATTAAATTTCACACACGCGCACAAAAACAAATAGATATGCGTGCTTGGTGTAAACATTAATATAACATGATCGTTAAAAATTGATAGAACAAAAAGTTAAGGGAAATACCTCTTATCGGAGGATCGATTGTGGAAGGAGAGGAAAAGTGGAGAGTAAATGTCCTAATTTATTGTCCGTGAACGAATTGAGCTTCCGCTCAATCATTTTTACTTCGACCGCTCAAACGACCTCTCTATAACCTCTCGAAATCCTAACGAAATTCTACAAAGACGAGTTCTTATTTGGCCCATCTTTAAATGGTGCTTGGGTTCTCTGACGTTGGGTTTGACCGAGAGCCTTTTGACAAACTTACGCTAATTGAATTTAGGGTTAGCACCAACTTTAGCTACCTTGCTATATTTGAGTCATTCGAAAAGCAATTTTAGGCATCCAAAAAATGGTCCCTTTTTGACACTTGATCGATAATTAGCTGGTCAATAATAAGTACTTCCTTTGTGTCCTGACCTGTTTGCTAATTTAATTAAATTCTAAGTAAGTTTAAAAATAAAAATATTTAATAGTACAATATTACATCACTTAATAAATTAAGTATTACTTAAAAATAACTAAAATTTTAAGTTAAAATGTGATAACTTAAAATTTTCAGTTATACTTTATTCAGAATGAGTTGATTGTTATCTTTCTTCAATATGTGCCAAAGTAAATATATTTTATTTTTAACTTTGTAAAAATTCTTCAAGTATATGCCTGTAATATCTATATTAGTGCAAGATGAAAAAAAGAAAATGAAACACAACAATTTAATATCATTAATCGATACTTTAAAAATAAAAAATGTATAAAAACAACTATTTACTCATACCGGTTTAAAAATAATAAAAATACTATTGAATTGAAAGTATTATATGAAAACACTAATTAACATACATTGACAACACCTAACTTTTGTCAGACATTAAATTAACAAACATCTATATTTAATAATGATAATTTTTTTTAAAAAATACTCCTCAAATGTATCAATTAATTTTAAAGTCAAATTATACTCGTGCGGAGCACGGGCATTATAACTAGTTTATAATTGTAAAATGAAGCAAGGGAATTTAAGCCAAATTTTCATTTCAAAAGTTACAACGTAATTTAATACTCCATTCATCCTTACAAATAGTTTATTTTTGACTTTTTTTAGTCTAACTTAGTTATATTTTGATCGATAATTTACATAAATTTTTAATTTGTTTTTACAAAATTATGAAAGTTGTAAACCATATTATTATTTATGTAGATTTGAATTAGTGAAATTTTATTTCCTAAAATATAAGTAAAGTATGTAAAATTTTGATTTGATTTAGTCACATATTGACATTTAAAAATGAAAAATCGACTCTTTGCTTGTAACGGAGGACATATATGTATATATATACAAAGAGATACTAACTTTTAGCATTGTCGTTCCCACTGTCGGTTGAAATGTTAATTTTTTATTTTTTTGATGATTCACTATGTAAGTATGTTAATGGATCAAATTTTGATTCAAATCTGATTCGAGTTTGATATTATTTTAGGGTATAGTTGAGTTTTTCGATTCGCATTCCCGATTGTGATCTGAAACCGACAACTCGATAGTTTAATAAATTAGATTTAGATTAACGATGATCCGATCTGTTAATAACCTTATCCAATATAATACGAAAGATATCGAGCTTTTAGTTTTGGCTACTAATAGTGACAATTTCAACTATATATGAATTCTCTTGTTCACTAAAATTTCTTATGAACATTGCTTTCATATTTGTGTTGGCTGTGACCAAGATATTTTATGTTTGTTCGACCTTTGATTTGTGTAAAGTGATTCCTTGATATTATTTTGTTTGACTTTTGGTTGTGAAAAAAATACCTTAATATTATTTTTATTCAATACTGCACTTTAATTAAGGTTGGGTAAAATTTGAACTCAAAAATTTATAATATAAATCGAGTTTTAAAATATTCGAGAGTTGATCCAATTCGATATCTACGCCATTCTATTGTGTACATTTGAGATATAGATAGACACCGTAATGAAGAATTTAGTAATTTGCAAAAAAAAAAAATTAGTACTCCCTCTGTTTCACCAAAAGAGTCCACGTTTGAAAAATCTATTTATTAAGAGATATATTAATGTCATTAGAGTTAATTATAATTACAAAAATACTTAAGTACAACCAAGATGATTACAACGCAAGTTGAGGGTAAAGATAAGAGATTATGAATTATAAGCATATTTTTTTGAAAGTGGACTATTTAAGTGAAACATCTTCAAATAGTATAATGGACTCTTTGTCTGAAACGGAGGGAGTAATTATTTTGAAACAAAAAAAAAAAAAACCAAAAATGGGATACCCATTTGGGACAATGGAACTAGTTTTTAAAAAAAATACTCCCTCTCTCCTTAAATAAGTGTTTTTTTTAATTAAGTTTTTTGTAGAAATTAAAAAGTTGACTGTTTTGGTAATACATTTATTTATATACATATATATAAATTTCCCTATTGTTCATATATATATATATATATATATTAAAGTTTGTGAGGAGGTTTATGATTTTGTCACCTACACCATTTTTGTTAAATCGAAGAACTTTAGGTATTGACAAGAAAATCAAAAGCAAACGAAAAGCAAAATGTTGTTTGTAATGAGATTTGAACCCACACCATTTTATATATGTATACTCACCTTAGACCAACTTAACCAATTATATTAGATACGTATGTTTTTAAAATACAATATATATTATAGTTAAGTGAGGGTTACAAGACCCATGTACTATAATATCCACTTATTTTGATTATTATTTCAGTGTATCAAAAATAAACTATTTTGTAAATATAGTATCCAACTAAACCTTCTCTAATCATTGAATGATCTTCAAAAATTATTTTATATATAAAATATAATTATATTAAATCCTTAAACAATTTCCCTTTGTTCAAAAAAAAATTATCTTTCTTTAATAAATCTCAAAGTAAATATTTTATTTTAAAATTTTTAAAAATTCTTCAAATATATTTCCAAAATATCTTTATTAAGTGCAAGATAAAAACAAAAAGAAAAGAACAAAGCAAAGGAAGAGCAACCCAACAAAAATGTATGAAAATGAAAATACATATATTAACTACCAATAAAAAATACTTATTTTGAAATAAAATATTATACTAAACGATCACGCTTATATCTAATAATAATAATTTTATATAAAATTATTAATGAAATGTATCAATTAAACACAAAAGTTAAATTACACCCGTGCAAAGCACGGGTTCTATAAGTATATATTAAAGTTGGTGAGGATGTCTTACATAGTGACGCCTCACCATCCTTTAGATTTCTCTCAATTCTTAAGACTCCAAGTAAGCTTGACTTTTGGAGTGAAATGACTTTTTATTTTTAAGTCATTGTCTAATAACTATACCTAACACTCTTTTCGTTCCAGGTAAAGAGTTCACTATACTATTTTTAGATGTTTTACTCAAAGAGTCCACTTTAAAAAATTATGCCTACAATTTTCATAATTCTTTCAATTTTACCCTCCACATGTAATACAAGCATATTAACTATGCTAAAATATACTCCCTCCATTCCAGGCAAAGAGTCAACTATACTATTTTGAGATGTTTCACTTAAAGAGTTCACTTTAAAAAAATTATGCTTACAATTTTCATAATCTTTCATTTTTACCCTCAATTTGAGTTGTAATCTTCTTGGTTGTGCACAAGTATTTTTGTAATTATGACCAACTCTTCATAATATTTCATTTTTACCCTCAATTTAAGTTGTAATCTTCTTGGTTGTGCTTAGGTATTTTTGTAATTATAACCAACTCCAATGACACTAATATATCCCTTAATAATTAGACTTTTCAAACGTAGACTTTTTGCTGGAACGGAGAAAGTAATAATAGATTTAACAATAAGTATTACTATTAGGTAATACCTTCTCCTAAAAGAACACAAAATAATGTTGTTAGTGATATTTATACACACCCTCTTTTAATTATAAATATACACCTTAAGCCAACTCAACCAATTATACTATATGTAATGATTTTAAGAAAATATTATATTATTATATAAGTCATTTTATAATTTAAGTAAACTAATTTTTATAAATGTTCTCTCCATGTCAAATTATGATTCTCATATTATTATTTAAGACGTCATAAAATAATGTTTATAATATGTAATACATAAACAAAATTTTAAATCATTTCATTCAAAATTGATGGTTTTTTTTTTTTTTTGTTGGTATTTGTGACATTTTCTTTTTTCACACTGACATTGTATAAAAAATATGTAAATATGGTATCCAACTAAACATTTTCTAATCATTGAATGATCTTCAAAAATCATTTTAAAAATATAATTATATTCAATCATTAAACAATTATCCTTTGCTTAGAAAAAAGTTATCTTTCTTAAACATGTCCCAAAGTAATTATTTTATTTTTAATTTTATTAAAAGTCTTCAAATATATGTCTAAAATATCTTTATTAAGTGCAAGATGGAAAAAAAAGAAAAAGAAACCCAACAATTTGATATCATTAAATGATACTTAAAAATAAAAAAAATGATTAGAAACAAAAATAGATATATTGACCACCAATAAAAAATACTTGTTTTGAAACGAAAATATTATAATAAACGACCACTAATTTGCATATATTAACAACATTTAACTTTTGTCAGAATTTAAGTCAACAAACGCCGATATTGAATAATGATAATTTTTAAAAAAATATTTTTAAAATATATCAATTAATCTTAAAATCAAATTAAACTCATGCGAAGCACAGGTTCAATAATTAGTTTATAAAGAAAAGGACAATTAATTTGAAGCGAAAAGAGTAACAAATTGGTCAAAATATCCATCCTTAATGGATGAAAAAAAAAAAATCAGTTTCAACTGGGGAGGAGGATTATTAAAATTTTGACTTGCAAATCCCAACATTCGGCTTGGCGCGGAATCTGTTTCTGAGAAAACGAAATGTCCCGCGAAACCCTCCCCCTAAATTTGAAATCTCACTATCCCATTCCTACCTGCTACAGCCAAATGAAATTTCCCAAAAGTTCAAATTCAAAACAGTTAATGAAAGTAGACAAACAAATTTGATGAAATTAAGAAGACAAAAACTTGAAATCATCCCTCCAAATCTCCAAAATAAAAGCTACAAATTCTAACTCACTGCAAGCATCCATTTCCTCAATAACAACGTACAGTATCCCTCCATCTCTCTCTCTGATCGAGATGGAGTTGCTGTTTACTCTCTGTAAACACGATAACAAAGAGAATATCCCACCAAAACCAATTTCCGGCAATGCGGCGGCAGCAGCAGTTCGTTTGTCAGACGTTGTTAAATCATCCACAACGGCCACCAATGTTAGTAAAAGGGTTCGAAAGCCCCTTAGAGACATTACCCATCTCTTCAATGACTCTGATCCCAATCAATCAGCTTCATCTTCATTGGTCCACAGCCACACCGCAACAAACTCTCGGAAGAGAAAGCCGGTTTATTATGAGCTATTGGACAACAAGTCGGCAAACCTTTTCAAGTCAATGAGGAAGGATTTCAGATAGACAGCATTAGCCTACTTTTATTTATTGTAATAATTACTGCATCAGCTTATACAAATACTAGTACTCCATACCTCAATTCCATATTCACTACACATGTAGTATTTGCAATTTCTCATTGGCCCCATAAACAACTGAATTGGGTTTGTTTCTGTCAAGCCTCTGGAGACATATTGGTTCTTCTTTCCAAATTATGAGATATCTTTGACAAGTAATTGCTGAGGGCCGGCCGATGGTGTAAATGTGGAGAAACATAGACGATAGTGAATCCACGACGCCCAGCTCCGATGATGCGTCGAATGTAGAGTACTTGGTACTCACTTCGTTCCTAAGACAATTTTCAAATGTAAATTTGATCGTATATTATTTTATGATTTTGAAAAGAAAAAAAAATATGCGTTAAATTTGTATTTGAAAAAAAAAAAAAATCAAACATAATGATAATTTAGAGACGGAGGGAGTATTATATTCTTATTCATTGACCATATACTAATACTTTCGGCAAATGAAATATGCAATCAAAGCATAGAACAAAATCCAATTGTATACAGATTGTTCTGTAATTACAACTTACAAAGAGGTTCCATAGTTTGGGTGAATGAACGGGTGGCCGGGTAGGCCAAGTCTTTGTTGCCCAAGTCAAAGGCAGAAAAACCCGCTCGTTGCTCATAATTTATGGAACCGATTTACTATTTTTTTTGCGTGTCATTCCTCTGCTAAAGAAAAAACACTATATATACAAGCTTCAAATAATGCAATTCCATCCATCAACAAGTTTACAGTTTTGAGATTCAATTTGCATAGTTAAATCTTTCTTATCTTTCCAAGGAAATATGTCGAGTAATCAAATTAATGCAGGGCAATCCCATGGCCAGGCTCAGGTAAGACTTAGTTACGTTATTTAATAGTTTCACTGTTGGGAATGTCAAAAATCAATATAGTGCCAATTGTATAGGTTCCCTTAAATCCCAACAAGAAAGCTGTAGTATTTTACAAGTCAAACTTTTAATATCGTATTTTAAGATAAAACACAATGAATGTTTTTGTTTCTTTATTTATTTTTGGGATCGAAGGAATACGACAAATTAATTATATGTTTTTCATTTGTGTAGGCTAAGACTGAGAGCTGGATCGATTCCACCAAGGATACAGCAAATGCAGCACATGACAAGGCTGCTGATACAGCCAACTGCCCTCCGGCCCAAACCCAGCGCCAGAAGGAAGAGAGCGCCGGCTTCCTCCAGCAGGTATACTTGTTGCCTTGCCCCAAATTGGTTCTCTCTCTTGTTGTATTTTTACTTTTTCACACATTTTTTTTTTTTTAAAATTTTTTTTACCAAAGGCGTATTGAAATAGAACCATATTCAATCCCTTTAAATGAGAATCTCTAGTAGTAAAATGTATATTGGGGGATTGATTTTCAAAAACAGCCACTTGATTTTTCAGCCTAAAATTGTTAGAATTGATATAGACAATGCAATGGCAAGACCTTAACTTAAGCATGTTCTTTTATAATTTACAGAAAGGAGAGCAAATGGCTCACATGGCACAGGGTGCAATAGATGGTGTGAAGAACACACTCGGAATGGGTGATCAACAGTCCAAGAAATGAAACACGCCCGAGCACCACTTTGTCGTCGTCTCAATCTCGAAAGTCAAATCGATGCGTTGTTTTTATGAATTTCTAATTTATTTTAATATTTTGTTAGAATATCTTCCAATTTCTAGCTAGCTCGTTTGATGGATACAAGGGAAGAAGTATCTTGCAATTTGAGATGTATCCTTATTATATGAGGATCCTCATTTGTTTTTTTGTACAAATAAAAGCTTTAGCATTAGTGCTATAGCGATTTTTTTTTTTTTATTTTTAGATAATGTTTAAAATCAATTGTAATAAAGCTTAATATTAATGCAAATTTTTTATAACGTTGATTAATTTAATATTGGCTATTATCTTCAAGTTCCGTTGTAGTCTAGTTGGTTAGGATACTCGGCTCTCACCCGAGAGACCCGGGTTCAAGTCCCGGCAACGGAAATATTTTTTAGTTCTTTAACCTCATGCAATGTAAATCTTTTTATTATATTCTCTTTAACTCAGACTTGGGTTCAAGTTTTGGCATAAAAATTTCCTTTTGTTATCTATACCTCATGCAATGCAAATCAAAATTGTAAAGTCAATTATTTTTTTTCAAGTCTATGAAAAGAGAAGAACAAGAATTCTTTCTTTTCGATCCATGCTTTTGTTATGTTTATTGACGATATGAAAATGTACCAACTTTTAGAATTAAAAGTTTGAAAATTTTTCTTGTTTGATCCGCAACAATGATAAGTTATACATTTAAAATAGCTTTGAGCCCAAAGTGCCTGGATGTGTTTGCAAAAGGAAAACTACCCACTGATCTTGTGTATTTATCATCAATTTTTGATAATGTAGGAGGAGTTTTTTAGTCTCAAATTTGAAGATAGATTTTTTTTTAATCAGTGCTCAGCTTTTTTACTTATTCTTTCTCTTTGGTGAATCATAAAAATAGACTTTGGAGAACTAAGGGGAGATTAATATTATTATTTTTTGAATGCTTGGCTTAAATTGTTATCAATTTAGTGAGACATTTCATTTCATTTTCACACACAAGATATGAAAAGAAAATACTTCATAGACATCTTTTCAAGTTGATGATAGTAGTTGGTGAGTATATATTTGAAGGTGGTGCAACAACACAGACATCTTTAAAATTCGGGCATAGTTATACACTTAATTTTCTCCAGAAAATCGAAATCAAAGGACAAAGATAGTCGTCAAAACTGAAAGCGCCCCACACACACACACCACACACTTCCTACTATAAGTAGAAGGCTGATTAAGAGGGAGATACAACGTTGGGCTTTGAGAGATTTATGAGCCGAAGAAAGAGGTGAAACATTTAAGAATAATGTTATAGTTACTTAAAGAGGACCAAATTTTTTGCACTAAATGATGTGTCAGCTGATGTGGTACAAAAAACAAAATTAAAAATCATAATTAATGCATCACATCAGCTGCCACAACAGGTGATACATCATTTGGTACAAAAAATTTGGTATTCTTTGGGTACCTATAGCATTACTCAACATTTAAATAGAAAAGCCATGTTACATTCAAGAAAAAACACAGAGAGGATGATCTGTAATCAACATCGCTTGAGCTTGAGCACCATGCGTCTTCGTTTGTGCAAGAACGCAAAGCTTCTCTCTAGTGGCCACATGAAGATACATCAAATAGATAGGCCCTAACCTAATTAAACCAAGTTTATTGGGTTATTTAAAAGTTTTATTGTGTGATTCCTTAGCCTATAATATATAACACTAATAAGAATTCTTATTAGCATTAGTTTTGCTTTTAATAAGGTTGACCAACAACTCTACAAAAACATATCCTATGTTACCGGCCATCTACTTGCAGATTGACTAACCATGCATGTGTGGCTAAAGAAGATATCACTTGTGAAAATATGTTACGTAGCAATGTTAATATATATATATATATATATATATATATATATATATATCCAACAATATATGGATTGGGACGACTATGAGAAAAAAATGGACGACTCATGCAATCCCTAGCTCGTATGTTTTCTCTGTCAAACTTGTATTTCTAAAAAACAAGAAGAAGAAAATTTGTTTGTTCTGTTCTACAGGATGGGCATTCATTCTTTTGGTATATCTATCAATCTATCTAGGATTATCTTTAAATTAGAAACACAATTATGGAGTATTAGAGTTAGAAATAAAATCTCACGGGGTACTCGTTGGATTCGGACTATGAGTTAGAAAGTACTACTGCGGAGTATTAAACTCGACTTGCTTCTCCAAGAGAGTTTAATATACTCCATTGTGTATAAAAAACAAGTGATCACACTGAAGCAAAGTATATATATAAATTACTTGATAAAAATAGTACATCAGATCATGAAAATTACCAAGAAGTAGAAGAAGGTAAATACAACAAAATTGCTACTCGTGTTAAGTTTTTTACGGGTCATGAAAATTACCGACAAGTAAGAGACCAAAAAATTGCAATATATAATATTATACTAGTATTTTTCACTTGTTTTTCTCGGTCATGGAAATTACATACAAGTAAAAAGGTTAAAAACAACAACATTGCTATAATTAAGCTAGAATGAATGCATGGCCAGGCCAAGTCAACCCTTTCTTTTCTAAACCAACTCTTCTATACGTACCATTCCTCTGTTAAACTAAGAACACTATATATAATCACGGATGCAAGCTTAGAAAAGCATAATCAACATCAAAAAGTTAGCAAAGTATATTTGAAGTTCAAATTGCTTAATTATTTCTCCATCTTTTTTGTATCATTTTCTCATCTTTTGAAGAAAAATATGTCTTCAAATCAATTCAATGCAGGGCAATCCCATGGCCAGGCTAAGGTAATAGTTTTATTGATTTAATTATTAATGTCCTTTGTGCAGATTAATTAGATACAGTATTATCAATTGAGTTAATGGAATTCATATATGTCCTCCCGGAGCGCGAATTTATTTCGGTTTTTGATTGTGTAGGCGACAACGGAGAGTTGGATGGACTCTGCCAAGGACACAGCCAATGCAGCACACGACAAGGCTGCCAATGCGGCCAACAGCTCTCCAGGGCAGGCCCAGCAACAGAAGGACGAGAGCGCTGGCTTCCTTCAGCAGGTTCACTTATTGCCTCAATTAATTGTGTTTTTCCTTTGTTTTCTTGAGCCCTTTTAGTCGTAACAAGGAAAAGAAAAAGAGTCAAATTGTTCTTCAGATCAAGAATACGAAATACAAAATAAAAATACCTAAACATTCTTAGAAGTAAGTTGAGGTAGACCTACTTTCCAAACGTTACAATGACAGAAGTTTCGTGCACTAAACTGTCTCTAATTCTAAGATTTCCTATACAATATAAACTTGTACAAATCACATTCAGCTAAAATTAACAAGCGTAATAGACATTTTCTGTCTCTTAATCTTGTCTTTCTTTGGGTTACAGACCGGGGAGCAGATGGCCCACATGGCGCAAGGCGCAATAGATGGTGTGAAGAACACACTTGGAGTGGGAGATAGGCAACAGAAGAAATGAAACAAGCGCTACGATCAAATCATTGATCATCATCTCTCACTAAATTTTGATTTGTTGCTATTATGAATTTCTACTTACCGTGAAAATGCACATCCTCCGATGCCTAGCTAGATTGATGGGTATAAGCGAAGAAGTGTCTAGCCATTTGAGATACATCCTCCTTACGTGAGGACTCTCGTTGGTATTTTGTTATAATCAAAGCTTTAGCCTTAGTGCTATTGTGAAGAAGTTTTCTCGTCTTTTTTTTTTTTTAAATGCATTATTTCGGGTAATATTGTCGATACCTATTTCAGGTAGGAGAGATGTTTGGTTACTGAGAAGAGGCTTCAGTTAGCAGAAAACTCTGATCAATGTATTGAAATTTCTTTATTATACAAATGTCAATTGTTTTGAATATAAATATTTCCAAAATAAATGCAAATTCCGTTGTAGTCTAGTTGGTTAGGATACTCGGCTCTCACCCGAGAGACCCGGGTTCAAGTCCCGGCAACGGAAATTATTTTTCGTCTTTCAAACAAATGACGTGGATTGGGTTAATTACACCATTAGTCCCTTTACTACTAACCTTTTCACAATTAGTCACTTAAGAAATTTTTTTCAAATTTCAGTCTCTAAAGTATCAAAAAATCACGTGATTAGTTAGTAAAATTCCGTTAAGTGACCTATGTGTCTCCCACGTGCATTTGAATAAGGACAAAATTAGAATTTTACTTATCATCTTTTTCACCAATTATTCAAACCCTAATCCCCAACTTGTTTCGATCAACGACCATTTTGCCCTCCAGAGCCCATTCAAAATCCCCACCCTCCCTCATCTACCTCCACTCTAACAACCTCAAAACCCAATTTGGCATTCAAGAAATTGACTAGAGCACCACTAGCGCAGAGAATCGAGAGTGGACTCGTTGGCATTCTTGCCGGTGACGGACCAGTAGCGACGCTAGACTGTTTCCAGGTACTTTGACGACATTCGTTGGCGCAGGTCATTGAAGGAGGTCATGGAGTCCTTGAGTTTTTTACGGAGGCCATTGACGACGACGGACCAGTAGCGGCACTGGACGGTTTCCCGGTACTCTGACGACATTCGCTAGCGCAGGTCATTGAAGGAGGTCATGGAGTCCTTGAGTTTTTTGCGAAGGCCATTGACGACGGAGGCGCGTGTGCGATCTGTGGAGCTGTCGGAGCTGCAGTCGAGGAGGTTGCGGTTAGCGGTGTTGGAGCGATCTAGGGATTCGAGTCCCTATTTAATGAGCTTGGCTTTTTTGAGGGAGGAAGCAACATCGTTGTCCATTTTTGAACGGAGTTCCTTGATAGAGTTGACGTTGTGGAGGGTTTGCTCTGTTCATTAGTGGATTTGAACTGGTTGTTGAGAGTTTCGAGGTGCCGTAGCAGCTCCTTGAGAACCTCCACCTCTTGAAAGAATTGATCGAGGTTTGCACCACCGGTGGTTGTCCCGGTCGCGGTGGTGGTAGTTGTGGGGCCCAAGCTTTGTTTTGCCCTTAAAATCCCAGCAGCTTTGGATACACAGTATCTCCAATTACCCTCATTGGCTTCTAGCTTAAATTCGTGCGACTTCACTAATTCATCAATTACCTCTTTGTATTCTTTACTGTTTGAATTGCGATTAAGAAGATTCGCGATTTCATTAGAATCAGTGCCAAAGAACACTGGGATTAAATTCTTCTTTTGGGCAAAGGGTTCGATCAGTCCCCTTACATGGAGTTTGGGGATGCTAGACGTTTAGGGGGGGGGGAAAGACAGACGGGAAAGTGATGGGTCACCCAAGTTGTTGAAAGTGGTGAAAAAAATGATAAGTAAAATTTGAATTTTTTCCTTACTCAAAGGCACGTGGGAGGCACATGGGTCACTTAATGAAATTGTACTAACGACATCCATCAAAAGGACTACCTGCGTGACTTTTTGAAACTCTTGGGACTGAAATTTGAAAAAATTTTCTTAAGAAACTAATCGTGAAAAAGTTAATAGTTAAGAGACTAATGGTGTAATTAACCCTTTTCTTTTTGTAATACTTGGCTGCAATTAAAAAAGACAAAACACACAATTGGGCCACTGTATTTTGGAGAAGGTTGCAATTCGGCCACTGATTGTTTGAAAATATTATTTGGGCCACTGTACTTTAGTTATCTTGCAAGCGAGTCCATTTTTTGGATGGACGTTACTTCAGCCGTTAAAAATAGGTCATCGTATTACGTTATTTTAACGGCTGAAGTAATATCCGTCCAAAAAATGGATTCGCTTGGAAGATAACTGAAGTACAGTGGCCCAAATAACATTTTCAAACAGTCAGTTGCCGAATTGCAACATTCCCCAAAATACAGTGGCCCGATTGTGTGTTTTGCCATTGAAAAATATTCAATCACGCAATTTTTCTTTTCGTTTACATTTTCCTCAAAGAATTTATTAACAAAATGAAAATTCAATCTTTTAATTAATACTCTTTCTGTCCAAAAAGAAAAAAAAAGTTATTCTTTTCATTTTGATTTATCTCAAAAAATAGTCACATTTCTAAAATGCGAGACAAGTCGAGTTAGCTCGCCGAATTTAACAGATATTTAATAATTCGAATGGAATTTGACTCGACTTGCGAATATTAAACTCGATTCGTTATTATTCGAATTTGGATCACTTTTTTAGTTTTCATAAGATAAATAATAGTAGTAATTATGCAAAATTTTAGGAAATATAACAAAAATTCTCATTAAATGGAGTAGTAATTAGTTCATAATATCTCTTTCTATTTGATATAAAAGAAATGGCTAGACTCAATTGGTGAAAGTGAGCTTCATAATTACAAATATTTGAATACTCGAATTAGTATTCAAATTTGACTTATGCTTAATAAATAAAAAATTATTTTATATTCGTATTCGATTCAATTATTCACAATCATATACTCCTATGATGAGAAATGATATTCTTTATTACTTTCAAAATGTAAAAAAAGGCCAAATTACAATTTTTCCCCCAAAGTATCCATCAAATCTCACTTTGCTACCTATATTCCATTTTGTCCCATTTCAGTATCCAATGTTGCCATTTGTTCCAGTTTCACCCCTGGGACGGACGGACGTTAAAAAAATTAACGGAAGTTGGTCATGTGCATGTCACATGATAAGTAAAATCGAAAAGTTACTATATTGCCCCCAATAGTTGTATTTGGTTAAAAAAAATTATTATTTCTTAATTAAAGATTTCTTTCTTTCTTTTTAAATTAAAAAAAACAAAATTTAATCAAAATTTAAATTGAAAATTTTAAATAAAAAAAATCAAAATTTCAGTTCTTCCAAATCAAAATTTTTGCAGAGAATATTGCTTTATCTCAACGGCGCCGGTGGAATCCCAACAGCTCTTCCGTCATCTATTCAGGTGATTGATAGCTCCTATCCCAAATCATTCACTCAACAGACTGTAATCATCATTATCATCGTCATCACCACCTTATCTTCCTCATTTATTTCTCCGTTCTCTCGTTTATGTGTGGGGGCAATTCTAGATCAGGCGAAAGCAAAATGTCGACTACTGTTACGGATAATGGAGGTGGATTTGAACTCGAATGTGAAATTTCACCGCCGGCGATGATGATCAGTCGCGGCGGTGATAGGATGTTTCTGACTGACCGAAAAAGAGGAGAGAAAATGTAGACGGCGATTTGAGTTCGTGCAAGACTCGTCGATTGGGAAGAACAGAACGATGACGATGGCGGTAATGACGACGAGGAGGAGGTTGAGAGTATATACGGAGGACTGAGAGAGCTTGTTACCCATCATCGCCGGCCGCTTGGCATGGACGTGGTCTCTGTCTCCTCCGCACTGTCCGCCTACTCGATTCCGGCGGCGATAACCACCTGCTGCCGGCTCTACGACATCTTCTAATCATCCAAATCGATCTCCAATTAGTTGTCCTTCGCTTCTACCCATCATCGCGGCCTACCTCTCTCGATTTTCTTAGTTAGTTTATGGAAACAAACTTCAATTGGGGAGAAATTTTGAATGTTAACAGACAAATGCACCGAAATTGAGAAAAGTCTATATTTAGAAAATGTTTTGTTTTTATCTTTTGACAATAGAAAATGTTTGTTAATAAATTGTATCTTGAAAGAGAGTTTAAAAAGATGCACCATGTGTTTGACAAAATGCATGAATGAACTTTTTTTTATTTGTTTTAAAATTTTTAAAAATAATTATAACTTAAAATTATCTTAAATATCAAATGAGTACCAATTTTTATTTTAATTTATTTTAATTTCTTTAAAAAAATTTATAATTTAAAAATATCTTAAATATTAGTGGTTAACAATTTTTATTTTCTTTTGTTTTAATTCTCTTGAAAAATTTATAATTCAAAATATCTTAAATGTCAAATGATTAACTAAACTATAAAATAATATCCAACCTACAAATGCTAATAATTAATTAATGACATATTTTTCTATTAAACACTTAGTTTAAATACTAATAATATATATTTATTGATTTAGAGTTTAGTTTTAATTTTATTACTAAAATTGCATTAACCAATTTAAGAAAATTGCACTAAATCCCATTTTGCCCCCCCCGATTAAAATGACCAAAGTAACCCTCACATGACATGCACATGTTAACTTCCGTTAATTTTTTAACGTCCGTCCGTCTTAGGGGTGAAACTGTGACAAATGGCAACATTGAATACTGAAATGAGACAAAATGGAATATAGGTAGCAAACTGAGATTTGGTGGATACTTTGGGGGAAAATTGTAATTTGGCCGTAAAAAAACGTCTTTTGATTTTAGGATGAAAACGAAATTTTGACTACATACGATAGGATGACCTGATCATTAACTGACCGTTAGTAGCTCGGCGCCAAACTGTTCTGGCAGCTTCGCTTCCCTATTTACGTGGACGTCCGGGATACGCATATACCAATCGTGTCTACATTCTAGCACGTACGTTCCCGTAAAACACCCCCTTATCTTCATCACAAATTTACACAAACTGCCACTACACACACACACACACACTACCTTTCCTCCGTCCATGGCCACTCTTCGAACACACTTTCACTTTCTCCACTGTTCTTGCTCCCATTCACCCAAGCTCCACCATTTTCGAAGCCATAGTTTCATCTCATTCTCCGAGAACCTGTTATTTTCTGGGAAAATCAGGGTTTTGAGCTCGACTAGTAAAGTTGGAGATGGAATTTACGCATTTCGATGTTTCAGCAAACCGAGCTCCGAAATCGACACCGTTACGGCTCAGGAGGAAGTCGAACGGCCTCCGTTCGACATTAATCTTGCTGTTATTCTCGCCGGTTTTGCATTTGAAGCTTACAGTAGCCCCCCTGTAAGCTTGACTTGTTGTGATTACAATTCAATCACTTTTTCTAGTTATTTTGTTTTTCGTAAATTAAAGTTGCATTGCGCATAAAGTTCCAACTTTACACCTCGAATATGAAATTAAACAAAATTTTGAAATACAACTAAAAGATGTTGGTTAAACGTGGGATTTGCGTTGGTCATTATGTGTCCCTTATAAGCATATATTCGGTTTTTCTAGAGGGAATGTGTGAGTGGAAACGAAATGATTTATAATTGTAATTCGCAAGTTTTTACAGATTGTGAGAATTTAAATGTATGTGTTAATCTCTGTTTGATGCAAGTATGTTATTGTTTGCTATTATCCATATATCTTAACACTTTTTATTAAAGTTTAGTGTATTACTCCCTCTGTACCCGAAAAGAGTCACATTTAAAAAGTCATCGTGCTTTTACTTCTATATTATTCCTTCAAACTACACTAATTGTTGTATCTTGCTTTCCTGTATGAAACACTAGAGAAACATCATGTTTCTGAAAGGAAAAAAGAATTAAAAAGATAATTTTAGCTTCAAAATTGCTGAAATTCAAGTGTTCTGCTCCAGTTATTCTAATAAGTGATTTTATTCTGATAGGGAAATATAGGGAAGCGCGAGGTGGACGCAGCTAATTGTGAGACAGTGATTCTTTCAGAGTATGCACTCCTGTTTCATTTTTTAAAGAGACTAACTTTTGACTAACTTCCAGAACGCCAATTGGTAATGCATTCGTAGTCCAGAGAGTTCAAGAGAAAACAAGAACTTTTTGGTACTTATTGTTATTGAACCAAGCTACTTAGAGCTTGGTTCCTGATCAGTACGGTCAGATGATGCTTGTGGTTGAATTATTAGCTATTACGATCTTCTTAACTGATCTCTCAAATCCGCTTGTGCCATGCTAGCAAGTCTCAAGAGAATCCGTTAAAGTTTTAATATCCGTTAATAATTAGGTTCAATTTATAGCGAAGTTATTTGTATGGTGTCACATTTGCAAACCTGAACGTACGTGTGCCAATTTGATAATCCCCAAATAGTACGATGGTCAAAAAGTAGTTTTTCCTTTTTTTTTATGACTTTTAGTTAAGTTAGTAGCTTACAGGAAAGGAGAATTCTCTGTTTCCTGGTAATGAGTCGATGTTAGCAAGGAGTTCCTATTCCGTCATGATTTCTTCTACTTAGATTGCTAGGAACATAGGAAGTGGCTTTGTAGTTTTGAATTCTCAGAATTTAGAGGTCTGCCGTCTGCCTTTGCAATGTGAAGGAGAAAGCAGCAGATACATGGGCCTGCTTCTGATAGTTAGAAAACTCTTGCTTGTTCAAGTAGCAATGCACAAGAATTATCGTATTATTTATTTGTTTAAGCCAAGATTTTTTTTTTTTTGAGTGTATTTGATCATTGCACCATCCCTTAATTGGAAGATTGCTGTATAATATCCGAAATTTGGATATTTTAGAGCCTTTTTGTCCTTCACATTGTCATTTCTTATTTGATGTTTATAGTTACATACATTGCTTCAAGGTGGTTCCTTGTGACCATCTTATCGGCGCATCACAATTATTTAACCCTGAATGACAAAGTTTTATTGGAGGTTATGGTGGCTGCTTTACATATCAACTCGGTCACAATGTTTTCCAAATGAAACATCAAATTTTGCACATTTCCTTTCAAATAAGTCCTGGGGATATGCAATTATAATGTTGTGGGAATTCACTGTCCATTTGTTTGGGGCATTTATAAATGCCTTATCATGAAGACAAGAATTACCGAACTGCACGGTTAAATGCGTGGTATGGAGCATGACGATCCTTTCCATCATCACCGCAAATATGATCATTACACCCGTCTAAGGGAGGATGCAGCAGCTGAGAGTGGCCCAGCAACGCCCAACAGCAAAGCACGGGCCAAATATTAACTGCTTGCATACAAGCCTACCAAAGCAAACTTAGGGGCTTCTCACCTACGGTTGCCCAAGCTCTCATCAGGGACCCTCTCCTCTAAGCACTTCGAAAGCTTTTCATCCACAGCCTCCCAGCCTAGGGTTCCCCTAAGCTTTTTGTCAAAAGGTTTTCATGTCTAGGGTCTGCTTTCGAACTTTCACCTAACCAGCCCAAGGGTGACTTGGCTAGGGCATTGCTGAAGATACAAATGCAATAGGAGTCACGCAAAGGCAGCTTGCCCTGAGCTCCCAATTGGGATTGACAAGGGTATTAGGCAAGTGACACGTGTGACTTGTTAGGAAAAGAGAAAGAGAGCTTTAATGGTCCCCACATCAGAGCAGTGTGATGACAACATCACGGAGAATTAAGTGCGAGAATTCTCTTTAGGTGTACAACACATTATGAGGTCACTATTGCTCCCTCACTTCATTCCTTTATCAAGTCCAAGAAACATTGAAGTATCACTTTTCGTCTTATCACAAGCTCTCTGGTATGATCAAGCAGCAGTCCTCCTCCCACCTCCCCCCCCCACACCACACACACACTCACTCATAGCTCGCCCTGGGCATCCTCCCTCGTCTGCTACTCGACCAGCAGCCCAGTTCTCACCTTTTCCCCCTTCTCCTGGCCCACCCTCTCCAACACCCCCACCCCTATTACCATTCAGCTAAAGGTGTTTCACTGCATTTAGTTTTTGGATATAAATTTGTTAACCTTATTGGTGCAAGTTTGATTTCCAATCTCTCAGGTCATTTCTGCGTGAGATTTATGACGGACAATTGTTTGTAAAGCTAAAGAAGGGTTATAATTTTCCTGCCATGGATCCATGGGTAAATTCTCTCTCCTTGCTCCGTTAACATTTTAAAAGAAATGAACTTTTTAATTTATTATAATTTATTTTTTATCTTAAAGTTAACTAGTAGTATGCTCACTCTTACAGGCTTGAGTCGTTTGATAGTTCCATATCTTCCTGAACTTATCAAGTTTGAGAGTCAGGAATCTCCTGGATGTTTAGTTGTTCTCATGTTATCTCCAGTTTCCATGTGCTTTCAGGGAACAAGTGATCCATATGTGGTGATGGAATTGGATAGTCAGATTGTCAAAAGCAAGGTTAAATGGGGGTAAGTTGCTGGACTTCGTGTTGATGTCTTGAAACTAGCGTGGTATTGAGGAAGGAAGCTCAGCATAGTATGCTGGATTGCTTTTTCTGGTTGTCAGATGATGCTTCTAGTATCTATCATACATCTGGATATCGACTTATGTAATACCTTTCATAATATTAACACAGGACAGTTGCACATTTTCTGAAAATAACAATTTTATCGAAATTGTAGAGTTAATGATAAGATGTCAAATGTGGAAATGTCAGAACCTACACGGCTAATATTTATAAGAGACTGCTGACCATACTTTTGCTCCTAGCCGTCTGTAACGAGTCCAAGAAATCTCCTCAATTGAATACGAGGGATCCCTTAAAATAGAGAAAGGTGGGCAGGGCTTCTGCAAGAGCTTCCACTCTCTTCCTGTCCAAGATAGATAGGAAGTAGCCCTATCAACGCCATAAACCTGAAGGGAAAGATGGTGTTTAATTTGCCATCCACTTGTGGAAAGTGGAAATAGATATTTTGTATTCCCATTCCTAGCTCCTTACTCTCGAATGACTGCATGCAAATGCTAGTGAATGCAGTAAAGCCATGGAACGAGTTCTTTATAAGTTCTATTGATGTATTTTATCTGCTAAAGAAATCTGATAATTGTACAATGGCAGGACAAAAGAACCAACATGGAATGAGGAGCTTACTTTGAATATTAAGCAGCCTCCAACTAAAGATCTTCAGGTCATAATGCATTAATAAAGCACCTGATATATACTCCATGTTTCATTATATTTTTCTCTCTCTCAGACAATATATATATATATATATATATATATATTCCAGTTTTCTTGATTTTTTTTTTTAAAGATGTGAATTCACTCATTGGTTAATAATGAATCAGGGGAGATAGATTTCTTAGTAAATTGTTTTCTGTAAAATTCAATTATAAAACCAGTCAATTTATTAAAATAAAATATTATCAGAAAGCAATTATCAAATAAACAAAATGAAACTGTTTTCTGTATTCTTCTTAGAAGCAAAAGATTCAAGCTTGAACATAAATATTTGCGAGTTGTCCCTTGATTTATAGTAGTGAGATTTCCTGATGTCCTTTACTTTTCCTCCCATTCTTGCTGAATCCCTTCGGGATAAGTCCAAAGATGCTTTAGTAAACACTCTCCACTTTCAACAATGTGAAAGCCACTCCAAAGTTGATTACTTATTATTTCAGTCTTGATCTCATGTGATTCAAGCGTGTTAAATTTTGAGGATTTTGACTTGAAAGCTGGTCAGAGTGGTAAATAAAGTTAATGTAGCTGAACTCAATTTAGATTTGTGTTCTGTTATGACCCGAAAGCTTTTTGATCTATCTTGCTTTTGTATTTTTCTTTCAATCATCAAATTGATTTACGTAAGGGTGGTTTCAAGCTCAAATTACTTCACTCCCTTGGGAAATTGGCATACAATTGATCTTCCATGATGAGGTCAGACCAGGATCTCTATTGTGCTTCTGGGGTGTCTAATTTATGTCAAGCATGGGAACTAACTTGTCAAAGGTTAGTCAAGTGGACCTGCTCATCGTCATATCCATTTAAGACTCATCAAAATAATGCACACAATTGCAAAGTGTGATGGTTAGGTTTATAAGTGAATGCTCATAGATATACCTTAAGAATGGTGGTAAAAGCCTAAAAGGAACTTATTCATTTTAAATTTCATAGGATACAAAATGTACGAATACTTTATTGTAGTCGAGCACCATCTATGCTCTTGCTGTTGTGGCCTAATCAGTGTCTTATCAGCTGTAAGATATATTTTGTTGTTGATCTCTTTCACTGGCGATGTCCTGTTGTTGAATCATAATATGCTAAGTGCATATACATTTTATACTGAAGTACATTTAACACCTGATTGTATGATTGTGGACCTGTGGCTTATGTTGCTACTTCGGACTTCACATCTTGTATAGTTGACATGATTTTTGAACTTCAGATTGCAGCTTGGGATGCAAATCTAGTGGCTCCCCATAAGCGCATGGGTAATGCTGGTGTTAGTTTGGAGTCCCTTTGTGATGGTGAGAATCCTGTTACATGCATATATAGATGTTCCACAATAATCAAACTATGCATCTTAAGCACTAAAAGTGAGTTGGAGTCACTTATCTTTCATTGTATCGATATTCTTTTCTTATTAAAAATGTATCTGGATAATATTTTGATAGCAAGTTAAACTTTGGATATTCTCTCCATTCCCTCATATTTCATATAATATAGGCAACATCATTTGGATTTGAGGAGAAGAAATGAAATTTGCCATAGTCCGGAAGCTATTAAAAGGGCGGTAATACATTTATAGAATGGTCAAAATAGCAAGTCTTTGTTTTTGCAGGAAATCTGCATGAGGTGCTGGTTGATTTGGAAGGAATGGGAGGTGGTGGAAAAATACAGCTAGAGGTATGTTTGCCTGGTAAAAGAAAATTGTAATAGGATTCTAATGATACTCATGAAGCTCAAAGAAAGGAAAGAAAAACGAAAATAGTGTCCCTCAGCACCGCCTCCATATTTGTACTCTCCTTGATTCCTTGGCGGACATTAGGAATCTGAAAGTATTTGCTTAATCCTCTTCTGAAAGGTGGCAACCACCTAGCATAGGCCAATAGACTCTTGTCACTGAGCATGTTGCTCTTTGTGCATGTAACCAATAGCAGTTCCAAAATTATTGCAGAAGTTCGGTTCAGATGTATTGTTGTTCATGTTTTTGTGCATTGTGGCTGAAATATTTTTACTCATTGAATTAAGATTCTTTGTTAAGTTACCTCGGAGCTTTAATAAAATTCAAATCTAGAATTCATTATACATCTTAGACATTAGCTGGGTGACCTTCCACAATACATTACTTTTGGATAGTTAATAGGTGAAAAGGCAAAAAGGACATTCTCTTAGGGAATCTGTGGATCTATATTTGCTTGTTTCAAGGCAAAGGATTTTTGATGAGATGAGGCTTGCGCGACAAGCAAAACCACTTCCTTCAGAAATTAAATCAAAAAAGACAAACAGCAGAAGGCCTTATCCTCTATTTAGTTTCCAACTAACACTCCCCCTCACGTGTCACACAGAGTATGAAGTTCCAATATGTGTACTTTTTACTATTGTGAGTAGCAAATGTGCAAGGGGAATGATTTGGAACCTAGTCCTTCTTACTACCCAACCAATAGGAATTATAGCAGCCTGAAGCACCACCACGGGGATAGGCCTAGTTTATCATTTTAGACTAGTGAGATACAACTTAAATGAAAATTGTCTTTTTTGTTGTGTCAACTATTTCAGTTTGATTTTGAATGCTTGAAAATCTGTATGGTACAGCTGGGGTTGATTTGGTGAATTATTTTCTGTAGCATTTAAAATTTAATTCGTATTATGATTGTTTCTTATTGTAAACTACTTTTCCCTGACTAACAAATATGGTGTCAGGTTAAATACAAGAGTTTTGAGAGAATTGAGGAAGAAAAAAACTGGTTGAGGATCCCCATTGTTACAGAATTTCTTAAAAAGTATGGTTTGGATTCTGCTCTGAAAATGATCGGTGGCTCAGAAACTGTGCAAGCACGCCAGTTTGTTCAGTATGCTTTTGGGCAGTTGAAGTCGCTCAATGATGCATACTTTCTTAGAGAAAGTTCTTCTGACGATGATAAGAATGACAGAGAAGGCGTCAAGAAATCTAACCCTCAACGCTCGTTAATTGACACAGGCAGCAGAGAAAACAAAGATGTACCAGAGATTCAGTCCGACAATGGGAACTTGGATGTTGAACAAGTCTCTGCCATAGTGACTCAAGATGGTCAGACCTTGCAATCTGATAAAGACTTTTGGAAGAATTTTTCTGATACTGTTAATCAGAATGTTGTCCAGAGACTCGGTCTCCCTGCTCCAGAGAAAATAAAGTGGGATGGATTCGACGTATTGAATAGAATAGGGCTGCTGTCACAAAGTATTGCCGAAGCAGGTTATGTAGAATCTGGTCTTGCAACTCCAAACAGTCAGGATGTTGTCAATGATGATGTAATGACAGGCACGTCTGCTAGTAGCAAGAATCAGTCTTCACTGCCAGATATTAAGAAGGTCACACAAGATCTCTTAAGACAAACTGATTCTATTTTGGGAGCATTGATGGTTTTGAATGCCACTGTTACAGAGTTAACCAAGGACGGCCATCTTTTAGGAAGGGGCGATACCAAAGAAAATGCTTCTACAGAACTGGAATATGTTGCCCCTGGACCGAAAAGTGAGAAGTCTGCAAGCCCAGTGAATGGTTCAGTAGTGGATGAAAGAAAACTAGAGGAGATGAAGGCTCTGTTTTCAACAGCCGAGAGTGCCATGGAGGCTTGGGCAATGCTAGCCACTTCAATGGGCCATCCAAGTTTCATAAAATCTGAATTTGAAAAAATATGTTTTCTGGATAATCCAACCACTGATACACAGGTGAGATTATAATAACTTCTCTGAACTTAAAAAGGAAACAACTGGTAAGAGTATATTTTGTGGCTAAGTAACTCAAAAAGAGCTGTAGGTGGCAATTTGGCGCGATTCAGCACGGAGAAGATTAGTAGTTGCCTTCAGAGGAACAGAACAAGTATGTCGATCTCATTTTTATAATGGAGTTAGTTGAATGATATCATTTTCGAAATCTGATTTTTGATTTGAGTGATTCAGACTAGATGGAAGGACTTGGTGACAGATTTAATGCTAGCTCCTGCAGGGTAATTTCATCTGACTATCTGAGATGTGTCTTTGTTGTTCACAGTGACTTTTATGTGGTTTCTGTTGGTGCTCCCTGGTGAACCATGAATATTAACTATCCGGAAGTGCATTTTGATGGAAAAAAATGTCCGCCATTTTAATGGGGATGTCTCTGTGAGCAGCAGTTTTGGAAAAAAAATGAAAAGGCAAAAAATTAAACAACAAAAAGAAGAAAATGTCGAGCACTTTTGGACAAAATGAGTGTCCACCTATGTAACTGAAAATATTACTTGCCAAGTAACTACGTTTTGGAACTAGCATAAAGAAACATGTTATACTTCCATTCCCAAACACTAAATTTGGAATCCACAAAAGTGTTGTAGTTTCTAAGTATCAATATATAAAATTAATCCAGGATCCTCAAGCTTTATAGAATTCTACACTTCTGTATTCAAGTTAACAAACTCTTAGAGGTAATTGTTTATCTTTTCTTAATAAGGAAAAACACCTTAGAATTAGAATGTGTGACACCTCCTAATCATAGCATCTGCCTGGAGCTCCCTAGCGTTCCCTATTTGGACTATATAGCATATCACGTTCATGTACTCATTCATCAAATGAAAATGATCAATGTTCTAGGTAACATTTGTTTCCACCTCAAAATGTTAAAGATGAAACCTGTTGATAGTGTGCTCCTGAGTAGGCAATGTCAGTATGACTTTTTATAGCGGTCTCTTAGTACAAAAATTTAGTATTCAATCTTCTTTGTATTTCAAAAGCCTTTATGTTTAACCATTTTCATGCATTTAAGCAAGAATTTTTCCCATAAGAACATCATTCTTAGCAGAATATAAGTGCTTCAGTATGCATTTTTAGTGACTGGTTCTTTGACTCCACTGAAATTTCAGTCTTGAGATGAGTAAATATAATGCAAATCCTTGCCATGCTGACTTCTCCTTTTACTTCTGCAGGTTAAACCCTGAAAGGATAGGTGGTGAATTTAAGCAAGAAGTTCAAGTATGACTACTTATTATGCTTCCTATCTTAGATAAAGAATACTTGCAGGATCGCTGGATGCTGATGACCATTGTCTTCTTTTGTTCTCATGATTTATGGTATTATATCTTCAGGTTCACACGGGCTTTTTGAGTGCTTATGATTCAGTTAGAATCAGGATCATCTCTATAATCAAAGCAGCGATTGTGTATTTGTAAGTTTTGCTTCCGCATGTGTCTACACGATTCTTATACAGCCTTCTAAATGGCTGAATGGGTCTGTTGTTTTCCTAGGGCAGTCTAAGCATTGTAATACTCAGCTTATCCTTTCCTTTTGATGCTAATAAATTATGATAACAGGCAAACATTTATTCTATTTTTGGCTGCAGAGATGATGGTGGTGATCATCCATTCAAATGGCAAGTTTATGTGACTGGTCACAGTTTAGGTGGTGCATTAGCCACCCTGCTTGCCCTTGAGCTAACCTCCAGTCAACTGGCAAAGTGAGTGTTCCTCCTTCTACAGCACATAGTTGTTTCTTCTCTCCTCGTTTCATGATACAGTCAAGATGTGGTGGAAACCTATCTGTGTTTTCCTAAATCCTCTGCAAAGTACCAACAAGAGCTTTTGTGTTTTCTTTATCGATGTCGGCAGCGCAACAGGATAGCCACTTTCTAACAGATCAACTCCCTGTTACCATTGCTATTGAATGGAAAAAAGATTGATAACTGAATCACATGTAATTTTACATCTAACGTGCAATTATTTGAACATAAAAATTTACCCCTCAACTTTTTGACAGAAACACTTTTGTTGTTTTTGCTACTGCATTTCTATGTGATTCATAATCTTTTGGTACTTTAGGCTGCAAATCAAGATGTCATGCCTTTGATACCTCATCCTCAAACATTTTTGTTAAAGATTGCGTACATTTGGAACTTATTTAACCGTCCGAATTGAACTGCACATTCTCATCTGTTTTACGGGCCCAGACATGGCTATTCTTTCTTGTAAAGCATTTGCTCTTCGTAACTTACAAATTCTCATTCCAGTCATGTCCACCAACCACTCTGGCATCAAATGCACAAACTATTTGCTTGAAACTACTCTAGGTGATTTTGCGGTCGTACACCACATTCATTTACTTTAGCCGCTTTGTTTGTCCAGATTTCCTTTTATTCATGGACTGGACCTAAGTTTCTGAACTACAAAACAGAAAGAGAGAAAACCTGAAAAGAGCAACATAATTATCCACTACAGCTGCATTGAATTAATCAAAATCTTCTTGATTTACTCACTAGATTTTGTTATATAGTACTCCCTCCATCTCAAAATAAGTGTCCTTTTGACTTATCATGGAAATTAAGGATGTTGACTTTTAAGCAATTTTAGAAGCACATACAGATAATTACGCTTGGTGTTCACCTTATAGAATTACAATCGCACATTGGGACATATAGTTGCCGAAGGTGAATTTTGGTTACTTTATTAGAAACTGGACACTCATTTTGGGACAAACTTTTTTCTGAAAATGGACACTCATTTGAGGACAGATGGAGGACAAGATTATCTTTAAAAAGAGCACGAGTAAACGTTGGTGATTAGATTCAGAAGACATTCATACTCACGATGTACGTGCTGGTAGGCTAGGATGCTGCTTATCAATGTATGCCTGACATGAAATATGAATGACACTCTGTATATCAACTTAACTTCTTACCTCGCTTCATATATAGGCGAGGGGCTATTTCCGTGACTATGTACAACTTTGGCTCTCCCAGAGTTGGAAACAGAAAATTCGCCGACCTTTATAACGAGGTAATCACTGCCTGTAACCATGAGTGTCAGGTTGTGCATCATAAAGATATATTTTACTGAAGCATTCTGCAAGTATCCTCTTTGCTGTCTGTTCATTCTTGTTTATCAAAGCCATTTCTTGCAAGAAAAAGTAATATTGCTGCTGGTGTCTGTGTGTGGAGGGTTGGTAGGGAGAGAGGGGATGAATTTCATTGCGAGGCTCTCAATGAATGGACTATCACTGAAAGAGTGTTTGTTGTAAACAGGAACTATGTTCCTAGTTGAAGGGGAGTTTTTGACCAACGAGGAGCTAGTAGTCACTGTAGGACTGACTAAGCTGCTGGTTCAATGTGGGTTCCAAGTTCCACGATGTGTAATTGTGTATTAACATTTTCATTGTGAATTTCAAGTCTCTCGAACACTAAATATGGTAAATGGATGCCGAGTATTTTTGGGCCCGGTCGTTTCGTTAGTGGAAGTCAATGAAGGTTGTAGGCTCAGTTTTGTGTCTTAGTTCTGCTTATATCTGCTTGTGATTGGAGCAAACTAGTCAGTAAGTTGTTACTGGCCGTATACAATCCAGGGGACCATATTAGTTATCTCTTTTAGGCTTTTCGTCTTTGATGTACCAAGTGTATGAACCACTAAATTGCTCTTACCCGTTCACTTCCTTTTGATATTTACTCTTAGACCTTTTACTAACTTCTGATTTTTCAAGTGTGTATCTTTTTTCCTAATTACTCCTAAATAAATTAGACATTTAATGCACATGTACCGGATCTTTACTTAACATGTCCTACTTGCATTGCAGAAAGTTAAAGACAGCTGGAGAGTTGTAAATCATAGGGACATAATACCTACAGTCCCTCGATTGATGGGTTATTGCCATGTAGCTCAACCTGTTTATCTTGCAGCTGGAGATCTAAAAAATACCTTGGTGGGTTGTTGGATTCTGGGTCTATTATTATTAATTTATATAACCTCTTTGAAGATACCATTCATTTATCCAAAATAAGTTTTAGGGTGTACCACTTGCATACTGAACTCATAGTAAAAAGGAATAAATAAATAACTATATCTTTCCGTATTAATTTCTAATTTATGGTGCTGACATTAGTCTGAAGCACTAGCTTGAGTTTTTCAATTTGTATCTTGAGGAAAACTTTGCACTTGAATATATAAATTTGTTCTTTAAATAACTTCTATACTTATTACTGGATCCACGTTATATTAAATAATTATCTACTCAAGTAAGGAAATTTGCGATAGAGATAACTGGACAATGACCCCAAATATCTGGATATGCTTACTCAAAAGGGACATTAGTTCGTTTATCGACTCTGAGAAAATATGACCAGGGTGGTGTTTAGGATGCTAGCGGGCTTTGCAATCTGATTATGAGACCCTAAACTAGCGAACAACTTCTTTTGAGTCGAAAGAGAAGGAAGTCCCAGGTGAGAAGTAAGAAGAGAGAGATGTAAAACTCAAACACGCTACTGATGTAGGTGGTGGTGTTTAGGATGCTAGCGGGCTTTGCAATCTGATTATGAGACCCTAAACTAGCGAACAACTTCTTTTGAGTCGAAAGAGAAGGAAGTCCCAGGTGAGACGCAAGAAGAGAGAGATGTAAAACTCAAACACGCTACTGATGTAGGTGGTGGGTACTATATGCAAGAAATAAAGCCCTCTTGATTCATGCCTCCTATGAAGTATCATATTCGTTGATCCTAAAAGACATAGGAGTTTGGAAGAAAGAGACAAATAGTCGAAACTGCATTTGCTAATGGATAAAAAATTAAAAGGAAGATCAAGGAGATTCAGAAAATAAGACAAAGGAGCATCACTGGGGGGGGGGGCGCATCATAAATATAGCTAACAGGAAATAGGAAACTTCCTGCTAAAACTCCGTGCCCACACTGGTGCATGGACTTGGAGTAATACTAGTGGCGTCACATGGCGGCCTTTCCGGCAACAGGTATGGCCGCTCTGGGATCGCCTCTTCTTGCTGAGTCTTTTTGGCTTGCGCATGTCTTGATTGGGTGGCTTGAAACTGGCCTTGCCGTAAACCAAGCTTTGGAATGTCTTTTCCCCATTTCGTATTGCAAACATTTGGCCACCACATGACTCAATGGTTCGGTTCTGCCTCTGAATACTTTTGCACAACCTTGGACGACCCACTATTCCAGCTGACACTCTTGGCTCGACGAGATCTCACATCCAGTGGCATTGTGCCATATCCAGATAATGTAACAAGAAGGGGGAGTTAATGGGGAAAGAGCGAAGAATATTAAGGCTAATCAGGACATATTTCTATAAGGATATCTGCTCCTGTACCATGTTATTTGAGATCAAGAGACTGAAAAAAGAAGTGTTGGAAGAAGCCTTATCCCTAAACTGGTTTGGTATGTATATTTATATACCATACAGGAAATAATACTCTTTACTAAACAAATACTTTTTCTCCAACAAAAACCATGTCACTTGTATGCTGCTGAAAGCATTATCTTAATTTCCCGATCCCTAAGGAAAAGTGTGTAGTCCTTTCTGTGTCAGAAATATCTGCCATCCTGCTTTGATTATCCAATTATTCCTCATCATGCAAAGCAAATGATAACTTCAGTCAAATGTTTAAATAGTATTTGCATATCTTTCATGAACATTTAGCTAGCCAAAAGTCATTCTATGAGTGAACTACATCCTATTGCAGGAAAATATGGAGCTAGCGAAAGATGGTTACCAAGGAGATGTTATCGGAGAGGCCACACCTGATGTTCTTGTCAGTGAATTTGTATGTTTCTTTTCCTAGCCCTCTGTTTTTTTTTTTTACTAAATTCTCTCACTGTTCAAAATGACTAGTAATCAGTCCACTATACAAGAGACGATTTGCTTTTGAGTCCTGCCAACAGTCTTTAAGGGTGGCCCTTGGGCTTCACAAAGTGTGAGGTGTCAGGTTCGATCCCTTCCCACGCCCCCTTAGGACACAAAAAAAAAAAAAAAAAAAAAGTCCTGCCAACAAGTGCCCCAGGGAACTCTTAAGAATCCTCTTCCGTAAATTTTTGTACTCCCTCCGTCCCAAAAAATAGTCCCACTTTGACCTTTTTTGGTCAACTTGATTAAACTTTGACCAAAGATTTATAAAAAATTACTTATTCTTACCAAATTCTAAAAGGTATTATTGATAATATTATATCAATGATTGAAATTTCATTCTCTAAGACGTAATAAATGTATGTTAAGTTGTGATTTGATATTGTTCTAGGTTGACTTTCTAATAAGGAAAGGGGACTTTATTTGGGATGGTGGGGGTATTATTATTCTCTCTAGTGCACTGGAACTATGTAAATGCAGCTAGGGAGAATTTCAAGGCAAAAGTATTACCAAAATGGATCCTTATAGAGTTCCCTGAGGCTAGCTGTTATCATTTTGCTCAACTTCTATTAGTGGAACTGGCTATTGCTGATTACAATCATCTATATTACTGATTCCTTTCTCTTTACCCATAAAATGTCACTACTATTATTGTCCTTGATATGGTCAATTGCATGATAGTTCCAGGGCCAACCAAGATGTGGCTTGGTGTATTTTGACATATTTTTGCTGTTTTTCATTTTCTTTAGATTTTCTATAGGGTGGGATCTCTGCCTATTGAGTATAAATTTGTGCCCTCCTTTAGTTTGCATCTTTAATGTTTCTTGGGCTTCTAATGTATTCATTGTTGATCAGTCATACTGCTTTGTCAAGTATGTTTGCCACTTTCTTATTTTCACCTTGTAGATCCAGTTAGGATCGGGAATAGGTATAGGACTTATTTGCTTAACATTCACAGTGATGACTGGTCATGTCTTTTATTAAATTGTATTGAGCTACTGATATTAGCTCATGATAGAAATAAAAATCCTGTTGCGGTTTGCTTGAATTACAATGTCATCTAGTCTATGTGAACTGATAAAGCAGTGCTTTATTAGCTGTAAAGTTACCAACTCCTCTAAAGCTTTATCAGTTGTTAAGACCAACTCATCTAATCGATGTGCATCATTGGCTTAATTTCCCCCCTTATATGTGACCCACTCACACATGGAGTTATAAACAATGGTGCCTTACTTGCGGCATCACAAACTAAACAGATTGCTAGCAATGTTACAGAAACGAATGTAAGTGGGATCACTTGAACCCAAGACCTTGCATAATCAGAGCTTTGATACCAGGTTGAGTTAGCAACTAATTTGAATGCTTAAGATGTTAGAGAGGGGCCCATGAATGTTCAGTTTTCAATGCGAGAGTCCAAGGATATCTTGCAGTCAAAACTGAGTTCTTTGGCTATTGTACTAGAGCCATTTACCCAGATTTGAAATGCTATAAAATTGGTGTTATTTCTCTCTAATTAAGAAGACGTTTTGTCAAGTTTCTTAAGTTGTTGTGCTTTTATTAGAATGGCAAGATCTTTGTTTTTGCTGTGTAGTTTTGAGATTTTCTTGACGGAGAATGCTGTTTAAAATGCACTTGGGTGAGAAAATTATATAATACCAGAAAACGTTCTTGGAACTGATAAAATAAATCAGAGTAACTTAAAGGCTCTGTTTGGATCTTGGATGAAAAGAAAAAAAAATGAGAGAAAGAAATGGAAATAATCCGTACATATAAAACCTCTAGCAAGTGGCAATGTTTAATTACATCTGAGCCAACATCGTACTTGTTATTGAGTTTTGTAGAATTACTAAAGTTATATTTGTCTTCGTAAGAAATCTTTAGTTTTTCTTTTATTATCATGTTCCTGCCCCTTTCTTGCACTTCTCCAGTTCCAATCTCAACATAAATATCACCATCTATATGAGCATGGGCCATTGTGCTATTAATGGTAGAATGTTCAGGCCCTCAACCGCGAGGGCATCGGTGTTTGTTTCTCAGTACCCACTTTCTAATCAGCATGACAAAGCTAAGGCCTGCATCCAGTCTATTTCTCCTGAGTTTCTTGCCTTAAAAGGACATGTATTTAATCCCTATCAATTGGACGAGTATGTTTTGTAAAAGTTAAGTTTCTGGATTTCTGATGAAATTGAGGTTGTCATGGAAAAATAATGGCTCGAGTACTCAAGTCACCACCCTTTTTTGGGGTCGCTACGCCAATTTATAATTATTGCATGAGTGTGGCAGTCTTTATTGGCCAATGGTGTTAATTATGGTCTTCAAGTCGTTCGTTTCTCTTTTTTCTCTTATTTGAGGGCCTTCACCAAATATAAAAGAGTATTCCATGGTTTTTCTGAAGGAAGTTGATCCAGTTTTTTGTTCCTTTTCTCTATCTTTAGTTGTCATTTAAGCAATCCCTTTTCTGGATCTATGTATACTACTCAGGTTGAATTCAATTTTGACCCTCATATATCAAAAAAGCTATTGAGATTGGGTCCATCTGTAAACCAATTAGCTTGTGGGAGGTTTGGCTAGGGATCTTATAGATTGACGCGATACGGTTTAGTTACCCGATGTGGGATTGTATATCTCAACACACCTGCTTACCTCCTTAAGTATTGCTGAGCTCAAGGCTTACCATATGGATATATTCTATTGGGTGACAAGCTTGAGGCTTACTACATGGATATATTATATTGGATGACGTGAAGTAAGAAACGTGGGTCATAAGTGTGAATGGGCCTGCTCTGAATCACTGATGCCTTATTGAATTTTGGGATAAATCTTAAAATCATTGGCTTGTGACAGTTTAGGTCCATGTGGGATTGTACATCTCAACACACCAGCTTACCTCCTTAAGTATTGCTGAGCTCAAGGCTTATCACATGGATATATTCTATTGGGTGACAAGCTTGAGGCTTACTACATGGATATATTATATTGAACGGCGTTAAGTAAGAAACGTGGGTCGTCACGTGTGAATGGGCCTGCTCTGAGTCTCTGATACCATATTGAATCTCTGGATCCATCTTAAAACCATTGGCTTTTGACAGGTTAGGTTCATGATTTTATATACTGACTTGGAGGGCTTTGAGTTACCAGATGTGGGATTCTGATATATTGACTGGGAGGGCTTAAGTTACCAGATGTGGGATTTATAAATCTCAATACGCCCCTGCACGGGCATCTAGACTTGAGGCTTATAGTGTGAATATGGGATTGATATATCTCGTCAGATTCAAATTAGGATATTAATGATAGCTTGATGACATCTATCAAGGGTAACAATGTATACCTAAATATGTTTGTCTTTATAAAGGTGACTCTTAGGGAATTATCATTCTTAACCTTGTTGTATAGGTTTTGCTTCATTTGCCTCCCACAGTTTTGTCTTTGCAAAAATGTTCAACATAATCTTAGAAGGTTATAGTTTTTAATATTACGTGTACTGTTTCTTTATAAGATTTGTCCATTCAAGGTTAATGCAATTTTGGGTTTCGTTATAAGAACTGCGGAAGCTGTAAAAAGATAAAGAGAAAATATTAACTTAATATTTGACATTATTTCTTGGTGTTAGTTGCATTTTTGCCCTACTAACTAACTTTCATCACTTCTCGACTATGAGGCCCTTCTTCTTAACCTTATCCAATTTCTTTTTTTCTGTTCTCTTGGACAAAAATTTATGCAGATGAAAGGTGAGAAAGAACTTATAGAGAAAATATTGAACACTGAGATCAATATTTTCCGGTCAATCAGAGATGGGACTGCTCTTATGCAGCATATGGAGGACTTTTATTATGTTACTCTGCTAGAGGTACTATCTTTACATAAATTATTAAACCTTTCCATAATCATCTAAAAGGACTGTTTGGTTAATCTAGTGGTTTTTGTACCCTTTTCCTTTTGCAGTATGTGAGATCTAATTACCAGACTGTTGCAAGACTGGGATCTGGTGAAGATGGTACCTTATCAATGAATAAAATACAAGAATCATAGACAAGCCTAAACACTTTATCTGGAAATAATTATAATATTCATCAAGCACTACCTGGCCACTTACCCAGAGTAGACAGATGATACTCCCACAACTCCCCACTCTCAAAAGGAATTCCTTTTTTTCTCTTTATATAAAAACTGTTTAACGAATTCAGATTTCCTAGTTGTGATGGGCAAACAAAATTCTTATTTGTATTGCATAATTATGTACAGAAATAGTCATAACATAAACCCTGAGAGTATCCATATTGTGTAACTGATGAAGTATATAAAGATTTGCTACATATTCAATCCATGTTGATGGAACATTTTTTGCGAGTTCTTGCTAACCCGGATCTTCTGTTTCTCATGATGGATAATGCTGCACCCTAAAAGTTGCAGTGATAACATCACACTCTTCAAATCTGATTTAGAAGTGAAAGCTTTCTTTGAAAACCAGCAGCCTTGGATATTTGTTTTGCCTTGTTGCTTTGACTAATGATTCGCAGGCTCTGCCTCAGTATGTCCACCTCGCTCTTCCTCCTGGATTCCTCTTGCTCCATCAAAGCTATATGAGCTTGTAGAAGCTGAATGATCTCCTCCTTGACTTTCAGTTCTCCTTTTAGCTCGTCAAGTAAGTCTTCTTCTACAAAACAAGTTTAAATTCATGCTATTTGTCATATACGCCCTCCATCTCAAAAAAATTGTCCCTCTTTCCTCTTTGGTTTGTCCTAAAAATAAGTCTCATTTCTATAATAGTAATAATTTTAGTGCAATTTGAAGAAGGTACAAACAAGTAAAGCTTCAATGTAAAAGGTTTGACCTGTTAAATGCGGCTAATTTTTTTTGGGATGGGGAGGGAGTACTATTCTTTCCTCTTTCTTCAGTATGTATTTCAGTTTAACTTTAATTGGATAGTGAAGTGGTGTTACAAATCACGTTAAGTTATACGATGGGAAAGGTAAAGGTTCTCTGAGCAATGTACAACTTATTCACGAACATGGTACACAGTACACAACACAGCACCTTTGTGTAGTATTTCCTTCGGAAATAAAATGACAAGACGGGTAGCCGAGATACTGTTTTGTTTTGTTTAACTACACAGTAATGAAATGTTTATGTTTCTGAAAAGTAGGAGTTTGTACCTTGATTTGTCCGCTTGATGAGATTCTCAAGCTCAATCTTGATTTCTAGATACAGCCGTTTCCACTTCATCACAGCCTCATCATGCCGAGCTCTCTGGTGGGTCGTCGATATTGGTATCTCTTTCTCACTTTCCTCTCCCATTCCTCTTTTTCTCCATTCTCTCTCTTCTGACCTTTTCTTCAACCTCTTCACCTCCTCTCTTAGGCATTTCCTCTCTCTCTTCCACTCTGCTTCCTTGAGTGCAAAAACGATCAGTTCTTGCTCATACGCTTGACTCTCTGTCTCTCGGAAGCACATTATTTCATCCAGCTTCTCTTGGAGAAATTTTGTCTTGGCTCTCAAGTTCTTGACATCTTTATCACTTTGGTAGCTTTGGCCCTTAGTTTGATGAGCGCCCATGCTAGGTTCTCAACTATTTTAGATGACTCAAGGTGATGGTAATACTTGTTCAGCTTTTATTATAGGGGAGAGAGAGAGAGAGAGAGAGAGAGGCTCCTTACAGAGGGAGAATGAGTGAATGAAATAAATTCCTTACAGAGGCTCCTCCATGGATGTTGCCACTACATCACCATTTACTAGTCGTACTGTCTCTGTGTGTGTGTGTGTGTGTGTGTGTGAGAGAGAGAGAGAGAGAGAGAGAGAGAGAGAGAGAGAGAGAGAGAGAGAGAGAGAGAGAGAGATAATTATTGGTGATAACTGTCAAACTTAAACAGATAAGGAGAAAAGAAGACGAGTAATACTATGCATACATCATTTTACTAATAAATCCAAGCAAAAATATTTAATTAACAAATATCATTTGACTAAGAAGAAGGACAAGAACTTTTACACACATTTAAAAAAGAAAAAGGAAAAAAAAAGCGTCTTAATCTGTAAGCAGCATCATTTTCTTGAACTCCTGAAAATCAAGAAAGCCATCTAAGTTTGCATCATAAACGTTGATCATAGTATTGGCGTCTTGGCCACTGTGCTCATCCCAAAATCCTAATCGTGACAATGCACTCTGAAGCTCCTCGGAAGAAATGAATCCGTCCCCATTCATATCAAAAACCTCAAATGCCTTAACAAGATCGTTATCAGAGTCGTTATTCTTCTGATCACCCGTTTTGTCTTCGATTATGTTACTCTTGGTGATAGTCTCGTAGAGGTTTAAGAAATCAGTAAGATTGAGGTTCGTTTTGCCTGATAATGACTCGAGATCTTCTAAACTTGTGGTTACTTTGATTCTATCTAAAAGCCACTTGAGCTCATCGATGCTCACTTGGCCATCACAATCACGATCAAGCTTCTCGAACATCCGGTGCAATTCATTAGAGTTAAGAGGAGACATGTTGGTGCAAAGTTAAGTGTACAGAAATTTAGAAGACAAAGTTGTGCTATGTTTGATGGGTTTACATGAAGATAATACATATAGAGGTGGAAGTTTTATAGAAACATGGAAGGTAGAATCACATATGTTAGGTGGGTTTTCTGAAGAACATTTAATAGAAAGAGTAGTGATAACTAAAGGTTCTCTGGCTTGTTGGTTTGTGAATTATTTTCTGGGTTTTTTCTGAGTGTATGTATATGAATTAGCCATTTGCAAACAAAAAGAAGAAGCATGTAAATATGATTAATTAGGGATCAAAGATCAAGTGGTGGTGGTGAGGGGGGGGGGATTTTACAATGATGACAAAAGCTCTTAATATTATTTTTAATTATTGCGCTATTCCTTTTATCTTTTTTATTATTAATAATATTAACTCATATAGTTTATTTTTAGCATTAAAACCTCAATTTCCTTCAACATTCTAAACTAAAAGATAAATTATGCACTTTTTCATCTTCAATTTTTATCCTTGTATCCGTTCCTTTACATTTTCAGTTTTGGTATACTTATATCATTACTAACATAATTTCTTGATGATTATATGCATTAATTTTAATTTCGGAGAGTATAAATTTTTTGGGTAGGTGTGTATGAGGATTGTTAATTGTTTCGGTAGACAGAGGTTTTTCTAAATTTGAAAATACAAGACTATTTCGAGCCAGAACGAATCACAAAAGCGCTAAAATTTTCCCGATAAATATTTTAACACAGCTATGTTTCATAGCAATGGCAGCGATTTATGGAGATATGAATTTAGGAAGATATCCAAATCAAGCGCTTGTGACCATTGACCCTCCTAGAATTCAAACACGTCAAAAGTAAAGTCCAGGAGCGTGGAGGTATCATCTCACTTTAAGTGATCGATGCCAAAATATATATATATATATATATATATATATATATATATATTTGGAATGGAGATTTGGATTTTTCCCCATCAAAAGTGAAGACTTTGACCAAGTGCATATTTGATAATCCAATTAAGAGCTTAAAACTTGATAAGTTTATTGCTTTTAAATATTCCTGTTTTAAGCTTCATTTATTTTAAAATAAGTGTCATCTTGATTTTACACGAGTTTTAAAAAATTACTTGATTTTATATATCTTTTCTTTAATACTCTCAAAACATTCTTAGTGATATCAAATCAATAAGTTTATTTTTGTTTTCATTACATAATTAAAACTTGTTTGGTACAGCGTTTTTAAAACGCATATTTTTCAAAACACAACTTTTTTCTTATAAATGCGTTTGAGATATTGCTTCAAAACGTTGTTTTTTTCTCCTATCACCGTTTTAAAACCTGCTTTTGAGAAAATTTTTTTTGGGAATTCTAGTGTTTTGATAACGCAGCTTTTTCTGTTGTAGCATTGAAACACAATTTTTACGAATAAGTTGTGTTTTATCCCTGCATTTTTGGCCAAAACGTACGACAAAACGGACTTTAAATAAGAGTATTATAGACAATTTTATTCAAAAAATAGAAAGAGATACTTATTTTAAATCGTCCAAAAATAAAATATGAAATATTTATTTTGGAACGTCTCAAATTAAAGTAAGTGATGCTTCATGTCACTAATATTAGGCAACACTTAGAACAGGGCCTAAATATTAAGTTAATGAAGCTCAACTTAAAGTAAAGCCCTAAACCATTTTAGTATTGAGCAAATGTTTTACTCCGTTTTAAGCCGAGAAAATTAAATTTTGAGATGTAAGATCTCCTTTTCAACATCTTCATCTCTACTTTACGCCGTTCCTTTTGAGTTCAGATCTCCTGTGTCACTTGAATGCGTCATTTCATATACTACCAAGCTAAATCAAAACATCAACTCAAAAAAACTTGTATGTGACATTTCATGTGCCACTAAGCTAAATCAGAACATCGGCCCAAGAAAACCCATGACCCATGTTCTGATTTTAGCCTAGTGACTCGTAAAATGACACACACAAGTGGTTGAGGTGATTTAGACTTATTCCTGTCTGCCGCTCACAGTTTTTTTTGAGTTGTACTACATACAACACCCTATTTATGCTAAATACATCGCCCTATTTATGCTAAATGCAACACACCCCTTGGCAAAAATACTATTTTGACCCTGCTAAATATTTTTTTTTTTATCTTCCATGAGATCCGTCACTCCGAGGTGGGCTTCTTCCATGAGATCTGCCACCGTGAGGTGGATTTCTTCCATGAGATCCGCCACCCCAAGGTGGATTTCTTCCTAGAGATCCGCCTCCTCGAGGTGAATTTCATATTTTTTTTTAATAATTGAATGATGAATAAAATAATTTTTTTCAGGAAGGGGTGTTGTATTTAATATTTTGAGGGTGTTGTATTTAGCACTTATGTTTCATTTTCTTCTCTATTGAAATTCAAGTTGGATTCCATATTATTAAGTTCCATCCGTGTCACATTCTATGATTCTAAGGACAAGTGTTCGATCTTGCAGGAAATGGTGTGTACTGTGTAGTATAACTATAAGGAAAATGGGTTAACACTTTGCCAAGTAGAAAAATCAAAATTATAGTTTGATAATGATATGATGTTTCAAATGCTTGAAAAGGGTTTTTTTTTAATAATCTATTTTTCTTCTCAATTTTATGGAATCTGTTCATAGAATTCTTTCAAATTTGTTGCAATAAGTAATTCTTTTTGACACTTTGCCTCCTTTTATATTTAGTGTTTTGCATATATGAAGAAAAGACCCAATTGCCCTCCCTCGTACAAGAAACGTGATGAATTTCCGTTATTTTTCTAACGCCCGTCACAACCAGGCGCCAAACTGAGAAAAATAACGTCAAGTATGATTATGGGACAAAACGTAGGTTGGGGTGCACTTTAAAATTTGGTGAAAATCTTAGAGTGATTTTCATATTTTGACCTTAATTTTAGAAAAAGTCAACTTAAAGTTGAAATTAAAAAAAAAAAAGAGTCTAGTTGGTATTGAAAAGTCAAAGTGTGGACTGTTCTTTTAATAGGGTGGAGGAAGTATATGCCTGTCCTTTTTTTGTTTACTTTTTGGAGTACAGTACTCCCTCCATTTCAATTAAAGACTTTATTTTTTGATTTTTTTTAATTAACGTAATTAAAGTTTGACAGATAATTCATATAAATATATTTATTTTTATAAAGTCATAAAAATTGTAATTTTTAGTATTTTTAATGGAGTAGGTCTCTTGTGAGGCCATCTTGCGGATCTTAATTTATAAGACGGAGCCCCACTCTCTCACGGCTCACTCAACCAACACATGATGGGTTGAATCAAGGAGATCCGTCTTACAGAAAATACCCGTAAGACGGTCTTTCTAAGTTTTTGTCTTATTAATGTACAGTAGTTTTGAAACATAATTAAAGTATGTTAAATTTTAATTTGATTTAGTCACACGTTAATTTTTAAAATTGAAAAGTAGACTCTTTGATCGAAACAGATGGTGGGAAAGAGTATTACATAGGTATGTGTATGGAATGTTGTTGCGGGATTGAGATTTTCATATATAGATCAGATCCTAATGCCCACACCGCATGGTGCTGTGCCAAATATTAAAGTGTAATTTTCCTTCTCCACTGAACCAACCGTTTTTCTTGATAAGTTAGTATTTATTTTTGGGATGATACAAATTTTAGAATTAACATTTAGATCTCACAATAATTGCATTGTCATTTTTTACTACTTATAGTAGGCTGCACACGTTTTAACTACTATTAGGTCAACGCACAATAAGCAACTCCCATTTGCATGTTGAGAGATAACTCGATCGAGGAATATCACTTAGTGCATTAGCAATTTTGATAAAACAAATGCAAACAGAATGACTCAAACTCTTTATGTACATCATATTAAGGACTAAATTACCCATTTTCTGGTGAGTTGGCCAGTTTTTGAACAATGACTTACTAAAAGATCTTGTCGGAGGAGAGAATTGGAAAGCCTGACTACATTTAAATACTTGCTTATACATGTAAGCTCCAAAAATTAAAGGACTTAACCGCAAAATTCAAAGCTCAAAAATCGTTAACAGTAGCTCTTGAAAGGTGATTATCAACTTGTAGAACGTCAAGATGCGAAACTAATATTCTTGTTAGTAGTACTGTGGAACGTATCAGCCTTTAATAGTTATAATATAGATGAAACATTATGAAGATCAAACAATTGATAAGGAATACCAAATCATCAAACACGAACAATTGATGGTGTCGTAATCAGCGTTTGTGAGTAACGCCAACTTGTATTTGTTGGTATTGTGTTTATGAGAAAATATGTTTTTTGTTCGTTGGAAACTGTTAAGGATGCAACTCATTTAAAGCTTAAGTTGTAAGAGAGAGACCAACAATTTACGCCATGAAGCCATTTAACCTTCCCCTCATCTTCATATGTGGAGAGGAATCTTATATGCATTGGGTCAATAAGTACCAAACCTAAAATAATACTCCCGTAATTATTGCCAAACCTAGCTAGAGCTCTGATATCATATTAAATATTCCACTCATCTAAACGCCGGAAATCCCGCCTTTGCTACATCATTTTGTTCAAGGAGATAACTCATTACTACATTTACATTCTATCGTAAGTTTAATAAAGAATTTATGTCACATGATTTGAGTGTTCATAAATAAATAACAAATGATACTATGATAGGCCATGATTGGCGGATAGCTCATTCAAGAAACAATAAAAATTTCTAGATGCAAAACTAAAAATCTAATGGAATGGGGAAACGAGTAAAGAAAAAAGACATCTTAAGTAGCAGCAGCAGCAAAGGAGAGAATCATCTACAAAATTATAAATGAAGATACTAAAATATCCAACTTCCACGTGGCACTAGCAGGACACGTGGCCAAGCTGATCTGGAGCCCGGAAGGAAGGAATCATCAACCCCGAGCTTGGAGTATAACCCGGAGCCCGGGTACATTCACCCTCCGACTATTCCCGACCTCCCTGAGGAGCTCGGGATAGCCCTCACGCCTTCGCCTTAAACATAAAAGAGCTCGCATGGTCCTTGACCCGAGCTGCAACATTAAGACCCCGAGGTCTACACCCCGGGAAGCAAAGAAAGTCAACAAAAGCTGCTACATTCAATGCCCACGTGCTACTACGTCATCCCGGGGCCACCATCTAGCACCTCATTGGATGAAAGAGTTACTTGCCCTCTAAGTAAAGCTGCATCTAGAAGGTCAAGGTCACTTCCAGGGAAGTTCTATCATCTGCATCAGAGCAGATCACTTCCACATTAAAGCTCATCAATGCATATTGCGGCTGCCATAAATGGGCACATGGCTGCTCACCACAGGTCGACACCTGGCAGTCCCACTTGCCTTAGACCAACATTCCACCAGTATAAATACAAGGTGATAACCTTTATTTATGGTCTAAGTTAAAATTAACACACACAACTACAAACTCTCTAAAGCATTCAGTGCATTCACTCCCAAAGAGCTGCCTAAATCCTCACCGGAGACCATTAACCTTATCATAAACTGATTCTCTCACCGGAGGGCTTTAGCTGGACCAACGTCCAGCTCCCTAACGGTGCTTCTTTCCATCTCAGGTATCTACCGGAGGACAAGTCCCACTTACACTTGTGCCTATTGAGAGCCGGGGCATCCTGACCAAAGACTAGCTGCATACGTGGACACCGACAGATCACCTGAACACTTTTTGGCGTGATCAATAAAGAAAGATTGTTGACAAGGTTTTGTGTAAGGGTGTCGACCTCTTATAGTGCGAGGAGGAGCGATGTTTCCAACAAAGAAAAATATATATCTTTAATGGTAAAAATAAAATTAGACGTAATGAGACTAACCGAGATTGCGACCAATAAAGTGATTTTGCTCTAACAAACACAATGTGTTATCTAATATTATCTAAAGTGTCTTTTATAGTGTAAGGGGGCAAAGTTTTGAAAAAAAACATCTTTAATGGCAAAAATAGATCGAAATTGGACACAACTGAAAAGGCAAAAACTTATCTAAAGAAAAAAACTACACACAAACCTTAAGAGGCGCGACAAACAAAGCGTCCAGCACTAACAACTAAATGGATCGCTGCTCTCCAATCTATAAAGCGAGTTTTTGTTAGATGATTTTCCACAAACAAACACACAGTACAGTGGTGTTATGAAGGAGGTTATGTTTCTCATATATAAGGTCGGAGTCTATCTCAAACCAATTGACTTACGAGTCCAACTCAAAGTCTATCGGTGTATGTGAGTTGTGGCCGTATCATACATATCAACTAGTGTTTACCTAATGTGGGTTTAGAATTTCAACATAACCTCTCACGAGTACTGGACTTAAGGCTTACAGCATAGACTTGTTATTAATTTGGGTGACACCGAGAGAACGTTGGTCTTTTGCATGTACCCTGCCTCGCCTACTGTAATATCATCTTAAACTAGAGATCTATACAAAACCAATTGGCTACAAAACTAATTTGCTTGTGAGAGGTGTGACCCTAAAGTTCTTATATATTGCGTGCAAGGCTTCTAATGTGGGTTTTAGAGTCTAAACGCCCCCTTACATGTATCTAGGGTGCAAGGCTTCTAAGAGCAAGAACAATGGGGAGTAGATTGGGGGAGTTTAGAATTTTTTTTTACCAATTTTATTACAAAAATACTCTTAAACTACCCATAAACTATTCAAATAAAAATTCTCTTCCAATGGTGGCACAAACTCCAATAATTTTATATATCCCACCATCTTTATCTTCATTAATTTAATTCTTTATATCTTATTTATATTAAACAATAATGTATACTTTATTTCAAAAAAAAAAATTGTCAAAAACTAATCCTATTTCCAAATGAAACAAACCAAATGTCTATTTATAGAAAAAAAAAATGTGTACTTTATTTCAAAGAAAAAAAAAATTTGGGGTAAAAATGGCCAAAAACGGGAGAAGGAAAAAAAAAAGTGCCAATCCACAGCAAGGCGACACGTGGAAAGTGCTGGCAGGCACGTGTCAGCGGCCTGTTAGCATTTTATTATTATTTTTTTTTTAATAAACCACCCAACGTCGTTTTGATGGTTTAAAGGCTCATACGACATCGCGTTTTGATGCTTCGTTCCTTGTTAAGCTCCGATAGCTTATTTTGCTACCCATTCTGCTTTTTGCTTAATAAGCACCTCAAATGCTACTCGGAAGATCTCCATTGGAAGTGAGAATCTCAATTTGCTACCGAAATGCTACTCCATTATACGTGCTCTAATGTGCTAGCTAGGGCTGTCTTAAGGCTTTAGGTTTATTGATATGTAAGGGGTTGAGGGCGAGCTCATTGATTTTAAAGAGAGATAAAAGCATTAGGTAGAAGTAGAAATGGAGACTGAAGAAGCAATTGAGAGGCTTGGATCAACCTCCTCTCGTACCATACTAAAGTGCAGGGTCATCTCAAAGCGAATTGGCTTATGAGAGTTGTGACCCCACGATCTCTTTATACACGTACAAGCCCAACAACCAACGTTCTCGCTTTGTGCCACTCGAACCGATGAATCCACATTATACGCCTCAAGCCTCGCTACACGTGAGGGGGCATTTTGTCACCCAAGCCAATGAATTAACATTATATGCCTCAAGCCACACTAAACGTGACGGGGCATTTTGCGACTCTAAACCTACATTGGGTAGATACTATCCCTGTAAACAATATATAAGGATGTTAGGCCACACATGCGTCACAAGTAACTTGATTTTGAGATGAGATGATTCCAAAGTTTAAGAGAAATTTCATCCTCACACTAGGACGCCTCTTGCATAACACCATCGTTTGTTTGTTAGTGAAAAACTGACATAGTAAATTCTCGCTTTATTTCAACAAGCATTTTCTTTTTTTTTTTAATTATCCAATTTCTATTTCCCCTTTAAGGATGTTTTTTGTTCGTTGGAAACCTTGCCTTTCACACCATGAAAGAAACCTGCTACCTTTAAATTCTAGCTCTAGTTTAGAGGTTTTTCAACAATATCATTCTTAGACATATACCATAGAAATTATGTTACTAATTTTCTTTTCTATTTTTCTTAATTTTTTTTATGGGGTCAAGGGCCTATTATACCCCCATAGAGAATAATGAGATACATTGCCTTACATGGATATAAGCACCACAACGTACGAACATCAGCTACAATCAAATACAGAGTCTCACTGAAACAAGCTAAGTGGCGACGTGAGCCTCCCTGTAGTCCAGTTGCCATCCTTGGGGTGATAGATATGATATTCAGTGGGATTAAGGTCACAAACTCGGCAGCCATTGATGGTAGATTCTGTAATATCATGTAATAACAAATAAATTAATTAATATACCCCTCTGAAAGGTATATAGAAAGAGAGAAGGAACAGAGTGAAGGTGGTAAGAAGAAGATTCATAACTAGGAAATGAAGAAAGCATCAAGTTAGGAGCAATATATGGATTGCATACCAGAATCAAAAGGATCCACGACACAGACAGTGGAGACATGATTTATTTATTTTACTAGGAAATTGAATTTCAGTAAAATAGAGTTTTGGAGAGGGATCGGGGGAGTCAGAATTTTCGGGCCTCGCCTTGAAGTTGAGATGGCACCACAAGCCGGAATCACTAACTAGACGAGTAGGCAAGGCCTCCACCAACTCAATCTCAGCACCCTTGTTAAGAAATCAGTATATAAAATCACTTAAAAGATGATGTAAGAAAAAATATAGAGCGAAAAAGAAATTTGGGGAAAAAAAAAATTAAAAGGGGAATTGAAGGAAAAGAAAACATACTGGGTTGTTGGCATTGTAGTAAGTTATGACTAGTTGGGAATCTAGCAAAGAACAGTGCTGCGTTTCCTTTTCATATTTATGTTCCCATTCAAGACTAGGAGGGGTAATTGTAAGACTTGTATTTTGGTTGTAGTCGTGTTTATAGTCAGAGTACAATTATCGCACTAGTGTGTCCTTGATTATTAATAATATTGACTTTGACTTGTTTTGACATTTGATTGTGTATAGATTGACAAGTAATATGGAATATTAAGTTTTGGATTTTGGTTTAAGTGAATTGAGGTAAGGGATCTTGTCCCCGCTTGTTTCAACACTTCTTGTTCTTGTTCGATTTCAATTGCTTGACTTGTACCATTTATACTTGTTAAGCCTTAAAATTGTTTTATCCATTGGTCTATTACAAAGCAAGATTACATCATCCTTATTCGTTTATAAGGATCTAAGTGAAGTTACTACCATAGTTAGTAAAATATGGTACGAGTATAATATGTTCAAAGAAACATACAAGTTTAGTACAATTTTTTTCTTCTTCAAAATTTGGCGTAATAATACATAAATGAGAAAAATACCTCTATACATTTGTGCATATATAATCAAATATGATTGAAATGTACGGGACTAAAAATACATCATATATATTTTGTATAAATTTATTTATATTTTCATCATTTTTAAGTTTAAATATCTTAATACTTTCACATTATACACTTTTAAAGCTATTATTTTCATATTATTACCCATTTATCACAAACTAACTATGGTTAATAGCCAAGCGAAAGCATAACTAAGCATAAATTCTCTTATGTGTGTAATTCAAAAAGTATGAGTAATAACAAAGTAATATTTTTTGAACTTCATAATCAATATTTTCATTTTAAATATGTTATTTAATCAATTAAGAAAAGATTAATAAAATATATGAAATAATAAAATAATATCAAAATTTTGTATGTTTAGTATCGAGTGATACATGAAGTACAATACGTCTAAATTTATATACGTGTATTATGCAATTCAACCCAATAATATGAGTATTTTTAATTAAGTTTGGTTCAGTACGGTAAACAAGAGTTTTTTTCAATTATTCATACGTAAGTGTATTAAATTTTACGACACTACTCACTTACTATTGAATATAAAATGCAGCCTAGCCTAACAAAACTTGTCAATATTACGATAACACTAAACTATTCATATGAGATGGATAAAACATAAGGATACTTATACAACAATGGACATTAATATTTGTAAGTTACTGTAACAGGAAACTAAACATAACAGTAAACTTTAAACAAGGCCCCAAACGCAAAAACGTAAAAACAGGAGGGGCATTTTCGGAACAGAAAGTCGATGTCGTTCACGCGTACGTGTTGGTGTAGTTCTCTCTGTTCTTTGTTCATGTTCATGTTGTTGTTCGACGACGAGGAGAAGAGAAGGGAAGGAGCATAAAAAAGAGCCCTGGAGAAGGAGCGAGAAAATCTTAGGGAGAAAAACAGCATTAGAAAACACGAAAGAAAGCGCGAGAAAATCCTAGAAAAAACGGGAAGGAAAAATGTTGCAGAGGTTTTAACAAATGGAGAGAGATTAAGGTCCGCCATTAATAGCCTCTGCAACGCTTCCCCCTTTTTGATTCCAAATAACCTCATTTCCGTCTACTCTTTCTACAGAGAGAAAGAGAGTATTTGAGATTAAGAGTGAGAAACCAAACCAGACTCCTCTAGCTGTTCAACGTGATTGGCATTGTGTACATTTTTGAAGAATCAATGGTTTTGCGGACATTGCTTCATTTGAAGAACTTTTAGGGTTTTATCCCTGTGTACCTCTTTGATTTCTCAAAATGGTACTGTCATTTCAATCCTTTTTTAACTAGTATCTGCTATTCGCTGGAAAATGCTATGTAATTTGTGCCTAATTGCTTTTATATAAATTGTAAAGAGTTAGCTACAGATATCTGTTACTGATATATAACATTGAAGTTCTGTTCCAATTCATGATTATGGTAGCTTAATGTTATTGAAATGCATTGAATCACATTCTCTTGAAAAGTCAGTCAGTTAATGCTGCACTATCTGTTATTCATACTTACTCTAATCGAACACAAAGTCACTTATCTATGTAGTCAACTAACGAGATTCTATTCATAGAGTGGTAATAATTACTTATTTCTATTTGTATGTTTTGTTTCATAAAACGTAAATTGACAAGTGTATATCTCAAAGCTATATTCGCCGGTCGCTTTATGTTTGGATTTTGTCATTTGGGCGTTTGTTTTGAGAAATCATTTCTTTGTGCTGGATTCTGAGTTTAGCAAACCCATTGTCAATGCAAGACTGTCACAAAATTTCCGTGTGTAATTGTTATAACAAACTAAATATAGTTTTAACTTTTCCTAACCAAATTTAGTTTAATGTATGTAGCTTAGTTACTGAATCGGGATACATTTCATATTGCAGGATAGGGTTTGCACATGGAAAAATGTTAAAATATTTGGTATATCATCTGATCATAAAATTCCTGGCAGCACATCTTTGAGGCAGGATAGGTGTTCTAGGATACAGTGATCTCTGAAATTATAGGATATGAATACTTTGCGGATTCATGATTAGTGTCCAAATAGGTGGACAAAGGCCATAGAGTTGAGAGATATTATAAATGAATAACAGGATGAACTCAGTTGATTATGTTGAAAAAATATTTGGAAAGGAAAAAATAAACACTTAAATCAGTTTTTCGATTTACTAATTAGGTTAGATTACCTTATATTTTAAGGAAATAGGTTGGTGAGATTTCGATAGTTTTTATTTTCTTTCCTTTTTGTATTTTTTGTTTCAAAAGCTCATTAAATTAGGTTAATATGGAATCAGATTTGTAAATTTGGGGTTTCGTCAATAAGTTTTTGGTGGATAGGCCTAGGATACGTATTCTCCGAGTATATTTTGACTAGGCATCCTTTTTTTTTTTTTGGATAAGCCAAGGTTTGATGTCCACGGACTAGACATGCATCAAATACAACACATTTTCCTGTTTGAAGTATCCATGTTTGTTCTTCTGCACTTTCTCCTTCTTAAGCGAGTTTATTTTGTAGCACTCCATATTAGCAGTGAAGAGCTCTTAGCTAGCCCACAAGCTTTTATGTGCTGCAATGGGTTACCTGAAGCATCAGAAATTGTGTTTTTGAATGATATCTAAAATCTGCGAACTGATCTTCATAATAATGGAGTCAGGACAATCATACTAATTAAATTGTTGTGTGGTTGACAAGGAGGAAAAGGTAAGTGCGATTATGGAAGTGAGGGGGAATACTATAACCTGGAATCCCCATTTTCGCAGGCAGCCTCACGATTGGGAGTTAGATGCGATTGGGCAGTTTTTTGTGCATCTTTACGCTCAAAAAGTTCGCTGCGATGGGGAAGACAGTGTTGTGTGGGTGGGGACAAGTAGTAACATCTTACTGTTAAATCTTAACACAAGATTTTGTCGAACAATATTAGTCTCCAGTTTCCGTGGAAGACAGTGTGGAAGTCTAAGGCTCCAACCAGAGTGGTTTTTTTTGTGTATGAGGCTGTGTGCGGTGCAATTCTTACTGGTGATAATCTGCGGTCTCGTGGAAAAGTTTACATCAACTGGTGTTATATCTGCAAAGGCGACGGGGAGAGCATTAATCATCTATTATTACACTGCCTGCTGTGAATCTGTGGAACTTTTTGTTCAGTTTGTTCCACGTCTCATGGGTTATGCCTAGCTTTGTGAAGGAATTATTTCTAGCGTGGTCCTTGTATAAACGGAGAAGGAGAAATTGTTGTGTGGTGCGAAAGAAATCATAGGGTTTTTGATAATGAGAAGAGTGTAGACAGGTTGAAGGAGGTCATCCTTCAGACGTTATTCTTTTGGTGCACTGAGCTGATTTCCTCTACATCTCACTCTTTTGTGGAATTTGTTGATAGTTTTTCGATGTTTTAGTTTTCTTGTGTAGTATACTACCTGTATACAAAGAATGCGCCACCTGTTTTGGCACATGTCTATTTACATATTACTTATCAAAAAAAAAAAATTGTTCTTACACTTTGATGTTTGGCCTACTTGGAGTCTTGGATATGCAGTTCATTCACATAGTTGATACACAAATCTAACCTACATATTTAATGATTATCCATTTTGTTATGCAGGTGCTTGCATCCAGTATAATTGTTGGATCATATGTTTGGGTGGAGGATCCTGATGTAGCTTGGATAGATGGAGAAGTTCTGGAAGTCAATGGCGAAGAGATTACAATAAACTGTACATCAGGGAACACAGTGAGTTCTTGATTTTTCTCCATTTTGCAACTTAATAAGTGTTATTACACGGTTTCTCCTTCTGAAATCCAAGGCAGAAAGACCCTTAAGATATTATTATGTTTATTTGAACATAAAGTTTATTTTTAGTTTCAGTTTTTTTCCCCACCCTTTGTTATGCTGTTATGTACATCTGTTGTGATAAACTATACCCCTGAAATTGAAAATAATCCTTATAGGAGAACTATTGGTCCATGCAACTTTTGGAACAGGGAATGTTGGGCAATTAAGAAAGAAGATTCTAACAAACTGGCTATAGTCGATCTGAAAATGTTGAGATGGATATGTGGTAAACCTAGAAAACATAAAATTCAAAATGACCATATTCATGAGACGGTAGAAGTCGCCCAATAGGAGATACATAAGAAAAAACAGCTTAAGATGGTTTGGACAAACTAAATGCACCCATTAGGAAGTCTGATAGTATCAACATCCATAACTGGTCAAGAGGTAGGGGAAGGCCAAAATTGACGTGAACAATAATGAAGAAGGATATGAGTGAGTCTGACTTATCGGATGATCTTGCATTGGATCAAACAGAATGGCAAAAAAGTAGTCATGTACCCAACCTTAAGTAATTGGGACAAAAGATTTAGTTGTGTTGGGTCTGTTGGTTGCTGCAATAAATTGCTGCCATTCTGGTGCAAAACCATATTCCCTGACTTCTCAGATAGAACTTAAGAAGGTGCAGCCTAACTTTCTAATAACATGTTAATCTGTACATGGGCTTATTGATCCTCAGATTTTGTGTGGTGGTTGAGGCTTGGGCTGTGCATGGAGCAAATCTACCTCATTCTATGTTGCTGACTACGGAAATACATATGAGAGTAGAAACTTACCCTTGCAAGGGATCCTGCTTGAAGCAATTGATGAGTTCTACAAGATAATCTCAAATTTGACTTCCCTATTGTCATAAAATTGAGGTATTAGATTATCATTTTGAGGCAACCTAGACTCGTAAGTTTTACTACAATCAATAAGTCAGAAGCACTAACACAAGAAAATGAGGTGAAGAATAAACAAGAAGCGATAAAGATATAATTAATGAAAGATCTTTATAGAAAAAGGCGCTCAAGTATCCCTACAGAGGATTATTTTTGGTAACCGGCTAGCTGAGAGAGAGAGAGAGAGTTGGCCGAGGTTTTTGACAACACACCTAGACATTGACATCATACATTATTGCATTCTATATAATTTAGAAAGCTTCGTTTCAAGGCAAAAAAAACAAGGAAAAAAAACACACTAAGAGAGCTTTTTCATATTTCAAACTTCCAATTGACTTTCTTTTTGAATATGTTAACTATTCTCCACTGAGGCTTGGCGTTTTACAATTTTTTAAATTTATGGAGATTATTGATTTGTGGGTGATTTGTCCTTTTAAGGTGTCATTCTTTGAGGCAGTTTATCTGGTTTGCTCTTTGTTCTTGGTAGACTAGCTATTCTAAAAATTAATGGGCCCTGTGATTTTATGTGGATTGTGGTAATCTTATCCCATTTCTCCTTTAAGGATTGATATACATTTTTTGAGTACCCAACTAATCTAAGACGGTAGGCTGTGAGGTAGATGCTCAACAATATATATTAAGCTTAACATGAAGTTCTTTCATAGAATGGCGAATGCTCACAAGGCTGCGAATCAGATTCGGAAGATCTCGGTAGATGGTATTTTGTTGGAAGACAAAGAGGAAATTAAGGGAGGGTATAGCAGGGTTCTTCAAATGCCTCTATCGTGATAGTGGAATCTGGTGCCCAAATTTGGATGGAGTTGTATTTAAGGCTCTTGATCTTGAGGATGCGAAAGTATTGGAGCAGCCTTTTATGGAGGAGGAGATTGTCGAACTGTTGCAGAGCATGAGTAGGGACAAAGCTCTGGCCCTGACGGTTTTTCTATGGCATTTTTCCAGCATTGTTGAGAGGTTTTAAAAGAGGATGTCTTGGACGTGTTTAACTTTTTTCATGCCAATTCGAGATTTGAGAAAAGCTTAAATGCATCTTTCATTGGTTAATCCCAAAGAAAAAATGTGCTACCGAGGTGAAAGATTTAAGGCCCATTAGTCTAATTGGCGGTATGTATAAAATTATAGCCAAAGTCTTAGCTCGACGGTTGAGGAAGGTGGTTAGCAAGGTAGTCTCCGAGTCCCAACATGCTTTTGTAGCTAAGCGCCAGATTTTAGATGCGTCATTTATAGAAAACGAAGCTGTGGACGCTAGGCTGAATAGTGGAGTCTTGGGGTTGTTGTGCAAGTTGGATATTGAGAAGGCATATGATCACGTCAACTGTGATTTTCTATATATGATGGAGAGGCTGGGTTTTGGTGTTAAGTAGAGGAAGTGGATTCATTTTTGCAAAAGAGCATTTCTCAGTCCCAGTTAACGAAGAACCGGCTGGATTTTTCCCTAGCTCGAGGGGTTTTCGACAAGGTGATCCTCTATCCCCGCTTTTGTTCATTCTTGTCATGGAGGTGTTAAGGTCTTTAAGGAGGTTATTGGATAGAGCAGTATCAGGAGGGTTCATTCGTGGTTTTGAGGTGGGTCAGGTGAAAGAGGAGGTAACCATGGTGTCCCATCTCTTGTTCGCGGATGATACTCTTGTTTTTTGTGGGGCAGACAATTCTCAGTTGGGTCCTTCGCCGGTGTTGCTGTTCTTTCACACAGTTTCGGGGCGAAGAATTAATATTGCCAAGAGCGAAATTAGTCTTGTGGGTGAGGTGGAAAATGTTGGGGTGTTGGCTTCCTTTTTCGGGTCCGTCCTCCTATCTCGGTTTACCTATTGGGGCTTCGTACTAGAGCAAAGCTTCGTGGAACCCAATGGTTGAAAGATTTGAGCGCCGTTTGGTAGGGTGGAAGAAACAACTATTATCTAAAGCAGGGAGGCTTGTGCTAGTTAGAAATACTGTGTCAAGCATGCCTACTTATTATGTGTCGCTTCTTATGCTTTCAGTCTTAGTTCAGAATAGACTAGAAAAGTTGAAAAGGAATTTTCTGTAGGAAGGTCATTCGGAGAAACGTAAATATCATTTGATTAAGTGGGAAAAGGTTTGTAACAATGTGAAGCAAGGTGGTTTCAACGCTGCGTTGTTAGGTAGGTGGTTGTGGAGATTCCTTACGGAAAATGATGCCTTTTGGAGGAAAGTGGTGGTTAGCAAGTATGGTGTTGGGAACCACTTGTGGTTCCCAACATTATTTCTTCTCCCTATGGGGTGGGGGTTTGGAAAGGCATTAGAGGGGGTTGGATCTCTTTTGAGCGTCACTTATTGTTTGAGATTAGGGATGGTTCTACAATCAAATTTTGGATTGATAATCGGTGCGATGGTGCTGCCTTGTGGAGGTCTTTTCCTAACCTGTATAATGTAGCATCGGATAAGGAGGTTTTAGTAAGGTCGGTTCTGTCTATGGAAGATGGCAGGGTGGAGTGGAATCCCACTTTTCGCAGAAATTTCCAAGATTGGGAGTTGGACTATGCTTTGGATTTTTTTTTTTTTTGAGAAATTGTACGGTCAGAAAGTTTGGCTTTTCGGAAGACAGAGTGCGATGGGAGGGAGCTTAGGATGGCATTTTTTCGGTCAGATCATTCTATGCTTGTCTGCTTATGGGTGAAAGATCTATTTTTCCTTGGAGCTCAGTCTGGAGGTCTCTAGCTCCTAAAAAAGTGGGATTTTTTGTGTGGGAAGCGGTGAACGAAGCCATTCTAATGGGGATAATCTGCAGAGAAGGCATAAGGTTTACATTAATTGGTGCTTCATGTGCAAGAATAGTGGAGAGCCCCTCAATCATCTGCTGTTACATTGCCCGGTTGTGGTGATGGAGTTGTGGGGTTTAATCTTTCGCCTTTTCAACCCATCTTGGGTTATGCCATATACAGTTAAAGAACTCTTCCTAAGCTCGCGTAAGAGGAGGAATTTCTCTTGGGAGGCAGCGCCTTTAGGAGTTTGTTGGACTATATGGAGGGTGAGGAATTGTAGGGTTTTCGACAATGAGGAAGGGTCTATTTTGTGCTTAAAAAATACACTACTCTGTACTCTATACTTTTGGTGTTAGACTTCTTCTCCTCTCCCTTCGGATTCTTTTGTAAATTTTGTGAATAATTTATCCATCTCTTGTTAGCTCTTTTGGTAGAGTATACTTCTATTGTACACTGGATGCGTCACTTGTTTTGACACTCGTTTCTAATATACTTTACTTATTAAAAAAAAAAAAACACTCACACGTGGAGAGATAGACATAGATGCCTCACCAGGGCATCATAAAGCAAACAGGGTTTTAACATGTGCACTCATAATATTAGGAGTAACCAATGCCAGGGGAATGGCTTGAACCAAGACCTTGCCAAACCATAGTTCTGATACCATGTTACCAACTCATCTAAGATAACAACTTAAGCTTTTAGGTGCGTTGGTAACTTAACATGATAATAATGAGACTAAAAGCTGTACCACGCGAAATGCAATGGAAGCCACCTGTAGACTCCTAAGACATTACGGATACAAGTGCGGTTGACTGTACTACACAATCCCATATCGGATAGATATGGGAAAATGTGTAGGGTTATATATGATCACCTATTACCAATGAACACCAATTCATATGCGTGGACTTTTGGGTGGCCGACAGAATGTACCCATGTGCTCTATTGGCGGGTTATGGGCGAGGTCTTTGGTTTGAGTAATCCCTCTTGCATTTGTTACCCCCAATATTGTTCGTGCACAAGTTGTGATCTCTGTTTGGTGTGAGATTCATCTTTCCATGTGGAGGATAGGAGGGGGGGGGGGAAGGGCAAGGTTGCACGCGAGGGGGAGGGTTAAGGCTTGATATACATGGTTTGGCCCTCTCTCCTTCAACTTAAGCTTTTAGATAAATTGGTAACTCAATAATATGCGATTACTTTTTGAGGCGTACCCATATTGGAGATGCAGAGGGATGTAGTGCTTTACTCTCTTGATTGCTATTGTTTCTAGCATTAGGTCTCTGAATTTCTGTCTTAGTTCTTGATGGATGTCTCATCCATCCTTTTTGTATTCTCTCTTGTCTCATATTATCTTTTTTTCTATAAGTAAAATAATAAATTACACAGTTACTCTCTCATTTGAGAGTTCATTTTCTCTTATTTATTTTTTATTTTTAATCTTCCTTTTCAGAGAGTGCCTTATCTAAAATGATGCACGGAACTCCCTTGATATTCCAACTTTACTCTCATTTATTTAAAATAAAAGTTTGGATATCAGTGAGAGGCTTTGTTCTAATGATCATTACTAAGAGCAATTACATATTTATATAATGTTCGACTTCTGGATAAATGACTCTCTAAATGGTACAGAGGTGATTGAATTATTAGGAAAATTTTATTACAAAGAAACAGATAAAGCAAGCTTATTTGATCTAGAGTTTTTCAACTAGTATCATCATCTTCATTTCTTTATATTTTTGTTTGTTCTGTGAGGTGTGTTGTTTAGGCAGTTCTCTTTTTTGACACAGACTTCAGTTATATTTATTTATTGTGGATTTTCCTATTGATTTTTTCCCTGAAGGTTGTGGCGAATGCATCCAATGTGTATCCAAAAGATCCTGAGGCTCCTTCATGTGGTGTGGATGATATGACAAAGCTGGCTTATCTGCATGAGCCTGGAGTCTTACAGAATTTAAGAAGTCGATATGATATGAATGAAATTTATGTGAGTATTTGTCACTGAAGATTTTTGTGCATCTTTTTAGCCATGTATTCCATGATGTATTTTCTCTTTCATGTACTTGTTATGACTTGGGCCTACTGATGACACGTGCATCCAAGATCTTGATTGTCATTATTCTGTTAAAATACTCATGTTTCTGAGAATTCTGGTTGTATTAATTAAACCTACCTGCTGGGGTTCCAGACTTATACAGGAAATATATTGATAGCTGTGAACCCTTTTAAAAGACTTCCTCATTTATATGATAAGCATGTGATGGAAGAGTATAAAGGTGCAGCCATTGGGGAGCTGGGTCCACACCCTTTTGCTATTGCAGATGCTGCATACAGGCAATTTTTCTTACTCTGTTATTTGTCTCAATTATTATCTGAAATAGGATTTTTCATTTACCAAACAAGAAAACTATTGGATGCAGGCAGATGATTAATGAGGGAATAAGCCAGGCAATTTTGGTCAGTGGAGAAAGTGGAGCCGGTAAAACAGAGAGCACGAAAATGCTTATGCGTTATCTTGCCTATATGGGAGGGCGGGCTGAGGCGGAAGGACGTTCTGTGGAGCAGAAAGTCCTAGAAGTATGTTAATTTTATTGCTCACATATCTTTTGGTACATGATGAAGCTAATGTTTAACTCTACTGCGTCCTCTTTGTTTTGGCAGTCAAATCCTGTTCTAGAAGCATTTGGTAATGCAAAAACTGTCAGAAACAATAATTCGAGGTGGGCACACCTATTCCGAGACCCCTTTTCACCGGTTCATATGTAGTTGACTTTCCTTACATGTTCTGTTCAGCTAATTAGACCTTGCTTTATCTCAATGTGAGATGGCAGTCGTTTTGGTAAGTTTGTAGAGCTTCAGTTTGATCAACGAGGGAGGATATCCGGAGCTGCTATAAGAACTTACTTACTGGAACGGTCACGTGTTTGTCAATTGTCTGATCCTGAGAGAAATTACCATTGCTTCTATATGCTCTGTTCTGCACCATCGGAGGTAATTGGACATCTGCATGCATACAAGGTTTCTTTCAAATGCAGACATTGGAGGTCATTTCAGTGGCCTCAATAAGAATATGCATATCTCCACATTCTTACTTTATGCATAATTTTGTTTTAACAATACATAGTTTCTGTAAATAGATGCTATGGGTATATAGTAAATTAAACTTATGATGCCTAGAAGAACATGTTTTATAACTTATAAGTTAAGGCATATGCTATGGCTTATACTCCACTGTAGGACGAATTTGCTGGCCCTTTTTCGTTTAACTTGGCAGTTATTTTTTAGTGGTCTGCGTGGTTGAGATTTTATGCTTAATCTGCTTAAGATATCATGTTTTATCTGACAAGTGGTAGTACTAAGTGCCCTGGTGTGTCTTTTGTGGATAAGTGTGAGGTTCTGATGGAAAGCAGTGTCCACTTGTTGAAAAATACCATTTTATGATCAAGGCAATATGTTTTATGTGACATTTTGGGTATGGTTTTGCCTTAAGCTCCAGTTCAGTTACAACTAATTCAAGAGTTAACTTTTTTATCATATATATGATGACCTATTTTTGTAAGTTTGTTTATTCTTCTATCAGGAATCTCAAAGGTACAAATTGGGAAATCCAAGGATGTTTCATTATCTTAATCAGTCAAATTGTTATAAGCTGGATGGAGTAGATGAATCTGAAGAGTACCTCGTAACGAAAAAGGCTATGGATGTTGTTGGGATCAGTTCGGATGAGCAGGTACTTCTATCTCAGGATTACTTGTTTAGTAACTCTTACTTTATCAACTCATTTAAAAACAAGAGCATCTTTCTGCAGGATGCCATTTTCCGAGTTGTGGCTGCCATTCTCCACTTAGGTAACATTGAATTTACTAAGGGTAGTGAAGCAGATTCTTCTGAACCCAAGGATGATCAGTCACGGTTTCATCTAAAAACAGCGGCTGAGTTATTCATGTCAGTAATCCTTTTCTTATATCCACTCTCTTGCGAAAGTGTACGACTCGTACACCATGAACTTTCAAGTTCCAAGTTGTAAAAGGCATTTCCATAATTACAACTCTTGTTTAGGTGTGATGAGAATGCACTCGAAGATTCTATGTGTAAACGTGTTATTGTAACTCGTGACGAGAGCATAACAAAATGCCTTGATCCAACCGCTGCAGCTGTCAATAGAGATGCTTTGGCCAAAATTGTTTACTCAAGATTATTTGACTGGTAAATTAGATACAATGGATGACTATAATTATTCCTGTGTTTCTGTTTCTGGTTCCTGATTCTAGGCCATTATACTTGACCCAGGCTTGTGAACAAGATTAACAGTTCAATTGGCCAAGATCCGGACTCAAAATTCTTGATTGGGGTACTGGATATCTATGGATTCGAGAGTTTCAAGACAAACAGGTGCTTAACTGGTACGCTTTTGTTTTCATCATTTAAAGAGGTTAAATTCTTGCAAAAACTGCATGAAAACCATGTGTTTTATGTAAATGATGCTTTAAAATGTTTAATGATGTTACTAATTTTGAATAGAGATTTATGGCTTTCCGCATTTTTAAATTTTGTAGATACTGGATTGTTGCTGCTTTCAAATATTCCTTCTCCTGTGGAAATCCTTTCTGTGATAGCTATATTTTGGGCAGGCATGAGAGATTTTTTATTTTGCTTATAGTATAAGAAGTTTATTAAAACAAAGTTAGTATACAAAATGAACACCTTGACAGCTGGAAGCGTGCTTTCTTCTCTTTCGGAGGGGGGATCACTTTAATCCAGTCCGTGTCTTGCGAGCACTCCTCTTTACTTCTTGTCTCTTTTTTCGTATCCCTATTTGTATAGTTAATAGGCTTGAAGATACAATGAAGAATTTCTAGTGGGAAAGGGCGGAGGATGTTTGGTTAAGACCATTTGGTGGCATGGGATAGTGTATGTAGGCCATGTGAAGCGAAGGCTTGGGTATTGGTAATTTGGTTAAACACAGTACTCCATGTTGGGTAAGTGTTTGTGGCGCTTTCCCCGTGAGCCACAGTCCCTTTGGCATAAAATTTTCTTTGGCACTTATCAGAATGGGTGGTTGCAGATGTGGAACCTCTGTGACTCATAGGAATCCGTCGAAATTTATACGACAATGTTACCTTTCATTTTTACTTCTAGTTAGATTTAAGGTCGGAATGGGCTTAGTATTCATTTTTCGGAGGATGTTTAGTTGAGGATGTTCCCCTTAAGGCTTCTTTCCCACGACCTTTTAGGTTATCTATAACTCATGAAGCTCCTATTTCTAACTTCTACCGTCGGGGGGTGGGGATTGTTATGACATTTTCATTTCCTCAAATATCTAAATGATAGGGAAGTTAAGAAGTTGCTTTGCTGGGTATTCTTGCTTACTCTCGCTTGTCGTGGAGATTGGATCCTTTGGGGTTTTTTCTCATAAATCCTTCTTTGGCCTGCTTGGTGCAAGCTCTAGAACCTCTTGATTTCCTCTTGCGTCTTCCTTGTGTAAAGCGCGAGGCCCTTTTAAGATCCAGTCCTTGTGTGGTCTCTAGTGCTCTACAAGCTCAATACTAATGATTTTTTGCAGGTTCATGGACCCTACAGTAAATTGTCTCCAGATTGGTGTGTGATGTGTACTCAGATTTTGGAGTCTCATGATCATCTTTTTCGTCATTGTTCTACTGCCTGCTACCTATAGTGTATGCTGTTTTCAGTTGCGGAGGAAGCTTGGGTTAGCCATGGGACTGTGAGTTCGTTCCTTTTGATTGTTTTAGGGTATTTGGTAGAGGTAAGGATGAGGTGACTTTGTGGCAGTTTGTTTGCCATTCTCTGCTGCTTATGGATGGAGAGGAGCTCCCGTATCTTTGATGATAAGCTCTTCACCCAATTTCTCTTACGGGATAGAGTGGTTTTTCTTGCTTTACTTCGGGCAAGCGCTCAGGGTGCCCATTTATGTTATTCAGCAGGGTCGCAGAGTTCTCTTGTTCTGATTTAGGTTTTGTTTTTGCCTTCCCTTTGTTTTTCTTTAGATGGATCCCTCATCCATCTTCCATATAATCTTTCTTCCTTATTATATATTCTTCTATTTTTGATTAAAAAAGAAAATCATGAAGGAAAAGTCAGAAGTTTTGAGCTCTCAAATTGCAGTAGAAGCAATGACAATAGGAAAATGAGAAGATGTAAACCTATTCGGAATGTATGTGTTAATTCAGGAGATATTAAATGTGGCTTAAACTTTACTGTTTTATGCTCAGCAGTAGTGCAAAGCTTTGTTGATGGATTATATATATATATATATATATATATATATATATATATATGGGGAGTATTCAATGGTTACTATTATTATTAACCATTAGATCAAAAATCAATGGCTAAGATTTAATGGTTAGTTGGAAAATGCAATTAATGCAAGTAGGTGAGTCATTTAATGCAACTAATCTCAACCTTTGATTTTTGATCCAATGGTTGATATAATAGTAACCATTGATGGTTAATAATAATAGTAAGCATTGAATACTCCCCATATATATATATATATATATATATTAATTTTATACTTTTTCCTGTGTATATAGTTTCACATATGATTATATGTTCTAATTGGATCTATGCAGCTTTGAGCAATTTTGCATCAATTTGACAAATGAGAAACTGCAGCAACATTTCAATCAGGTTTGTGAATGAAGTACATTTCTACTTCCTTCAAGCATGTAAAGCAAACATTTTAGCCTTATCTGGCCTATAATGCTCTGTTTTGGCAGCATGTTTTCAAGATGGAGCAAGAAGAATATACTAAAGAAGAAATTGATTGGAGTTACATAGAGTTTGTTGATAATCAAGATATTCTTGATCTCATTGAAAAGGTTCGTGCACAATTATGTTAATTTCATTACTATTTTCCCTTTAGTTGGTGTATGACTATTGTTGCCACTTGCCACTCTGCATTCAGTCAATTCTGAGTAGTGGATTTCACTAGTTTCTTTCATGATAATATATGAATAATAATTGATACTCGCATATTTCTTTATCTGAGTGGATAGTTTTTATTTTTATTTGTATGCCTGTAATCTATGATTGGATTATTAGGCTGCATTATGTTTGTTGTATCAGCCGAGTTGTTACTGTCATCCAATTGTTAACTAATTGGGTGAGCTGATTGTTCTTGATTTGAGTAGGTAGCTCTGAAGAATGGAATTCCTTTGTTTAAGATGGTTCTTGATATTTTTGATATTTTTCACCTAGTTATTTAAGGTGAAAGGTGCACCGAGGCGCAAGGGCTTATTTAGGACTCAGCGCAAGGCTTAAGACGAAGTGTGGGATACAAGCAAGGTGCTATTTAATAATTGAGATTCCACCATAAATGATAAAGTTCAAGGACTCAAATCAGCAGCTCATCCCTAAATCACTGTGTTTTAAAAGAAAATCAATCATTAGCAATAGTAGAACTGCAAATAAACACCATTTGAAGATCATAAAGTTTATTATCTGCTAAAAAGGGCTCTGCTCTGTATAGAGCAGAATAGAGCATAAACGGATCAGAAGACACTGAACAGAGCATAAATCTTGTTTCATTCATAAGAAGCAACAGAAAAACAATTGCAAGAAAGATTTTCTCTGATTAAAGTTTCAAATGGAAAATGACAAAAGACGAAGGAATAGGAAAAATACTTCCCAGTTTTTTGATGTTTAGAAACAAAATAAGAATGAAGAAGGAAAAATTTCTCGATTTTTAAATAGAAAAAAGGGACAATTGTCAGTTTTAAACACAAAGTTAGAAGAAGGAAGAAGGAAGGAAGAACAAGGAAGAAGGAAGGAAGAACAAGGAAGAACAAGGAAAGAAGAAGGAAGAAAGAGGAAATATGATTTCCCAGGATTGGTGTGTTATGTGTAAGCACGCTTCTGAATCTCATGGTCACCATTTCTACGCTGTTGGGGTGCTCTGTTCCTGTGGATTAGTCTGTTTGGTGTTGTTGGGGATGCTTGGTTAAGCCTGAGTTCGATCTCTGCTTTTGTTCTGATTCGAGTCAAAGGTTTTGGCAAGGATAATGATACTAGGCTGTTGTGGCAGTATGGGTTGTTTACTATCCTATTGGGGATCTGGACGAAAAAGAACTCTAGGATATTCAGGGATCCGGAGCTACCTTGGCCTCTTCTTTGGAACAGTGTGGTGAATATGACTTCTCTGTGGGCTTCGGCTAGGGGCGAAATCCAAGGAGTGCCCATTTTGGTCTTGCAGAGAGGTTGGTGTACTTTAGTTTCTTGATTATTTGTTTCGAGTTTAGGCCTTCGTATTTCTACACTTTCTTTTCTAGCTAATATAATTTTCTTTTTCTATCAAAAAAGAAAATAGGAAGAAAAGAGAGAGAAAATTGGAAAAGGAAGAAAGAAAAAGAAGACGAAAGCAGGAAAGTACATAGCTCTGCAAGTTGCTAGAGGCACACGAGGCCACCAGAGGCAAAGAATGTGGTGGCAAGGAGCTGTCATTGTTGTGTAGTGGGAGACACTGTGAGGGTGTATTACGCTTGGTAATGGGCTGGAGCTGCATCATTAATATTGGCAGTTATTTAGGCTATCGAGCAGACTATTTTATGTTACAACCCCAGGGCACAGCACATCTCCAAAATACCCCTTTCTATGGTCTTAAAAGAAAGGATTGAAAGGCGCACCTACTCAGCCCTTCGTGCTCTACAGAAAGAACCTCAAAGGCCCTCGTCTCATACGTTTTTTCAAGGTGTAGCCCCAGGGCCGCATGTCCAGCCTATGCATTCATTTAACAATTAATTTTTTCACCATTGCTAGAGGACTCTCTCTCTCTCTCTCCGGTTTAGGTTTTGTTTATTAAATCGAGTGAAGCATGTACAATATATTGAAGCATGTATGATATAGTGTTTATTCTGTGAGATACTATTTGGGTTGGACTATGTTGTTGCATTGCACCCCACCCAACACACACACACATAAATTTTCTCTTGGAGCAGTGAAGTTAAGTACAATAGACCTTTCTGATGCTTGCAGTGTTAAGGAGTCTCGTGAACTTGTCCTTCTCGAGATTCATGTGGCTTTCCCCTTCATCTAAAAGTTTGATTCATTGTGAAATTTCTATCATGTCTTGTTTTTGTCATTTGTCGGTGTTGATCTCTTTGCTGATATAAGGCTAACATACTAAGCGGTCGTTTAATAGCCAGACAATGATGTGCATTATTATTAATAATACGGGGATTAATAATACCACCCTCCCCCTAGTATTAATAGGGAGGGGATTAAGCTCTTTATCTGGGTAAAGGAGATTAATAATCCCGAGCGCAAAAGCCTAGCAAACATCATTTTGGTGTTATTAATCATATCTGGTCATTTATCCCGACTACCAAACGGACCCTAAATGTATAAAGATCAATGAGGTTGGTTGTTTTGATAGGCGATTAAATTATGATAATTTTTTTTGTGGTTTTTGGAAACAATGCAAGCACACTTTCTCGAAATAGTTCCTGCTACGTGGACTCAGCTTCGAGGATAGATATGGGTGTGGATGCGGGTGTCTGATCCGCAAGAAATTTAAAACTTTGCACTTCACTTTACCTTTCATATCTTAATCTCATTATATGGATCATAATTATTTGATGTGAACACTTGTATCTAGAAAGTTAGTTAGCAGTTTTACTGTTTTTCTTTTCATTGATGTTTATCATGTCATTGCAGCATAACTCTCTATTTCCTTTCTGAACAGTTTGTGTAATGTTTCTCTTTTTCTCTCACCAGTCCATTTGTTTCTATTTTCCTTTTCAATTGCTGAATAATGTACTTTTAACTGATTTTGTTTCTGTAATTGCTATCAAATCACCCTTCCGTCCCAAGGAAAGACTCAATATGAAAAGTCAAACTTTTATAATGTTGTACTGTTAATTCTATATACTTCCTTTAATATGCACTGAAATGACATCTTTTTGTATGAAACATAAGAGAAATATTATGTTTTTTAAAAGAAAAGAAAAAATTAGAAAAATATATGAAATTCAGAAATGGGACTCATTTTGGGACAAACTGAGAAGGTAAGCAGGACTCCTTTTTTTTTTGGGCAGAGGAAGTACAACTTTTTTACCCTGCTTGAGGTTTCTCCACTTTTTAATATTTGATGGTGATATATTCAGGAATTTGATTGTAGCATCACACAAAAGTTAACCAGCAAATTATTTTCATGTGATCTCATTTCAACGTGTTACTTCACTCTCAAGAAATATTAGGTACACGTGAATGCTGTTGCTCAATGATGTGAAAATATTGACTCTCTTGTGCAAATATGGTGTTCATGTCTGATGCTTCTGCGGAATTCTGTGTAAACCTTAAGAAGCATGGTTTCTTTTTGTCATCCCCCACCCCTCGTAAATAACAGGAAGCTAATAAGCCGTGTGTTGGACTAATCATTAAATTGTAAATGAAGACGTTGCATCTCCTGTAGAAATCAACAGATCTAGCGTGTGTAAACCAATGTGACCTTATTTTGCACAAATATTTCAATCCAAAAAGCATAGTTTTAATATCCAACAATACATTTTTCATGATGACACCATATTCTTTCAAATGCTGGGTCATTCTGAACCCATCCTCAGCATTAGAGTCTGACTGCACATTTATTGGTCTTCGTGGGAGTAGTTTTGTATCTTAGCGCCTTTTTGTTTTCCCATTGTATGGTTTCTTGTTTTAGTACTGCAAAGAATGATACTGTATGCTGAATGATGGGTTTTTGTTACTTGTGCCATCTTCAAGAATAATGCTATGTAACTTTCTTCGTTTGTTATTGATGCGTAAACGTTTGGATGTCTAATAGAACTTTTTATTTTATCAGAAACCTGGAGGAATTATTGCCCTTTTGGACGAGGCTTGGTATGTATGCATGAATTGGGGATAGCTTTACTTATAGCAATATTGTTTTTCCTCTCCTCTCCTCTCTTTCTTTATTTATGGAGAATCTCCAACTCAAGTTAACTAAACCCTGCAAATCTTTGTTTGTCTACCTTGGGTTGGTTACATAATTTTTTTTTTCTGCCCTTCAGCTCCATTTAGGGAAACAACTCTTTCGCAAATCACAAGCTATCATTTCTTTCTTTAGAATATAAAAGTAAAAGTAAAAAAAAAAAAAAAATTCCAGTTCCAAAACTTTGAAGACTTTAAGTTTCTGCTGACTTACTTCTCTGAATAGCATGTTTCCAAGATCTACACATGAAACATTTGCACAAAAGCTTTACCAGACGTTTAAAGATCATCGACGATTCAGCAAGCCGAAGCTGTCACAGACTGACTTCACCATTAGTCATTATGCTGGTGATGTATGTATCTTCCGTTCTTGCATTCTACATGGGAGTACGTGATATTCATGGTTCTGTAGTTGGCTAAGAAAGGAACAAATTGATTAATATTATTTTACGACGGATATCTTGTTCTCAGGTCACTTATCAAACCGAGTTGTTTCTGGATAAGAACAAGGACTATGTTGTTGCAGAACATCAAGCCCTCTTGAGTGCTTCCAACTGCTCCTTTGTATCGAGCTTGTTCCCACCCTTACCCGAAGAATCTTCCAAAACGTCAAAGTTTTCATCAATTGGTTCTCGGTTCAAGGTCTAATTTTTGTTCTAATATATTTAATCCACCAATTTACGGGCTAGTCTATACTTCAATTCTAACTGTTTCTTGTGTGTTCTATACAGCAACAACTACAAGCTTTGCTCGAGACACTTAGTGCTACGGAGCCACATTACATTCGCTGTGTAAAGCCTAATAATCTTTTAAAGCCTGGTATCTTTGAGAATCAAAATGTACTACAACAACTAAGATGCGGGGTAGGTTTAGCACTTTAGATCTTTCAAGTACGTCGTTTCTTAAGAATCTTACATCTGCGTGCACCAGGGCATGACATTCTTCTCATTTCAGGGAGTGATGGAAGCAATTAGGATTAGTTGTGCTGGATTTCCCACTAGAAAAACTTTTGACGAGTTCATAGGGCGTTTTTGTATCCTTGCACCCGAGGTCCTAAATGGAAGGTAGTTTCATCAACTTAGCTAAAGTTATACTATTGTCTAGATTTCTTTTTCCATTGGATGAGCCAGGATCCTCTCTGCTATTCATTTCCTCAATTTCCCTCCATGTGGCTGGATGATTATCCTATGGTGGTCTATCTTATGTTGTAATCATTAATCATTGTGGGAATTAATCAGCAGAGGGGATACTACACTGCTACACTGCTGGATATTAGTGTTGTTACTTTTGGATATCTTTTAATTTTATTTTATGTTTCAAATTTATTGATCCATAGCCATGACAACATCATTTCTTGCAAGATGCTATTAGAGAAAGTGGACCTTAAAGGTTATCAGGTACATTCCATATTTTTGTGGATTCATACTTCTATTCACATATCACTGTTACTTTATGTAATTATAGCTGTTAGATAATTTGTACTGCAATTATTTTTTGGTTTTCATTGTGCGAGCGTGTAGAGAAATGGATGAACAATGACTCATGTGACATCATCTACCGTTGAAGGATCTGGTAGTATCCACCGTAGAGTGTGCAGGAATGTAATCATCAAACTGACTTTATATAGATACTCTTGAGCAGTAGAATTGTGGATATTAGACTCATCTGTACATCAAATACTAGTGCAATGGGAAAGCGATGCAGGACGGAATGCAGAAATAGAAGTCCCATTCTAAGATTGCACAAAGAAGAAGAAATGCAATAAGATACGAGCCTATGGTTTTTGTCATCCACTTGTCCATAAACTATGAGTGCTTCATCCCCGCAAGAGATTCTTAATACCCTTACGTAATAAAAGCAGATAGTTTCTCTTAATAATATTCAAATGGTATAGTCCTAATTAAAACCTAATTCTACTATGACTAAGCTAGATAAAACAAAGTAAAATCCCTAAAAAAAAATTTTTTAAAAAATAAAAAAACCAAGTAAAAAAAGCACTCTACCGAAGTTAATAGACTAAAATATACCTAAACAACTAATTATAATCTAATAAAATAATTAAATTAATATCTTTAAATCATACAAGATTTCCTAACAACAATTGAACTCCAATTCCCTTAGTCTTCTTTATGCATTCCACAGTATTCTCACCACACACTTTGAAGAGTTTTGAAGTGAGGGAGAATCAAAGCCATGAACCCAACCTTTATTTTAAAAAAATCGAAATAACCAACCGGTTAAGTTCGATTTGTTTTGGCGGTTTGGATTGACACTCCTACCCTGCATGTTACTGCATTATATGTTTAGGTTTTTGAATATGACTGATACACTGGTTTCTGGGTGCCATATAGTAGAGAAACATGTTGAGATTACTGCACCTGCTGTAATAGATTTCCTTTTGGTTGGTGGTATACAACTGGCCTGCATAAAATCAGTTGTTTTCGGCAGGATAGTCATACCCATATTCCTTGTTTAGTCCAATTTAAAGACTTAATTCATTCTAATTATTAATGTGATATTGGTTGGGAAATGCTGTCTTGGACTGTTGATGTACGAGTATAACTTCGGTGGTATGGTCTGTATGGATATGGTTATAGAGTCTAACAGATCAAAACTCTTCCAGGTTGGTAAAACAAAAGTGTTCCTCAGAGCTGGTCAGATGGCGGAACTAGATGCTCGCAGAACTGAGGTCTTAGGAAGATCTGCATGCATTATCCAAAGAAAATTTCGTTCATATTATGGACACAAAAATTTTCTTGCATTACGGTATTCTGCCTTACAGATCCAGGCTTTATGTAGAGGTATTGATTAGTGTTACATGTCTGCCTGTTGATAATTTTTGTGTCTTTATACTTGAGGGTGTATTGCCTTGGAGTTAAGCTTCACTTTTGAACTATTGGGGTTTGTCTTATGTGATGTTTGCAGGGCAAATTACACGCCATCACTATGAGAGCATGAGGAGAGAAGCAGCTTGTGTACGGATCCAGAAAGATGCTCGCAGGTATCTTGGTAGAAAATCCTACATAATGTTGTGCTCCTCAGCTATTAAGATTCAAACAGGAATGCGTGCGATGGCTGCACGCAATGAACTTCTATTCAGAAAGCAAACAAAGGCAGCAACTCTTATCCAGGTGAGTTTGGAAGTTGTGTCAAAATGAAGAAGAGCTGATATCCAGGTCTTGTTGGTCTTATATTCATGAGACTTTTTGCTTTTAAATTTGTCGGTTTTTATTTGTTTTGCTGTTGCTGACCCTTGAGAGGCTACATTAACCGCACTCTTATGAATACTTTTAACAATCTGTCTGATACTTGACCTTTGACACTTGCATAAGTGTATGAGTTTGTTTGGTCATCAGCCTTTATTAGGTATCTAGAGATTGCAGGTTCTACCTTGTCAGATTTTCCGTCTTTTATATGTTGGCTGTTAGTGAGCCCTGAGTGGCTATGTTAACCCGACTCTTCTGAATACTTCAAGTGCCTGTGTCCGACAGTTGACTCTTTTACAAGGGTTTGTGCTTTGAGCTTTGTGTAAAAGGTAGATTGGGAATACAGTAATGATTACACTTTGACTTATGCATGAGGCTGATTTTGTTAACGAATGCAAAAATGGTCACGCATTCAGGGGCATACCGAAGGGAAAGAGAGACATTTTGGAAATGGAGTATATTTATTTCAGATTGATCTCAAACTGATACCTGGAGAAATATTTCATATTTGTAAAGGTTTTAGTAGACATAAGACAAATTACGAAAAGGAAGGAGCTAGAAAATGCAATTATGAATTTGGCATTTGATGAGAGGAAATGGTAGAAGAATTTCACGCCTTTTGGTGTACTTGACTTTCAGGATAACATTGCACTTACTAAGTCCTAACTTTGAGGTGTATCTAATTTTATTGTTGTTTTGATTAGTTCGTCACCTTTTGTTTTTACTACTCATTAAGTTTGCAAATAATATTTATTGCTGATCCTCCTTTTGCTTGTTCCGTATCCAAGATAACTTTTTGTTTATTGCTGTATTGAAGGTGTGAATGACAGTTACTGTATTACTGATCCTTTTTGAGCAAGTTAAACCCATTTGCAGGCTTATTGCCGGAAATATCTGGCCCGCCTTCACTATTCGAGGATGTGGAAAGCAGCAATTGTTACTCAGAGTGCCTGTAGGGCAAATATGGCTCGCAGAGAACTACGGAAGCTTAAAATGGTGACCATGCCTTTCGCTTCTGTTCTTTCTTAGTTAAGATTTGAATCTTACAGTTGTTGGGGAAATGCATTTCATTGTTTTGTTTGGAAATGTTTTCTGCATGATTCTAATGGTATATAACTACTGAAGTTGATTTGAGTTAAGGATTAGGAGAAAGTAATCAAAGAGAATTAACAATTGTTGATCCCAGAAATGTTCGGCAGTTATTGACCTAAGCAATGACTAGAGTGGTTGAACATAGAAGTATAAGTAGCTGTTTGATTTCTTTTGTAGGTTTGACTGGTCCCAGGAGGTTAATTTCAGCCTTGTTCTCTAGTGTGCTTGCTTTATCTTGATACATATTGTGAGCCGTATATTGTCTTCTTCCTCCATACTGTGACATTCACAAGCAAATAAGGAAAGCTAGCTGTGCATCTTTTTAATTCTTATTGCACGGTTTTTATTTTTTATTTTTGGGTATGTTAATGGAGACATGCGAATCTGGAGTCACATCCACAAAATGTTTAAATTTAACACTTATTTTGCATGTGCCATGAACTGATTACAACTGTGATACTTGTATATCTTTTCGTCTTCTTGCAGGCTGCCAAAGAAACTGGTGCTCTCCAGGAAGCCAAAACTAAGCTGGAAAAGCAAGTTGAAGAACTGTCCTGGCAATTGGAGTTGGAGAAACGCATGAGGGTAAATATAGTTGTACATTTTTGTTATGTCACAGTAATACTTAAAACCCTTCAGTTTCTTTTTTCAAATTGACTCTTATGCATCAATCACTCTCAACTATGCTTGGAAAAACTTGAAAATAAATTACTTTTTTATAGTAATGCCTAACTCAAGTAAATTGGTATTTGGTACCTGGGAGTATATTTTGTTTTGGTTAGTAAATGGAACAGAAGGCGTGTGTTTGATTTTGCCTTAGGGAGTTTCACTTCAATTGACTTTCCGCATTCACCGTTGGAACCAGCCCCACTCCAATGAACTTCGGAGAATTTTAAGATACAATGCAGATCTGATATGACTTTAAACTTTTAGCAGAAGCTTACTTGTAGGCTGACATATGGAGCATGGTAGTAATTTACACTATACTTGCTGAGCTTCTTGTGGATCAATGTCACAACAATCTCTGTATCATTTACAAAAATAGTGACCTCATTATTACCTATTCTAGCAAAACCGCCCATCAAAGCCACCGCTAATTATTGGTCATTAAGGCGTATTCTCAGGTACTAAGAAATTGAGCAACATCCAAAAAATTGGAAAATTATACTACGCAGTAGCAGGACACTCAATTCTTTCTTGTACTTCCACTTAATACTTGAACAAGTTTTGCTCTGAATTTTTTACCCCTTTCGGTTGTAGTAAAACCACTAGTTCGCTAATTGTGATTGATAACTTGAGCATCAATGGAAAAAAAATCAATGGAATTGTTTGTATGTTTATATATTTAAGCATATATTTTTTATTAGATAAGTATTGACTACATATATTTTTATCACCAAAATAAAGCGCCTACTGATAGAAAAGTCATAGTGATGATTGCTTGAGCTCGAATTTTAGGAAATTTATATTTTTCTGTCTCTAATTTAGTATTTATGTCCAATGGTAAATTGTTTATTCTAGAGTTTGAAGTTTCTTTGTTCTCGTGAAAGAGCATTGATGTTCAATCAACAGATTTATGGAAGTCTTTGCCGCAAGGTAAAAGAGCAACGAGGTTTCATTGCTCAATAATCCAACTATCTTGTCACTTTCTAAGCATACAGAAAACCCAGTTTGTTAGGACACTAATCGGTTCTTCACGTTCTAGATTTAGTATGATGAGAATCATTCTGTACGAGGAAAATGATTCAAGGTATTGGCTACATGTTTATTCCATTAAATATTTCTGATATACCCTCTAAATATTGCTGATTCATTGTAGTAAACTAAGAGAGACCATTTAGAGAACCGTAGCCCTTTTGGGCTGTGTACCGTGGATGTAAACCCAGTGGCTGATCCATGTTATATCATGTTATGTAAACCGAGTTGCTGATCCATGTAAACTGAGTGGCTGATCCATGTAGACCGAGTGGCAAAGTTTCTTTGCCTGGCATTATTTTAGTTCCTTTTATACTTTCTCCCTGTTATAGCATACCCTGATTTATGCCAAGCATTTCATTTACTCTCAATTGCCTCTTTCAGGGTTTGCTTCTTCAACTTTATTATTGTTATAAAATAATAGACATTTTCCGTCAGCGAGTCATCTTAAGCATTTTGGCTTTACTGGTTTCTTATGAAGTATACTTTTTAATTGCCTGTCTTCCTCACTATTATTATTTGTTTACACGATTTTGTTCGAGTGCAGAGAAGATGACAATTCCCAAATTTCAGGACTCTGCTCTATGTTAAAGTTGGCCATTCAAATGATATTTGTATGCACAAACACATTATATTGTAGCAGTAGATTTATTTGTCATCCACTATGCAGCATATGTGGCAGTATCTCATGCTCTCTCAACCTAGAATCTTTCAATTTGTTTACGATGGACTTTCTATTGTCCTTTATTGTTTGGCTTAGAGGATGTTACCAAGTAAAAATTCCGTATATGTTCAAGAGTATGGAGATCACAATAAAAGTGGCCTGTATATGATATGGTTTACTTTAATCTTGTAACTTATAGCTACTTGGCATTAACACGATGAACTGCTACAACATCATTGAGTTTGTAATGTCTAAGTGACTTTGTGTTATGTATATGTTTATCTTGACTTTAAGGTGAGCATTTTGAAGTTCACTTGTACTTGTGCTGTTCATTAGCTAACATATTTGATGCTCTTCTTAATTTGTCATGTTGCAGTATCTTTTGAGTCTGAATCTTATAAAACAGGAGAACGAAAAGATGATTAATGTTGCTGCCTTCTTACTTTTGTTTTTCTGACTGGTGTATCACTTGAATTTTTGAAGGCTGATATGGAAGAAGCTAAAACCCAGGAAAACGCAAAACTGCAGTCTGCTTTGCAAGAGACGCAGGTTCAACTTCAAGAAGCAAAAGAACTAATTGTGAAGGAACGGGAAGCAGCAAAGAAAGAAATTGAGCAAGTTCCTACAATAAAAGAGGTCCCTGTAGCTGATCATGAACTGATCAGTCAACTTACTGCTGAAATTGAGAAACTCAAGGTAAGGTTGTTGGCGCCAAATATATTTGCTTTTCTTTTTTTGTGACATTGGCCTACTCTTGCTTATGAAGCAGTACTTATGAAGGAACAGGAAGCAGCAGAGAAAGAAATTGAGCAAGTTCCTACTATAAAGAAGGTCCCTGTAGTTAATCATGAAATGATTAGTCAACTTACTGCTGAAAATGAGAAACTCAAGGTAAGGTTGTTGGGGCCAAGTATATTTGATTTTTTTTTTTCCTTGGCCTTTTCTTGCTTATGAAGCACTACTTGTGAAGAAACAGGAAGCAACAAAGAAAGAAATCGAGCAAGTTCCTACTATAAAGGAGCTCCCTATAGCTGATCAAGAAATGATCATACAACTTACTGCTGAAAATGAGAAACTCAAGGTAAGGATGTGGAGACCAAGTATATTTGGTTCTTCTTTTTGAGACCTTGGCCTATTCTTGCTTGTGAAGCACTAAAATTATGGATTTCGTAAATTTGTTTAATTTTATCTCATTAAAATCTGGTCTCTGCTGCAACTTGCAGGCCTTGGTTATTTCACTGGAACAGAAAATTGACGAAACAGAAAAAAGATACGAAGAGAGCAACAAGCTGAGTGAGGAGCGGCTGAAGCAGGCTTTGGATGCAGAGGCAAAGATAATTGAGTTGAAAACTTCAATGCAAAGGTTATCACAGTGTTAGTTTAACCCCCTTCAAAGTTATATCTGGATGCAAAACTGATAATTAATTTCTTCCTGGTTATTCGCTTCTACTTGTCTTTTTCTTTCAGGCTTGAAGAAAAACTTTCTGATATTGAGACTGCAGACTATATTCTGCGGCAGCAAGCATTGTCAAAAGCATCTTCAAAAAGGATGTCAGGACGTTTAGCTGTCATGTCCCCTAAGGTGAACATGTCTCAGAGACTATCACTGTCTTTATTCTGGATTGTTTATGGAATGTCTCATCGTTTATTTTGTTTGTGTTGGCATCTGCAGGCTCCGGAGAATGGGCATCATGTAAGAGCTGAAAATACTGCCTTTCAGAGAGAGAGAGAGAGAGAGAGAGAGAGAGAGAGAGAGAGAGAGAGAGAGAGAGAGAGAGAATACTGCTTTCATAACACTTTTAGAAATGCCTTTTTACTGTTATTCTTATTACAGCTTTTTTCAGCTTCTTCACCAGAAAGTACTTCTTTTATCAGGAACCACAGAGTACAACGCCAACAAAGAAGTTCGGCACAGAGGCAGATGCCAATTTGAGGCAGTCCATGATTGAAAAGCAGCGTGTATGTGATTCAAAATGAAGTAGATTATTCTTTATCACATTTCCATTTTCCTAACCATTTTGCTTTTCTTTTGTTGGTTGTTGGGGAAGTTGTAAAAGACTACTCAAAATTTTTGCATACATATGTGCATACACACACATACACATATATGCTAACAATTGTCTTTAGGGCACTTTCTAAGGATCTAAAGTTAGAAAAATTCTGCGTTGCGACTCTCTCTAATGGCCTTGTAATACTATTCCAACGCCACTTTGCTGGCAAGTTAGGAACTTTCTAAAGTTTGAATGCTCAAAGAGTTCCCATTGGGCACTTGTTAGCATGACCTTGTATATGAAAATGAGGCGTTAAACTGCATGATTGGGATGTATCGTGTATTGCAAATCTCTTTTCATGGTAAGTGTGGGATAAGTTTTGTGTATTGTGGGATACATTTTGTCTATAGAAGTATGTCAAAATTTTGGGTGTATCATTTGAAATCATGAGAACCGCTCGTTGATTCAATCCATAGTTTGACTTCTCCCCTATAAGTTCTTGCAGGAGACAGGGGGACCAGGGATGAACAAGTAAAGATGTTAAAATCATGAAAAGTTTGGCAATAGTTAATGATTAGTACCATTATTTGTAAGTCATGACAAAAAAATATTTGTTCACTGACCACTAACTATCCAAGATAAACAAAACCTAGAAAGTTTCGAATAAAAAGTTTAAAACCTAAAATCCGCCAAAATTTCTTATGCTTCCTTTGTTGAGCTAACAAGAAAGGGTGACTGTTTAAAGGCTGATGTAGAATTGTATTTGGTGCTATTCTATATTGGAACACAATCATATCATAAGATACTTTGATGTATGGCATGATACAATATTGTATCGTTAGTGTGTTGCCAAATGGATATGGCACCAACTATGTTACCTTGATCCTTCATTTTTGTGAAAGTACCCGTGTCGACACAACACGACATGGGTGTGGGTATGGGTGTTGCAATTTTATCCTAATTTAGTGCTAAATCTTAAAATTTTGGCGGATCCGACACCCGGATCCACAAGTGTATCTGATATGGCCAAGTCCAGGTAACATAGGGCACTAAGATACATGTTGCTTACTGTCAATTTCTTCTATCAAATTGTACGATACTTGTCACTTATTGTACGTAGGATACTGATAAGTGATAACTATGCACATGAATAATCAGTTCTTGATAGCTAATCCTCTTTTCGCACTAATGTCGCTATGACCAGAAAGGCACTGTAGCACTAACTTACATTTTAGGCTCCTGATCTACAAAAGATACATAGATGATGGACACACAGAGATTCACAGATGTTCATGCGGAACTCAATACAGTAGGGAAAAGTGGTGTGGACATATGACTGAATGGTAAAAATATATAGGTATGATGATAATTTTATAAAATGTATTTTCCGGGTAATATTTGTTTATCATTGTGCAGTATAAAATTACCATTATAATGGTATACTTTTTCTACCGAGCTGTATATTCCAAATGGTGCTAAAAAAGTACACATACACACAAGGAACATATATTGCACATAATTATCAGTTTAGCAGCCTGAAATATGGAAGTAGAGAAATGCTATGAAGTTGGGCCATCATATGTTATATCATTATGGTATGTATGTCTCTTCAACCATCATTAGGTTATTTTTGAGTTTGATATTTTTGAGTTCCTTTTTTCTGCTTACAATCAAGCTAGAGGTAAAGGAAGAACCAAACTTTTGTGGAAAACAATAATAAAGAATGATATGAATGAGCTTGTCTAATTACCTTCCATTGGACAGAACCGAATGCGAAAAAGGATGATTTCATGTTGCTGACCCCAAGTAATTTGAACCAGACTAAGTTGAGTTGAGTCTTTTCCTATTCAATAGGAATCCATGGAGCTATAGAGTTATCATATTCTAGAGTTTAAAGGCAAATCAATTTGAACAAGTTGCTAGATATGAATTTGAAAACAAGAATTGAATTTCTAATTAGAGAACCATACTCAAATGTGAATGTGATACTTTACAAGGAACAAAATTGTGTGATTGCCTTGTGTTTGCCGCTTGCATACAAAATCAGGTTTGACAAAGTATTTCTGTCAAAGTCCTGTCTGTGGCATTCCTCAGTTGTTGCATTACACATGTCTAATCTTCAACTGATTTGTTAAATTTGATAAATTGTCACATCATTCACTCATGGCTTGCGCAACTAGGCCCATATAACATTGAAAAACTAGTGAAAAACATCACAGAAGTCACTCACATGATTGGCTTTATGTTGTCAATTTCTTTTCTTTTTCAATCCTCAAGGTTGCGAGAATGGTTTACTATTTAATTTCCTTCTCTTTTTTACTCTATTTTCATCACCACAACAGAGGCTTCTGGTACAATCACATTACTTAGTATTGAGCTTCTATCTAATCTGTGGTGCAGGAGAATGTAGATGCTCTTATCAAATCGATTACTCAAGATCCTGGGTTCAGTCATGGAAAACCAGTTGCTGCATTTACCATATACAAATGCCTTATCCACTGGAAGTCTTTTGAAGCAGAAAGAACTAGTGTATTTGATCGGCTTATTCAGATGATTGGTTCTGAAATAGAGGTGACTTGCTTACAATTGTGTTTCTACCCAATGCAATCGTCGTTATTGCTTGCAGTATCTATTGTTCAACCTAGCTATTCTGGAATATTCAATGTTGTCGAAATGCACAGAAAGATGTTTCAGTGTACTTCTCTATTGAGTTCTCTGCAAAACTATAACCATCGAGTTAATGTTCATTAGAGTTAAGAATCGTAAAGAAGAGCAATGGCTGAAGGCTAAGCAGAGCTTCTATGTCATATAACTGTCCTTTAAAGCCAATGAATGATGAGTATGTTATAATCGAAATGCCATATTGTTAAACGTTGGTATAATCTAGAACCTTGAATGCTTTAGGTTATATGACATGATTAGTGATTTCTTTTTTATTTTGCTTACTTTATGTTTCGGTTAGTTATGGATTCTGTGACAAGGTTACGTTTCGACTTTATATTTTGAGTAGTGACACTCAATTAGCTTGATTTTGTGTCTACTGTCTTTTGCAGAACGAGGCTGACAATGAACATATGGCTCATTGGCTGTGCAATACATCTACGTTGTTGTTTTTGCTTCAGCGGAGTTTAACTACTGCTTCAACTCCAAGGAAGCCTCCACCACCAACTTCTTTGTTTGGGAGGATGACCCAAGTACTGAATTCCTCCTTGATTCAGTCATCTTTAATTAAACACTTGTTCACCTTTTAAGATATTGATATGCGTGAGAGTTAAAAAGGGTAGATTCACAGAAATTCTCAATTTATAGTATCATGTACTCTCTTCATTCTAAATAATTTTTGACCTTCTAGACGGTGCACATATCAATGACGTAAAATGTACACTTGAATGGTAAAGTTTTCTTCTCATAAATACGTTATTTATGTCCGGAACTTAGATTTCTTGACAAAAAAGAAACAAAAAATAGTAAAAGGTTGATAGTCTTCAGTATGCATGCCATTCATGAAGTGGTCACTTATTGGGAATGAGGGGTGTATGTAACACTCAGAGCCCTAAAGTCCGGTCCACTATGCATGACCCACAAATGATATTAGAGCGGGTCCACGGGAATGAAGGGTGTATGTAACACTCAGAGCCCTAAAGTCCGGTCCACTATGCATGACCCACAAATGATATTAGAGCGGGTCCACTATGCATGACCCATAAATGGTATTAGAGCTAGTCCAGCCGAAAATGTGTTGAACGCATCTCCCAGGGTGCCGATCCTTTGGACTTGACAGGGACATCAAGGATTTAAGTGGGGGAGATTGAAATATGCCCAACCCACATCTAACCGATGTGGGGTGGTGATATTACAATTTTATTGTAATACCCCAAACCCACATTGGATACAAGTGGGAATGATGTAGGCTTATAAAGTGACCATCTACTACCAACTAGCACCAACATTTTCTATAGACTTTTGGGTGGGCTTGTGGTAGACCTAATTGACACACGTGCTTAGTGGACCGATGCGTGGGCCATGCGGGATGGAATGGGCTTTGGGCTGGGGTCGTTACTGAATGGTATCAGAGCGGAACCCCGACCAAAAATGCGGGAACAAAGTGCTGTGCGGGATAAAGTGCTACACCGCGAGAGGTGGGATCCACCTTTTGAACCCGTACGAGCCATTCATCCTGAATTGCCCGGGGGTACGATCTTGGTGACTCTTCAGTCCACTGGAGGTGGGAGCCACCTTTTGAACCCATATGAGCCACCTCTTGAATCCTGAATCACCTGGGGGTACAATCTTGGTGACTGTTCAATCTTGACGAGGACGTCAAAGATCTAAGTGGGGGAGATCGTAATTCTCCAAGCCCACATCAGATAGAAGTGGGACTGATAGTAGGCTTATAAAGTGGCCACATACTACCAACTAGCACCAACATCATCCATGGACTTTTGGGTATGCTTGTGATAGGCCTAGTTAAGGGTCAGTGTGTGGGCCATGCGTGGCGGACCGGGTTTCAGACTTGGGTCATGACAACGTATAATACATTTGTGTCGCATATCCTTAACCCAAATTGAATAGATGTAAAATTATTTAATGATTACTTTTCACAGGGGTTTCGGTCATCTCCTTCATCCGCTAATCTTCATGTGAGTGATCCTGATGTAGTGCATCATGTTGAGGCCAAGTATCCGGCTTTGCTTTTCAAGCAGCAACTCACTGCTTATGTTGAGAAGATTTATGGTATTATTAGGGACAATTCGAAGAAGGAATTGTCATCACTTATCACTTCTTGTATCGAGGTATTTTCAAATGTTTGAATATTTGGATCATTTTTGGTTTTTACTACTTTGGGTGACATGTTATTGGAGCACGATAAGAATTTATGTGAATTTGTAGCTAAATGATAAATTGGTAAGTTTTAGTAAAGAAAAGAAGAGCAGAAAAGCTGCTTATAATATAGTTTTCAGTTGTAGTAGAATACAGACTGAATATCCTAGCAGGGACAGGCTTATATCACATTCAGATTAAATTCTCTTCTTGTGCGCATATATTTTCCCTAACATTAAATGAGAAGTTATGGTGACCACCATAGGCTGTTGAATTATTTTCTAGGACATGTGTCTGTTTAGGCCACAAGGTTTGTTTTTATGTTCTAATTCCAACATTATGCAGACCTGTGATTCTGATTAATTATTGCCCTTGCCATTCAGTCACCAAGAGCATCAAGGGGAAATGCTTTGCGGTCATCTTCCTCAAAGTCATTTCATGGTAGTCCTCCAGCAAGTTACTGGCAGAGCATCATCGAGAGCCTAAATGGGCTTCTCAATACATTGAAAGAAAACTATGTATGTGATCATAATATTTTGCAAGAAGATGGTTCAATTCCATTTCCTAAATCCATGTTTGACCTTTTGGCACTGTTTCAGGTGCCTTCGGTTCTTGTCCAGAGGATATTCAATCAAATATTCTCATACATAAATGTACAGCTTTTTAATAGGTAGCTTCTTCATCCTCATAGCAGGAACATATGCCAATATATGCTAGCATATAAAATCTTGAAGTTTTATTCTTTTTGTATGTAACGTCAGCCTTCTTCTTCGTCGAGAGTGCTGCACATTCAGCAATGGGGAATATGTGAAAGCAGGTTTAGCTGAATTAGAGCTTTGGTGTGGTCAGGCTACAGAAGAGGTATTCTTTCTGTTCTCAATGTCAGACTTGTACCGTGATTTGTATTTGTCTAATTATTCTTCTCATTGCAGTATGTAGGCTCATCATGGGATGAACTAAAGCATGTAAGGCAGGCAGTTGGATTCCTGGTATGTTTCCATACTTTGTCAGGCACATTAGAATTGCAATAAGATTTTCTTTATTTCCTTCACTTGGTCTGTATACACATCACCAGGCTTTGGCAACAAGGGAAATTGTGTAACTAATTTTATTATCAAAATCATTATATTTCTTCCACTATGGAAATTAATACTTTGACAGTTTTTGGTAATGGATGGGCTTGAACTCATTGATTAAGAACTGTAAATAACTTATTGAAGTCTCTTGATGGCATTGCTGACATGATAGTATTGTTCCATGAGCAGCTCATTTACAAACATTGTTGAGTGGTGACCATGTCCTCTGACAGCTTAATCAGATTTATTGTACACTTGCATACGAATAACTATAGCTAGCTCACTTAAAAAGGAATTATGGAGCTCATATAAACAGATTAATAACTGGTTAGTCATATTCTATCTGTTGGTGGAAAATTTAGTCTTTTGACTTTAAATTTTCACTATATCAAAACATCCAATGTAGAGGTCGGTGATGTCTTTCCTTATATTTCTCCTTGCGTACTACTGGGGAATATCCATGATCCCATATTTTTGAAAAAGCATTTGAGGAGCAAGCATGGACCTTTGGCTGTTGCAATTGTATAGGTTCTTCGAACTGTTGTGTCAGACCACATCCCAGACTTTAGCAAGTGATGTGGCAACATTATACAGTATAAATAGCGGGGTTATCGTGGAGTTATGGCCTATGGGTTAGTTACTTAACATTGAAAAGTTAGTAATTAAAGATGTACAATCTCATGTTTAAAATATTGTTATTGTGATGGTGCTTTTTTTAATTCCTCCGCAAAATGGAATGTCTTGGTTATAGGTTGACTGAGCTCAAAACTAGTTTGCTTCGGGTAATGCTACAAATGGAGGAATCTCTCCTAATCCTTTATTTGTTTTATTCATTTATTATTTAGAGGTTCTTTAAATTGGGTCTCCCTAACCTTAGAAAACCTTGATCCAACAACAAAACAGAAAAAAACCATTGATATTATTAAGAGATCCCTCTATCTGTAGCTTTATTAATTTGGGGATGTATACCTATGATGCTACTGTAAGGGCATTGCCACAAGTATCAGGTACTTGTTTCTTCCATGTCTTCTGAGAGTTCTTTTCAGTTTTTCTTTTAATGCTATTCCATGTACCAATTTCTTTCTTCTGATATACTGGATATTTCAGTCTTGCTCTGCGCGGATGCCTTCCTTCCTAATATTCCCTTCGTAGTAAAATATTGATTTATACTCCCTCCGTCCCGGAGAAATGTTCTTACTTTTTATTTTGGAATGTCCCAACTAATGTTCCTAAAGACTTTTGATGTACAAATTCTCTACCATTCTTCATAATATACCTTATAGCTTCATTTAATATAGCACATTCTAGAGAAAGCAACTTATTTAGAATAGTGAAACTCAATTAATGCTATGGGTATTATCGTCAGAACACATTTTACAGCACATCATTAATTACATTTCTTAATTCGTGTGCTTTGTCAACTAGGAACCTTTATCCGGGATGGAGGGAGTATCATTTTCTGCTGTCTACTAATGAATATTAATGAAGAGCGGAGATCAGTTGTTATTCTATTTATATCTGTTTAGTTTCACTAACCCCGTGCATTCATTTGTAGGTTATACACCAAAAATCTCGAATTTCTTATGATGATCTAACCAATGACCTCTGTCCTGTAAGTCTCTCTGCATGAACTTTCCTGGGTTTGTGTTCTACTCTTTTTGAATATTACTTCCTTTAGTACTATCTAATTGGGGATGGGATGTGTTCGGGACCCAAAACTCTTTTGAATTTCTTGGAATTATTGTAAATTTCTTGGTAAAATCTTAAATTTGGATATAAGATGCAAATTCATTGAATTTGATTATGACTCATTTTTAGTCATGCACGAGGTAAATGCTAGAGTGATTGAATTTATGGCTATCTTGATTTCAGCTCATTGTGATCAATCTCTTACCGTTACCTTACATAGTATGTGCATGAAAAATCGACGAAAATCAGTCTCACTGGTCCTGCTCGTGTTTATATATACCTAAATGATGCTTGCTGTTTCAGGTTCTGAGTGTTCAACAACTGTACAGAATATGTACCATCTACGGGGATGACAACTACAATACTCCAAGTGTGGACCCAGAAGTAAGTTAAAAGAGCCTATAATTTTTTAATACATTCTTCGCCATCAGTTTTTGATTATTTTCATGGTATATATTTTCTCATCCTTTGGTTTGTACAGGTTATTTCCAGCATGAAAGTACTAATGACAGAGGACTTAAACGATGCTGATAGCAGTGCCTTTTTGCTGGATGACAATTCTAGGTATTTAATGAAAAGATATCTTCTAGAAAATGTAAAGAAATTTTGTTATGATGTGTTACTAATTGTCTTGTTATTGCAGCATTCCATTCTCTGTTGATGAAATTAGCTTTTCCCTTAAAGAAAAGGATTTCTCGGATGTAAAACCTGCTAGTGAACTTCTTGAAAATCCGGCCTTCCAATTTTTACTGGAGTAAGGCTGTGGTTGTCTTGGCATTTCATTCTGGTTTGATGCTCCTTCCGCAGTCATTAATGGTTGGGCAAGATGACTGTTTTTGGTCTGGGTCAATTCCACTATGTAAATCCACCCCTAATTATTTTCTCACTAGATCTAGGTTTGTTAATGTTTCTGCGGAATCCACTGCCCCAGTGTAAATAATTCTTTAGTTTTGTAAAGTTCGTAGGTCCTGTCAGATTGATAGAGGGGGCAGGGATGGATTTTTTCTTCTAGTACCTTTTTTTTTTTTTGGTCGGCCCAGCGTTCTTTGTGATGAGCAAAAACGAAATAGATTATTTAATATAGCGTGGTGGAGGAGCTGCATTTAGCCCTCCGATATCATTTTGTACAAAACTTTAGCTGATAGTAAAAATTGTCAATAGGGTCTGTGTTTCATTTTGGCAGTGATAGCAAGCAATATAGCAATTTGTGTAAAATCTGTTGGTCTCTGCTTTTGTTACGCTCTTGTTCGTTTATGCACGTAAACCCTATTTGTTTCGTTCATCCATGTCCCATCCGAGCTACTGCGTGGCTATACGAAAACTGTTAATCAGTTTATTATTTACCCATCCAATTCTTTCTGAGTTTGTCTTGTTATGTGACGTCTCCTTTTTACCAATTGTCTTTCTTGGTGAATGGTCCGTGTCCTAGAAGAGATCTTGTGCTTGCCAAGTCAGATTGTACATCAGTGGAAGTGGATGCAATGGAATGGACGACTGGAGTGAGATCGAAAATCTCCAGCAACCTTCGAATAGGGAAGCAGTAATTGCTTGGTAGGTGGTAGGCAACCTTCGAGTTACAGAAGCCGGGCACTAATTGCTTGGTATTATACATACAATCGTTAGAGACGACCGACAGGTGGCATTGAGCCAGAAATGCAGGTTGAATCAGAGAAAGCTATTGTTGTTTGCAATTGTGGAAGATTAGTAGAAATATGAAATCAAGTTTAGCATTGTCAATGGCCAGCAATTTGAGAATCTGTTGGGCGCTAAGGGCATGTTTACTAGCTCCTTTGGTTGCCTAAGGGCTTAATCGCGGGCGAAGGACACCACTGGTTTGGGTCTCTCTTAACCTTGATTGATCTAAACAAAAGATCATTTGTGAGGAAGAAACACTTTTCAACTGCCCTTTACAAAATTATCAACTCCTTGGGTTCAGTCTCTTTCCTGGTGATTTGGTTCTCGATCCACCCAAAAAGTCTATGTTCAAAGCCTGTTTATTCATTTGCGTTGTGTATTTCATTATTCATTTGCGTTTATAATGCTATGGGTTCAGTCTCTTAAAAATCAGCTTTTTAATTTTCTCAAAAAATGGCATTCATTTTGGACAAAGGGAATATGTAAATAAGCAAGAAAATGCTATTACGACGACTCTTATCAATAAAAGCATTCTAATGATGTTTCATTTCGTGTCAAGAGTTTTACGTCTTATGTTTTTTGCGACGCCCCATGCCCGGTTCATCACATTCGGCCCATTAACCATTAAGTCTATATTCATGGAGAAATTGCTGGTCAGTTCACTTTCTCAAATTTTTTTTTCTCTCCAGTATATCCTTTTTTTTTTTTTAACCGCTAAAAGGCTTTTTGAAAATTTTCTTCCTAAAATACCCTCAGCAACATCGTTGCTTCAGATTTGAGATTCAAATTGATGTATAAATAATTTCATGTTGTTAATATAGTCTTTCCTCATGTTTGGGTATCAATTTTTATGCATAAAACACGAGTTTGATCAAATTTAAATTTTTTGAGTTCATCCCGTTTTTCTTTGTTCTTGAGCTGTTTTGGCCACTTAAATCTCTGTTTTAAGTTTCGAATTTGTTTAAAATCAATCTCATATTATTATCCTAATTTAGTACTATATTTGTGCACAATTTTTCTACCAAAAAATAATATTTTTGAGCTTCAAATCAAGCTTGAGAGTGTGCTGTCCAAAAACAGAGGAAGATGTTCTTGGACTGATTTAATTCGCCAATCGCAGTATGCTGGGCAACGCAACGGAGTTCGACCGCCGGTCGGTCGCGAGGGTCGAGGGACGGCATCCTCGTGGGGGCAACGCCCCCGAAAGGTAAACGAAAATCAAGTTCCCTAAAGGGCGCTGCGATGATCGCGATGCACCAATTGTTGCATCGCGATTGCAAAAGTGGTGCATCGTGATGCAAAAGTGGTGCATCGCGATTCCAAAAGTGTTGCATCACGATTGTAAAAGTGGTGCATCGCGATTGCAAAAGTGGGATGCACCAATTGTTGCATCGCGATTGTAAAAGTGGTGCATCGCGATTGCAAAAGTGGTGCATCGCGATTGCAAAAGTGGTGCATCGCGATTTGCAAAAGTGGTGCATCGCGATGCACCAATTGTTGCATCGCGATTGCAAAAGTGGTGCATCGCGATTCCAAAAGTGGTGCATCGCGATTGCAAAAGTGGTGCATCGCAATTTGCAAAAGTGGTGAATCGCGATGCAACAATTGTTGCATCGCGATTGCAAAAGTGGTGCATCGCAATGCCAAAGTGGTGCATCGCGATGCTTTGGTTCCCTAAAACGTGCTGCGATGATCGCGATGCACCAATTGTTGCATCGCGATGCCCCAATTTGTTGTATCGCGATGCAAAAAGTGGTGCATCGCGATGCCAAAGTGGTGCATCGCGTTGCCAAAGTAGTGCATCGCAATGCCTTGGGTTACTGAAGCGCGCGTGTTTTTCTTTCATTAATGGCATAATCGTCTTTTCGTCTCAAAAATACCTTTTTCTGATTTTTAAAAAAGATGAGTGAATTGGAGCGATTATAAATGTTTGAAAAGGGACCGGCCTGTAATTTACCCTACATTCATTCCAAACCTGGCCATTAAGCACATGGATTACCTAAACATATCAAAGGCCCACCCAAAAATTCATGATACAAAGCACCTTAAGTTTTCATATTTATTCGATGTGAGATCGGGGTATTACACTTTGATTGGAACGTGAAGTGTTAAGCATTCTCTTTTAATCATAGAAAGATATGGTTATGATAATAATTGTTACGGTATGGAGTCCATATATGGCTACTACTTAAAGAATAGGCTTTGCCAATAGAATAGTAAGACCGTCTACAATAAGCACTTCCTATATATTTTTATATCACACTCTAAACACTTCGTTTTCCGTTTAAGTTTTACTTTTTTAACACTCTAAAAAAAACTCACTCCAACAATCACTCTCTATATAACCCTCTAAAAATTAAATATCTCTCATTTCAACTAACAAACCATTATATTTTTTCTTTTTTATTTATATTTTCCACCACAATTAAAATAAAATATTTTAAATTTTATATACTATGAAAAATATATTGTACTCTCTCCGTCCCTAAATTATTGTCTTATTTGACTCGGCACACTGATTAACAAAAAATAACTGACTTAATTATTAATATTGGTATAATGTGTAGTTTCTTTTAATGTCCATGTGTATATGACACATAATTAAAATAGAGAAAAAAATAAGGGTAAAATGGTAAAAATGAACTCCTAACCTATGAAAATTTCAAACAAGACAATTATTTAAGGACGGATAAAAAAAATAAGATAATTATTTTGGAACGGATAAAAAAAAAATAAGACAATAATTTAATGACAGAGAGTATATTTTAATAATTTCCATTCCAAAATATTAAACAAAAGTATATTGTGCTCAAATAAAGTGAGGAAAATGTAGAGGATTTGAGTCACTATTCATGTTAAAACTCCCCCTATATTTAGAGGGTGATTTAGTTGATTTTAGAGATAGAAGGTGGACTAGAGGAACCACTGTAGAATCAAGGGAGGGTAAAAATCTCTAAAATTGATTTTAGGGAGTGGATGGAGGCCATCCACTGTGGACGCCCTAAGTACTCATCTACTCACGGGAATGATTGATTAGAATTTTAGTTAGTGTAGACTACCCTTTTTGATAATTATTTTTATTTAATTTTTTCAATTTTTTAGGATTTTATTAGTAATTTTTTATTTTATTTTAGTTTTCATTTTATTTTTGAGTAGTGCTACATCTACAAAATTCATCTACATATTTCGTTAACATCCAGCTTTAAGTGTTATACTTTCTAACTAGAGTACAACACCTTAAAGCTGAATATAAATAAAATCCGTAAATGAATTGTTTTCCTATTTTTATCAGAAAAACCAATCGTAAATTATTCTTAGCGAGGGTTTAATCGAGTATTAAGATTTGATCAGTCTGCCTAAGTTTTTTATAAACTACGCGCGCACGCGCGCGCACACACACACACACACACACACACACACACATATATATATATATATATATATATATATATATATAGAGAGAGAGAGAGAGAGAGAGAGAGAGAGAGAACATTAACAAAAAAAAGAAAAAGAAAGATTCAATCTTTAAGGTGGGATGAAGGGGCCGTTATCATAGAGGTAGAGGAGATAATTACGTACCACCCTTGGCTGTAATAAGTACAAGTCTCATCACCATAATATATAGAACAAAAAATTAATTATTAAGGTGGGATTAAGGTGAAGAAAGCATTCTTTTCTCACCTTAATTATTAGTTTCAAGTCAGTTGTATGATCAGCAATTAAGGTTGGTTCTTGAGGGTTAATTAATCGATCGATCGGCTAGACCAGCCGTAACATGTTTTGATCTCATCTTTAATTAATTAAGCAAGCATATATTGTATTAATTAACTACTTGTATTACACTATATACGAAAAGTATTTTTAATAATAGTGTAACTTTCGGATGCTCTAGAAAAATGATTAATCTTAATTAATTATATGTTATATATATATATATAAACAGTACTCTTAATTAATTGAGTATTAATTAGAAATTATTAAGTATGTTAGGTGCACATGGCACCAAATTAGAAGTTGAAGAATTAATTGAATTAATAATGTGAGAATTTGGTTTGACTTAATTCTCTTGAGCAATGGTCTTAACTTAACTATATATATATGATCGATTCCCAAGCTTAAGGTGGTTCATGTGGACTGGTCACATGAATTTCTTCCCCAGATTCTCCTACATATATATATATATATATATATATATATATTTATGTGGTTTCGGTTATTACCGTTATGGAGTTAGTTAGTTGCATTACAATATTATTAATTATTATTATTTCATTTTAAATGAGATTATTTAATGGTGTTCTTTGGGGTAATTAGTTTAATTAAGTTGGGGGGTATTGTATTGTAATGTATTTTACTTTGCTTGAATATAAATGGGGTTTATGGAGCTTGGATACAGTGAACGCAGCCAAAACCACTAATATTGGCTATGGAACATGACATGATACTACTGCACACACACACACACACACATAATGAGTATATATATATATATATATATATATATATATATATATATATATATATATATATAAACTCCATCTTCATACAATGAACTGTGGAATGATTCAAAACTTACTCATTGGAGAGGGATTTATATTTACATTCTATCCCTACTATCCAGACTAAATTGTATCACATGATATTAACTAGAACGTGCTTTTCGAAATTAAAGATGGTGTGGTAACAAGGGGGTTCCTCATGATGCCAAGGCTTAAACTCATGTGCCCATGCCTCGTGTTCGAGTCTCATCATCGTAAATAGAAAGAAAAAAATCCGTCATATTTATTGACAAACAATTGACTAAGTTGTGTTACATTCACTAGATTTGTGCATCCAATGCATGTGATAATCGTAATATACACTCACACAGTTGGGCTTTTTGTTTTATTAAATATTTGATGAGATTACCTACAAGAGAAAACATTGAGTAGTCATAGAGTCGGTGCATAGCTAAAGTGTTGCTCCACCATTGAAGATCGTCCTCATATTACACCATCTCAAGGGCTATACAAATTAAATGAGGTGAATATGTTTAATTCGTGTCTTTTGATTGGTTCTAAAGCATCACGGTAGTTACTGAGTGACGTGAAATTAATTTGATTGAGATCAAATCCTCAATACTAGTATATATGAATCATCAAAACATCAATCTCTTGCAGTAATTACCCGTTTCATGAAGATAGGGTGTGGAGAGACAAACCAAATCTAACAAGGAGCATCAATTTGGTGCAGGGCACTAGGAAGATTTTGTTTTGGTAATATTTTATGGTGTTAGTTTCAGTTACTACCGTTAGGAGTTAGTTGCATTAGAATACAACTAGATTTACACCCGTGCGTTAAACGCACGGACATATAAATATTTCAATTAAATTATACTCAATAGAAATAAAACATGTAAAAATTTTGATTCTAACAAAATAAGCAAGTAATAACTGTAACGTAAGATTTATGAGATCGATAGCTTTAACATTTTTCTTAATTAAAAAAAAAGAAATTAGATAATGGACATTTAAATTTTCAATGCAAGACACAGATTATGCAACAAAACCCTTCATTGAATTAAGATGCATACATATTATGGACACGATTTTCAATGCATAACATGGGTTTTTATCAAAACAAATTAAGGAAACTATATTTTGGTGGAATATTTCTCTTTATAAGCGCGGTTATTATTATTATTACTCCCTTCGGCAAAGAGTTTATTATTAATTTATTATTATTATTATTCTTATTCTTATTGTTGTTGTTGTTGTTGTTGTTGTTATTATTAATTATTATTTTTTTGTTATTATTATTATTATTATATTTATTAATTTTAGGAAAGTACATTTTGGCGGTATATATATATATATATATATATATATATATATATATATTGGAGCTCACTTTTACTTTCACCCAACATCAGAAAAAAAAAAGAAGTTACAATTAACTAAGAACAAACAAAATGTAATTACATATATGCAAATTTGTTTATATATACATGAGATCGATATGGCTAGTCAAGAATGCTTAAATTATAAAAATCGTAATGTGGGTAAATGAGAATGTACTATAATGACTATATTGACCTTTGCTACTAATTGTTAGAGATTGTAATATTAATGTATAGTAATACTTGTTCCAGTAAATTTATTTATGGTTGGCATTTTTTTATAAAAGAAAAATTAGATAATAGACATTTATATTTTCAATGAATAACACAATTTTTGTAACAAAACCCTTTTATTTAATTGAAGTAAGATGCATGCATATTATGGACCCAATTTTCAATGCATAACATGGATTTCATCAAAACAAATTAAGTTCTATTTTTGGAAAGTACATTTGGGCGGAAAATTTCCGTTTATAGGCTCAGTTGTCATTATATATATATATAGATATAGATTGTAGGAGTATGAAACTTAAGTAATGATGTTCTTGGGGGGTAATTAATGGAGCTAGGGCATCCAATTAAGTTTGATACAGTGAACGCAGCCAATTAAAAACCATATATAATATGAAAGAAACATGAATAAGAGTGCACTCATGAAATGTATATTTACACCATCATATCATCTTAATACAATGAACTTTATATTCAAAACTAACTTCACATACAAAAATACGTAATAATTAATGAATACAAAACCCAACCTTCTTCTTTTTCTCTCTCTCTCTCTCTCTATTGACATGGACCAATCATATCAGATGTTTACCTTGGAGGTTACTCCTATCTATTTTAGAAGTCAACTGTGGGAGAACCACGTTTCTCATCTCACAATTATCAAGAACTACCTACTCAATAAGCAACATATTCGTTTAGGCCCTGCCATCCATGCATGTTTTATTGTTTTTCGTTAACTTCTCGTTAGGGTTCCTTATTTTTCTACTTTTTGTATTTTGTGTTTTCTTTTTCGTTTATGGGTTTGGACTATTTTTAGGGTATAAATATATATATATATATATATATATAATATTCCCCTATTATGCATGTATTAAACAAATTTTGATATTAATTATTATTATTATTATTATTATTATTATTATTATTATTATTATTATTATTATTTCTCTTCTTCCTACGCTCTGCGTGAAGAACCCTAGCCGTCAAGGTTTGTTTTGTGTGGGAATTACTCGTGGAAAAGTGTCCCTTTATTATTTACGCTGTGTCAAAGTCCTCCATGTATATATATGAACTCTCTCTCTCTCTCTCTCTCTCTCTCTCTCTCTCTCTCTCTCTCTCTCTAACTTGTTCAATGAAGATAGGGCAGTCACTTAAGAACCTCCGGAGAGAAACCAAATCTAGCAAGTAGGAAGATTTGTTAGTTTTGGCAATAATGGAGGTTATAGGTGAAATAAAAAATTAAACCAAATTAAAGCATGATATTGATGGTACGTACTTGGCTTACTAATACTACAAATAAGTCTTCATTCATTCATTCAAAACCAAATTAAATCTTTGGCACATTAATCGAATCTCCCCTTCCCTTCCCTTCCCCCATTGTAAACTGTGTGTGTCGAACTGAACAAATCTTAGTAGCCCCAAATATATATGCATGCCATGCATCTCTCCCCCGGCCCCATGCATCTACCCTTCCTTTTTTCATGCTCTCCCCATCAATTATAATTTATTTATTTATTGGTTCAAGTTCAACCCTTTTCTTTTTCTATTAATTTTAATATATACTGCGTACATTTTCTTGATATTGTGTATATACCTGATGAGACATAATCGTTCAGGCTTAGCCGGCCTCCGACCACACTCACAGGGGTCTCCCCGTACCTGGCTGCGGGTTTTTTGCTCTCCCCCATGTCCTGAAATTGATGCTGATGCAAACTAAGTTTCGAACTCTTGACCTCCAAGTGGTACTCATGTCCCTTGCCCAAAAGACTATACCCTGGAGGTCAAGGGTTCGAAACTTAATTTGCATCAGCATCAGTTTCAGGATATGGGGGAGCGTAAAAAACCCGCAACGGAGACCCCTGTGAGTTCACGTGGCTCCACGCGAAACGATCGTGGCTCATAAAAAAAGGCGCCCTTTTTGTCTAGGGGATGACTGTGACGTCCCGGACACAGCCGGACCGGCCAGCACATCCGTTTAAACTCATGATCTCCCCACCCCTGGCAGTGGGTTTTTGCCTTCCTCATGGTTTGAACTGGTGACCTCCAGGAGTAGTACACTGTCCGTGCACCATGGGTACCACTTGGGCTACTCCTGGAGGTCACCAGTTCAAACCATGGGGAAGGCAAAAACCCACTGCCAGGGGTGAGGAGATCATGAGTTTAGATGGATGTGCTGGCCGGTCCAGCTGTGTCCGGGACGTCACAGTCATCCCCTTGACAAAAATGGCGCCTTTTCTGATGAGCCACGATCGTTTCACGTGGAGCCACGTGAACTCACAAGGGTCTCCTCGCACTTGGCTGCGGGTTTTTTGCTCTCCCTCACTCCCTGAAACTCAGCAAGTTTCGAACCCCTCACCTCCAGCATATGGCCATAAGGCGTGTGGAATGAGTACCATTTGAGCCAGCAGCCCAAGTGGTACTCATTCCCCACGCCTTATGGCCATATCCTGGAGGTCAGGGGTTCGAAACTTGCTGAGTTTCAGGGAGTGAGGGAGAGCAACAAACCCGCAGCCAGGTGCGGGGAGACCCCTGTAAGTTCACGTGGCTCAACGCGAAACGATCGTGGCTCATCAATACCATCGATCTATGATTATCAAACACTCATTATTGCCAACAAATTAAGGCAAATATTTCAAATACCATCCTTTCTTGATCATTAGTTCACATGTACCTTAATTGGTTTTAATTTCCTCAACATCTTAATAATTTTTATCAATATTTTAATTAATTAACCAAAAAAAAGGTGTTGGTTTATTTGCCTTTATCGAACCTTGAATATGATATTCTAAGGGCTTTTTTCTTTATATATGTTGTCTTTATATATAGTCCATGGTCGTGTGATGAGAAGATAAATTGCATTATGTTAATTTGTTCATATAATTTATAGATAATTGCTATTCACACCCCCATTTTCTCCATAAGCAGGCCATTCGGATTTCTCAATAGCACCCTTCAATTATTACAAAAATGTCATTATAAAATTCTACCTATTTTCCCTTTTTCTTACTATTAAGTACACTTCTGATTTTCATTTGATTCCAATATTTCTAAGTACACCCCCTACAATAATATTCATACACCCCCTATAATAATATTCATACACCCCTTACATTCTTCTCACAATACACATACATTCAAACATATTCATTCTCACATCTTCCAAATCTCTCTCTAAACCCTAAACCTCCAAATCATCTACATTGTTGGAAAGCACAACCATGGAGTATAAAGAATTGAAGGGAACAAATATTGTAAGTATTCTTATACCACAATGGCTTAATTTCTCGCATTTTAAGAAGCACACACGAATGACCTAGGTTGGTAATGTTCGGTCAGTAATGATAGAACACACTATGAGGTGTTCGGTCACTGATGGCCGAACAACCCTAAGTGTGTTCTATTACTACTGACCGAACATTTCTTAAATTGTTCTAGTCATAACCGAACAATTCCTTAGGTGTTCTATCACTGGTGGCCGAACACTTCATCCTAGTGTTCTATCATCAGAGAGGCCGAACACTACTGCTTTGTTTTTTATTGATGTATTTTTGTAACTATTAACATGATTCAAACACTTTGTCTACGGAGGCTAGTGTTGATTGTCCTAAAAATAATCAAGAAATTGGGTAAATTGTTGTTCTTCTTCATTCTCCTCCACGTGGTCCTCCTCATATTCCTCCTCATGTACATCCTCAACATACTCTGCTTCTCTTTCATGATTAGTGTGATGAATCTCTTGTTCAGGTCGTTGATACTCTAGTACTGGTTGTTGCATTCCCTCAAGTTCTCGTCATTGACGTTCTCTCCTATTTGATGTTGTAGGTCTTCTCCTCGCATATTTTTGTTCCAAAAATAAAAAAATTCATCTATTAGATCAATGCAATCAACAATGGTAAAGAACACAAACAAATTAAGAGTACAACAAAAAAATGACCAATGTCCTAGACTTGTTCGGCAAGCAAAGACTGAACATCAGAAGAAGTGTTCGGTCAGTACCGACTGAACACCTATTGTGATGTTCGGTTAGATTGAACAACTTTGGTGGTGTTCGGTCAGTACCAACCGCACAACTTAAGAGGTGTTCGGTTGGTACTGACCGAACACTACCAAAGGTGTTTAACTAATCATGTCTGAACAATATAGGCCCATATCATTTCAAAATTCAACCTAAAATGCAAAAAACAATTATACAAACCACCAATTTTAAACTCAAATTGGAAATAAAATCATAGCTAACTTAATCCTAAAAATTATTTAACATACAACTTGCAAAACAAGTGATATTAAGTGCAAAATAGTACATACCTGAGCCACCTCTTGCTAGTTGTTCAGACATTGTGCTTGAATGTGTTTCTTCTTCTTTGTTTTTGCAAATGTTTAGCCTTGGGTTTTTTCTTCTTCAGAGTCTCAACAATGCTTCCGTAGTTGGTTTATTTCCTATTCTGCGTAAGGGGGTTGGGGTGTATTGGGTTGGGGGTGTCTCAACAAAAGGTGATTGGATGATGGAAGGGGGTGTACTTAATAATGTTGGGTTGTTTATTCAAAATAAGTAGAGGCGTAAAATAGAAAATTGAGTGGGGTATACTTAGTACTTAGAGAAGTTTACAATTTAGGGGGGGTGTACTTAGAGAAGGAGTGTATTTGGAGAAAAGGAGGAATGCGAATAGCGATTCTTTAACTTATATAGGTGTAACAAATTTATGAAAAAGATAAGATTTTATTGGAGAAAGTCGTAATTTATTACATAAGTTACGATTGATGGTTTGTTATTGATCACTATTAATTGAAAGGGCCCATTAGTTGTCATATTTCTTTTAGCAAGCAAACAAACAAATCAAAAAAGAATTGAAGCACCCAAACAAACATCCCTCCTAACTCCCAACAATGATCTCAAATGATTGAATTATTAGATACATACAAAAAATTAAAGATTGATCACAAAACTACAACTACAAGCAAATTAAATATTCTTAGATATCCATTATTTATTTAGAGTTCTCTTTTATGTTTTCTAAAACTTTTTTGACAAAGTGTTTGCGCAAGAGATGGGATAGCTTTGTGGAAAGAAATTCTCTCACTTGTACTTTTTAATCCACAACTTCTTAACTTCTCATGCTTCCATGTGAGATCTCTCTCTTTCTCACACACACACACACACACACACACACACTTGTTTAATACAATTAGAGTACTTGTGTATATAATTAAATAAGGGAATAAAGTCATAAAGATTGTCCAATATTCATAAACTGAATATACTTTGCTCAAAAAGAAAAAAACAAAATAAAACAAGAACTAAATTGAGAATCTTCAATTGGGACCCTCTTTTAATCATATAACTTGAGCCAAACATCATATTCTTTAGAACAAAAAAATGATGTGTCACATTGTTTAAGGTCTCCATTGACCAAGAACATGCAAACTACTAATTCAGGAAACACACTTTATCGGAAAAAGGACGATAAACAAGAAAAATTAGTTTTGAACTTTTGATCTCTAACAATGAGATTAATTTACGGGTTTTACTGATAAGTGCTTTACATAGATTCTTATTCTTTAGCAATGTTCTAAAAACTGGCTTAGAAGCCTCCTAGGCCCTGAAAAATCAAGCAAATCAGCCAAAAAATCGCCTGGGTGCAAAATCGGTGCATAGGCGCCAAGCCTACAATTTTATTTTATTTTATTTTTTGTTTTTAAGATTTAGCCCTTTTTTAAAAAAAAATCGATTTAATTATTTGGTCATATATTTACTATTGATGCAGCAGTTGTTATAGACGTATGATGTATTGAGTTATTGAATATTGTTATTTTTTGTTTTGAACTTTGGTATTTTATTGTTAGTTTTAATCGTGTAATGTGATCATTAATTTTAGATTATTTAGTGATATTTGCTATTAGTATATTTGAAGGTTTAATGCTTGTTAATTAGGTACATCTGAAAAAGAAATTAAAAAAATTAAGGTAATTATGCCTTAATTCTAGGTTCTACCTAACAATTTTTAGAACATTGTTCTTTAGATATTTCCGTAAATGTGTACGTTCCTAATCTATTGAAGGATCACTGTTTAATAAAAGGGTTTATTACGCTAAAGATTTTCCAATGAAATATTCTTTTCTTGGTAGAGTGCCATATATATATATATATATATATATAGGACGTCATTAAGGGGTGGCCCAGTGGTAGAACTGGGACTTCACAAAGTGTGAGGTCTCAGGTTCCAAATCTTTTTCTTCGCTCAAAATCTCTATAGACGTCAATTAGTTACAATTTCCTATCCTATTTGTGGTCATAACATTTGTTTCGTCATTAGTGCAAAACACCATATCATATCGAAAGCAAGAAAAATAAAGTATCTTTTTTTATGAATTCTGTGCTATTTGGAGCTTTAGTTTGCCCAATAATAGTTTTGATGTAACCATGTTAAAAGTTGAGTCCCTAATCTCCTTAACGTTTGACTTCGACTCTCAAGTTCATGTAATAGGTTTACTTTTATTTTTTGGTAAGTGTTTAATAGGTTTATGAGAATTTTAACACTATCAAATCATTTGATTAATTGAGTTTCACTGAAAAAATATATAGCAGTTTTAGACCAGTAAAACACCAATTAAGCAGTACTTTCAAAATGATAGGACTTTAAACCGATAAAGGTGCCTCCTTTTTTCAATGTTGAACCTTTGAAATTTTGGACTTCTTTGTGTATTTGAAAAGGTGTCTATCTCATCAGTTTCAATGCTTTTGGAGCACTACATTAGCTGGCTGATTCATTGAATATTTTCTCATTTCAACGTAGTTGACAAAAAAAAAAAAAAAAACATACTATGCAAGTACTTATTCGAAATCAGTCTTTTTTAAAATCAATTTGGTAGATAAAGGAGTCAAATCTAAACTTTATTTTATATCCTACTGTTCTTGCAAAAACAAAAGTTAGATTTAACTCGGGTTGTTTACACCAGGCAGATGAAATAGTGAGAATTATCCAAACTTGAAACCCTACAAAACATTGAGAATGAAAATTAAACCCCTAAACCAAAATCTTTCTCAAATGCTCCCTCAGATCTCTCTACATCTCCCCCTCTCCCCTTCCAAACCAAGAAAAAGGAAAGAAAAAGTTTGTCTTTCTTCAATTTCTTATTTGTAAAAGTTCTTTGAGAATTAATTAGGTTAAGACAACATTAGAAAAAGAAATACAATTGTTGATTAATGTCGTTGCCAATAGCTTAACGGCTTGGGTTCACTCGATAAGTTCACAATAATCCTAGTATTTTGTTGAATGATTGTTCCAAAAAACTCAAGATCAGATAGGTTAAGCTCAGGGATCAGCTTCATTGATAAATACATTGAATTTTAATTTACTTTAAGGCCATTACATTTGAATCAAGAGTTAAACTTGAAGACAAGTCTATCTACCACTCAAAACCATTCACGTATTCTAAATAAATTCCAACTTAAACTTTATAAAACTTTAGAGCACGCGTGATTGCAAACTAATGACAAATTATGATTGATAATTATGATTGATCAACGCGGTAGCCGCATAAATTTATTACACCCACCTCAGAAAGTTTGATTCCATCAATTTTATTAGATGAAAAAGGAGCAATGGGAATATGAGATTGTGATCCCTTCAAAAGGTGCCATCAAAATAGCAAGTAGACTTCTCACAAGCTGGCTTAGTACTAGCTTTCTAGCATGGTTGCAGGAGCCATGGCATGGCAATACTTATAAAAGGCACATATCCCCAATATTTGTACAATATATAATGAATGCTCTCTCTCTCTCACACACACACACAGAGAAACACACATATGTTGATTAATAAAGATTATCATAAAGGGAAGATGACAATTTTAATTTGGAAAGATGATTGTACTCTAATTCCAAAGCCATTGGAGAAATATCATAAGAAGAACCAAACACTAGCTTCTCATTCTTGCATGAAAAGAAGAGACTTTAGTGTACTAAGCCAAGGTTCCATGCACATGCAACTCTTCTTCTCCTTCTTTCTTTCTTCTTCCCCATAACTTTTATGCCCCTCTTTCATACCCATTACCCACTACCACTCTTTATGATTGAATCCATTAAAAAGTATTGCATTATTATATAGAAAAATTGTTATTTGTACTCTATGTTTCAATCAAGACACTATATTATACAGTACATCATGTATAAATGTAATAAAAGACTACATAGAGTAGTTTGGTTAAAAGATGAATTAAGAATAGCACTAATCAATCAATAACATATTTATATTATGGATCAAAAAAAAAAAAAAATTTAACTTTTGCTTTATTGTCATGCTACAAATTACAATGGCATGTTAAAGATATGGTTTGTGGAATTCAAGTAAGTGTGGTCCAAAGAATTAAATTTGCAATCTCAATGCTAGCTAGGAACACTAGTTTTCTCAAATAAATATAACTAACAATCTCAATGTGAATAAACAAAATTCTTTTCCAAGGGCTGTGGTTCCAAATTCCAACTGCAGGGAGAAAGTGAGCCCCCCACAGGTGCAACTAGGGGTTCAAGGTCACCTACTCCACATGGGCACATTCCGCGCGCGGACATTAAAGCCACCGCCGTGTTTTTGCTTTTAAGAAACGCGCTCACTAATTTGGTCCTAAGGCTCCTTAAATTCTTCATGTAATTTGTATAGTTGACTTGCACTGTTTCACGTCGACAATCTTTCTTTATAACAGTTTAAACTTGTAAATCAGTCGACGATAGAACATGACCTTATTATAGGCAGGCAAAGGACCACTCAGTGGGATGATGGTAGAGTCGAGGTGCAAATGTCGACCTAATTGGTTTGATTGAAATACACATGCATAGAGTATCAACATAATCGATCGTAGTGAAATGAGAGCTTGACTGATCAAGTGTACAATGATGTATGCATCAGACGCTTATATCCATACACAAAATTAATTTATTTGGTGCAAGAAATTAACATATTTATGCAGTCGCTGATTTGAATAAAAAGAGCGAATTTAAAGAGCCTATTGCCGAAAGTTAGTACTAAAAAAAAAAAAAAAGGCTAAAATATAGTTTGAATTTTAATTACTTTGAAGTTCGTATAATTTGTAGATTAAGCATTGCCACTTCATTTGGAGGCTAATTAATTACCAAACATCATTTTGTACTTAATTGAGTTCAGGAATGATTCTAACTTTATATCCAAACCATTAAACTTAACACAACGAGCTTTAATTTGTGTTAAACTAATTAATGGTGTGTACTATTAAAAAAGAAAGCTTTTCCTCCACTGGAAGTTGCCAAGAACTAGGGGCGTTGATTGTGCTTGTGTAACACAAAAACAAATCAGAAAAAGTTGAACAGAAATTAAGTGCACAGACTGGAAGTTGTTCATCAATTCTTTCTTAAACAAAACACCTCCATAAGGTCTCTTCACTTTCGACAAGTAAGTGCAGCTCAGGTGGTAAGACGCTTCACCTACAACCGATAGGTTGTGGGTTCGAGTCACCAAAGGATAAGTGTGGAACCACTATTGATCCCAATTTTTTTAAAAAAAAAAAGAAAAAAAAAAAAGGTCTCTTCACTTCCAAAAGCAGGCTTTGCCTTATCTATTATCTGGACAATATGCTTGAGCCAGTTGCATTTTTATGGAAATAAAAAGTTGGTTAAATTCCACTTTCCCACCTGGTGCCCCAGTTAGATGCACGGATTCACCATAGGTTTGGATCTATAACAGTGGCATCCCCTACGAGTGTTGGAGAATTTTCTCCTTTAACCATTTTGTCCGACTTAGAAGAGTACTATCTGTCCAGCCCAATGCATGAGACTCCCGTCTTTCTAGGGTTTGAAAAGGATCTAATATACGCAGTCTTACTCTACAAATTGACACTACAAATTGACAATACTATTGAAAGATTTGAAACTCAAAAAAGACTTTTCCACCCTAAGGTGAGCCATTAGGATAGTGAGATAGATCGAATATCATGTGTGATATTTGAATTAAGGGGTGTCTTTGGCTTTCGTAGAGTGGACTGGTTGGATCAAGGAGGAGCTAGCCCCGAGAATATTTGCCATACTTGCCTAGAATTTCGGTCTTCATTCACATGTAGATCATTTTGATACAACTTTTATCTATCTATCAAGACCTTTTGTTGGACAATCAGTTCTAAATTTGTATCATTCTGTATTCAAGTTTTCAACTACATTGTGTACACTCTTCTCATTTCAGATGCCTAAATTATCTATTTACTTATTTGATTTTTATTGAGTATTGATCAAATTTCCGTTATCCCAACTCTTAACAATGACTCCTATTGGTCCTAGGGGTAATGGAGTTATCCAAATGTATGGGGTGGAGTGCAATTATCCAAACTAATTGACCCAAACTGCAGGGATTGGATGTGGAATCAATCCGAAATCAAGTACGTAACAGTATTTTTTTAAAAATTTTATTTATCCTAAGAAGCGAGTGAACAGATTGAAACCTCAAAACATCACATTTGTATGGGTTACATAGAATTAACATGTCAACACTGGAATCAAAGTTAGCGAGGACAACCACTTTCTCCACTTCATATCTAGGCTCGTTTTCAGTACACAAGTAACACCGGGCAAAATGAAATAAAGAAGTGGAAGCATATATATATATATATATATATATATATATATATACTTTGAGTAAAGGAAAAGGTTCTTTTACCCTATAATTTTCTTTAACACAAAAGTGGAAGGAAAAGAAGTACTCCAATAGTTATTAAATATTGAACTGTTTTGTCCTTAGAGCCACATCTCTCCAATTTCTATCAGGACAACTGGAACAATAGAAATGTACAATTTCACTTATGGCATGCGAGACTAATAATAACTTGACAAAGTTGAAATAGGAGGAGATTATAAGAATAGAGTGGAACAAACAAAGGGAAGAGAGAGAATAGTTTCATTTTCCAAGGAATATACCCTTCCCTTCCTTGAAAATTTCGGTGCATATAATTAAGAAAGAGTACGAATGAAACAGAGTAAACAGGAAAAACGTGATGAGGAGTGAGTCAGTGAGTCAATGTAAGATTACAAGGCCTTGCCTTGAAAGAAATATTGGACCAGTGGATTGCAGGGGAACCATGTGCCACCCCTTTGCTCATTTTCCTTGTAGGGTATAGTGTGTGGACACTCCATATATATATATAGGCTTACTCATGCCTTAACTTGCAACTGAAAGAGATGCTTTTATCCTACATATTTATTAACATGAATATTTTGCTTAGATTTCAACGGCGTCATTAGTTATTGACTCGATCAGATTACTGAAACATGAATAAGCGTATGTATGTCATGATTTGCGCAAAAAGTCAAATCAAATCTTTAAAGTACTCCATGGTTTCTAGAATTTGTATCCCCTCAGTAGATAGATGATTTGGTTATGAAGGACAAGCAGCTTTGTTACCGGAAGCATCAGCTAAAAGCTTAACTCCCTGTTTCAACTAATTATCGTGTCCATCAAGAATAAATCGACACTCTTTTGTGTGTGTGTGTGTGTATGCCCTCTGAATGGAGAGGGTTCGAATCCTGGGGCATTATGACTTCACAATGACCAAGGATTAGTAGTATGTTTATGACTTAATTATGACAAACATATGTATATATATATATATATATATATATAAGTCGGCCAAAGATTTATCATTTGAGAAAGAGGCTCTCATTTTCCAATCCCAATCACATGGACCTCTCATGGCCAACTTCCCTATTTATACCTCTCCATCCCCCTCTAACCCCCTCCACATATTTCCTTTCAACCAAACCACATTCCATTCCCTTCTTCTTCTCTCTTCTTTGTCCTATGTCCTATCCATTTCAAGTTAGATAAACTATTCCCATACTTGGAAACCTTTCTAGTCCTATTCTCCTTTTCCTCTATATCCCATCTGCTCTTCCTATTACTCATACTCGTCGACGTATACCACTCATCGTAAAGCTACCTCTCTCTTGTTGCTTTCAAATATTTTCTTGATGCACTGCAGTAATAATCTCGATACAACAATGGGTCATACTTTTGAACATGGGGGAGATGACCTCTTTGCTCGTCGCTGCATCTTAGTAAATGGACCGGTCATCATAGGGGCTGGACCATCCGGTTTGGCGGTAGCTGCCGGACTTAAGAAGCAAGGCGTACCTTTCATAATCCTCGACCGAGCCAACTGCATTGCCTCTCTATGGCAGAACAAGACCTATGATCGCCTCAAGCTTCACCTCCCCAAACAATTCTGCCAACTACCCTATTTCCCATTCCCACCCAACTTCCCTGAATACCCATCAAAATACCAATTCATCAACTACCTCGAATCCTATGCCAAACACTTTGAAATCAGCCCACGTTTCAATGAGTCAGTTCAGTCGGCCAAGTATGATGAAACTTGCGGCTTATGGCGCATAAGGACCGTAACGAATGATTGTCCAATAATTGGGGAGGTTGAGTATATATGTAGGTGGCTAGTTGTGGCAACAGGAGAGAATGCGGAGAAAGTTGTGCCTGAATTTGAAGGATTACAAGAGTTTGGTGGACACGTCATGCATGCTTGTGACTATAGGTCAGGGGAGGCTTATCAAGGAAAGAAGGTATTGGTTGTTGGTTGTGGGAATTCAGGCATGGAGGTCTCTCTTGATCTTTGCCACCACAATGCTACTCCATCAATGGTGGTACGAAGCTCGGTAAGTTCTAAAATAAAGTCAACTAATATTTTAAACATCAGAACCACGCCATTTCGTATAAAAATTCTGTAGCAGTCATATTTATTAGTAATTTAGTATTACCATGTGCAAATTTTAAGTAGGTTATTTACTTTCTTTATTTCCCCTGATTTCATTTACAGGTTCATGTGCTGCCAAGGGAAATTCTTGGAAAATCTACGTTCGAGTTAGCAGTTTCAATGATGAAATGGTTGCCAGTAAGGACTGTCGATAAGATATTGCTGGTTATTGCAAGGATGGCACTTGGAAACTTAGAAAAGCATGGTCTAAAGAGGCCATCAATGGGTCCATTACAGCTCAAGAATACTGAAGGAAAGACCCCTGTTTTGGATATTGGTGCTCTGCAAAAGATCAGATCTGGGAAAATCAAGATTGTCCCTGGAATCCAGAAATTTTCTCGGGGTAAAGTCGAGCTTGTCAATGGACAAATACTAGAGATTGACTCTGTTATTTTGGCAACAGGGTATTGCAGCAATGTTCCTTCCTGGTTGAAGGTGAGATATATTTTATTTATACTTGTTTTATATTATTTTAAAGAAAATTTATATCTCAGGGTAGTTTTTCTAGATATGGATTCATGTGACCGTTATGGAAGTTGGGTTTCTTGTAGATTCCCTGTACCTATATTAGTAATCCTGTTACTGATCAGGTTATTGGGCTCTGTTTGGTTGTTGTACCATATTTCAATTTAAACATTTTATTTATAAATAAAAAATAAAAGATCTTCAGAAGTTTCTTCAAATATCCAATACTGTTTTCCCTAAATATATTGATTTTTCCAAGAAAGACTGATAAGTAGATAGATTGGCAGTGGTTTTTTGCGGCCTTTCGTCTGTTACAGACAGTGAATTACCCTTTATACCCCCCTCAAGTTCATTGGGTCTTCTTAGTTTTATGGGAAAAAGAAGGATAAATGGGCTAAACTTGTTTTGATTGTGTTGCACTTACAGGAAAATGATTTCTTTTCCAAGGAGGGGTTTCCAGTAACTCCATTTCCAAATGGATGGAAAGGAAAGGCAGGGATCTACACAGTTGGATTCACAAGGAGAGGCCTCTCCGGTGCATCCTTAGATGCCATTAGAGTAGCACAAGACATTGGCCAAATCTGGAGAGAAGAAACGAAGCAAACAAAGCATTCTGTCGCCGTCTCTTGTCATGGACGATGCAAATCACATTGCTAATGAGTAAATTTTATGGATTTAAAGGACGATTAAAAAAATACCCCTAATCCTAGATTGATATTTTTATTTGTCAGTTGACAGACAAATAAAAATTTAGAAAAAGTTTGTGTAGAGAAAGAATGTAACAAGAAAAGCGACATGAAAAAGAGAGTTAGCCCTCTCCGGATAAGACCCGAGTCCAAGTATGATTCGGCATTGTGTACAAAGGAAGATGAGGCTTTTTCATTTTTGTGTTTAGAGGATCTTGTATAAATATGTTGAATTTATCATAGATTTATAGTGTAACATATACTCTCTCCATCCTAACCACCAAGTCCTTGAATGGTTTGGGCATTGTGTACAAAGGAAGATGAGGTTTCTTTTAATTTCTTGTTAGAGGTTCTTATTTAAGGATTTGGGATTTGGAAATCTCTCTGTTTGATTCATTTGCAAACTTTTTCATTTCCTCAATTTCAATAAGATCAATGTGGGACTTCACTGGCCCCAAGTTACTAAACTAAGCTGTCTCACTAAGAGCCCATTTGTTCGTGCGTTGACCTCCTTAACTTAGCATTTGCGGTAGAAAAAGCTATGTTTTCAAAATGCAGCTGCGTTTTAAAACGCTAGAGTTCTTAGCTTTTTCCCAAAGCGCAGTTGAAAAAAAAAAACTACGTTTTGACATAATATCTCAATCGCATTTATAAAGAAAAAGGTTGCGTTTTAAATAATCAGCATTTTCAAAACGCAACGCTGCATTTTGAAAACTACACCAAACATGCTCTAAGAGTTTCTACTATTAAATAACTTGAGACGAGGGATTTTCTATACAAACAATCATTTCTCGAAGTTGGAGTAATCTTAGCATCGTACAATGCAAATAAGTCGTGGAGCCAAAAAAGTCTCTAAAACTTGGAGTAATCATAGGATCGTACAATACAAATAAGTGGTGGAGTCAAATAATAAGTCTCTAAAACGCTTGGTGCATAATCTTTGAGGCATCTTTGGTAGTACATATCATTAAATAATGCTGTGTGTAAACTGTAAAGAAAGGGACTCTCTCTTCACATCCAGAAATTTGGTCCACCTTGTGATTAATACAACTGATGGGCTCTAGGTCCAGAATCTGGTCCACCTAACCTAGGGCCCAATAAATATTGTGGGCCCAGTGTCCATTATACCCCCAACACCACTATTCTCTTTATTATGATACAGACCCTTGACTGGTTTTTACATAGGAAGTAGAGAAGTATATATATATATATAATATATATATAAATAAAAACTTCCAACTTAGATCTCCCATGGAGCTCAAATCACATGGATAGAGCCCACAGGAAGAACATATATATCCCCGCCTTCTTCTTTAATATTACCATGTGATGTGAGTATCAGTATAGGTGAAGTAGTCTCTAGCTAGCTAGTTTCTTGTCAATATTAAGCATAAGTCCAACATAGTATTTCACCTCTAAAAAAACTATGTGCTTCAAAGACCTACAACTCAACGGGTCCCACTCTAATTAACTCACTTGTGAGTAGTAGTCAAAATAGAAGAATCCAACACTGATTAAGAATGCTCGATTAGACTTGAAGAGGTTCAGATCATCAAAAAATAAAAGAGAGACATTTTAGATAATAATATTATAACACCGAGACCAAATTGTGTTGGAGATCCTCTCATTTTCAATTTGACTCATAAAATATCTTGGAGCCCGTTTGGTAGAGCGTTTTGGCCAAAACGCAGGGATAAAACACAGTTTATTTACAAAAAATGTGTTTCAATACTGCGGCAGAAAACGCAGCTGCGTTTTAAAACGCTGGAATTCCCAGTTTTTTCCCAAAACGCTCCTAGGAAAAAAAAAAACTGTGTATTGAAGTGATATCCCAAACGTATTTATAAGGAAAGAACTGCGTTTTTTAAAACGCTGTACCAAACGGGCCCTTGATCATAAAATAACTTGAACATAATCGAGACAGACTAACCCGTGTCAACGTTGAACAACTCAATAAGAATCTTGGTTAGCTGAGCTCGAGATCTCAAAGCTTTCCCCAACTACACACCACTTGCTCCCCCCTTACTGAAATTCCAGATTGGCCAATATCTGCATGAGTCATACTCATACAATCATCATCACTTTCACTTTCACTTGCATACATGTATAGATAACTCAAATAAATTTGTCCAAGACAAGAAATTGGATGAATCACTTCATTCAATTCCCAAGTCTTAATTGACAAAACCCAAACTCTCTTCATCCACTTGTACAAATCAAAGCACATAAACACTTATGCTCACTTCCAAACTTACCAACTTGCCTATTTAAAACATGCAAGGGGAAGAAAAAAAAAACAAAAATTTATTTCCAACCAAAATCTACCTCCCCAAGTTGAACAACTCAGGAAATTGTTTAGAGCATCAATCCAAGAAAAAATCACCCATTTTCATTCTTCTTTTCCCTTCCACGCATTTTTGTTCATTGATTCTATTAAGGAAAAACAACGGAAAAGAAAAGAAGCGTCCCTTCCATCGTCTTTTCTTTCTCTTGGAATGATTTCTGGCTATAAATGTTTCAAAAAACTGCAATACCTAAAGGAAATTTGTGAAATTAAGAGTTCCCTCTTCCTTTCCTTCATATTATGATTATTTTATCCCGGCTTTCTTGGTACAGAACAAATATATTTCAACCAAGTTTCCCTCAACAAATCCCCAAATCTAATGGAGCTTTAGGTTTTCCATTTTCTTTTCAATTTAGTGATTTTGTTTTTAAATATTTTTTCCAATGTGGGGACTATAGTATCTATTGTACTTTTTCTTGCTTTCCTAGTGTTAGTGTGTATGTGGTGTTAGTAAGTTTAACAGAGAAGAAAAAAATCTAGGTTTGTGTTTGTGTGTGTATATCATAAAAGAAAGTTGCAACTTCAGTATATCAGCATGTGATCCCACCAGACACAATCACAAGTTAAATAACATGCAACTTCTGTCATTTATGTTCCCTTTTCCCCAATCCCAACAAGAACAAATTCTTTTGTCATTCAGCTTGAAAAAGAAAAAATTAGATGAATATATATTTTCTTGTAGAAAAAAAAAAGAAAAAGAAAAAGAAAAAAGCAGATACATAGACACCCCATATGACTCTCCATGCCGTTAATTCAAACATGCAGAAACCTTATATCTCAATGGCCCATGAAAATTTGCTTTTTTCCTTTCCCCACACTAGAATTAAAAAAATAATGCAAGTCAAATTCAAACCCCTCATGAGCACCCAAGGTTACGAGCTCAAGGGTTTGTACTAGTTCCAGCTTGTGTAACATGGGAACTACAGTTGTACTGTGTCCTTTTCCCCGATGGAGCTTCTATGGTTTTTGTCTAACCCTACAACTTCTTCAGTGGACACACACTAATAGAACAGATGGGGTATCCACCAACCTCAACCATGGTTACTCGCATCACAGGAATGAATGCCCATTCCTTTTTGTTGCACTGCATCTCTTGCACCTGATCTAGCTGTGAGTAGGTTATATAATGTTGCTCATTTGTCACTTCCTCTTCACTTCTTCCTAGTAGTTCTGCTAGCTTGCAGAGCTGTACGGATAAGCCGTCAGACACCTGAATCTATTCCCATACTATCTCCTTAATGCTACTATTAGCACTCTAAAAACAGCTGCAGGCACTTGAGGATGACATAATACCACATTCACTGTGTGTTTGTGCTCACGCCTCTCGTGAAATTTTATACTAGTCTAATGCTCAGTTACTAAATTTGACTTCACAATATTTCTCCTATCCTATTAAGGAACAAACCAGAACATGTCGAAACAAGAGGTGTTGCCTTGAACAGCCTTAACACGATTCAATGAGTCAGCATGAGAACCAACAAAAGTGGACGTTCTCAAAGTTAAATATTGAACATGCCACTCTTCGGGAAAAAAAATATATAAATATTTATACAGATTTGAGTGCACATATTACTGCTAATCACCAAACAAATGTCCATCTTCACATGGACAAAGCAGGCGAAGGACACATCTCATACGGAATAAAAGGAGAAATAAGAAAACCTGCATTCAGAGTTTCACGTACATGAAAGTGCCAGCTGTATTCCAAAAAATTTCAAATAAACAAAAATCATTTGGCGGAGAGCATCTGATCGATTTCACCATTCTTATTGTAGGCAGCCACAATTTTCTTTGCATAAGATGGCATGTGTCGATCAGCTCTGCATTCATGAGCATTTCAGAATGTAAAGAGCATTCCTCTCGCTAAATATCTAGGATAAACTGCCAAAAGGCATACCTTTCTTTTCCCCAAGTGCGATTTACATAAAGATAGTTCCTGATCGTATGGTAATCAAGAGAGTAACGAGCAAATTCTAGACCCTTTGGGCCAATCTGAGCCAAGAGAACCAAGTTAGAATATTGGCATTTTTTAGTTTCCATGATCACTACATGTAGGATTAAGAAAGAATACTTACTAAGTTCAGAAAAATGCAATGAGATTACCAATAAACTTTGGAGCAGGCTGCGAAGGACCCTTCCCTGAATAATGACATAAGCTTCCAAGTTGTTAAGATTATAAGATAGGTGAAGAAAATTCACAAGGTACGTATGAAACTGAACTAGCTTAATGTTTCACAAATAACCGTGACAAGGAGCTCTTTAAAATTTAACCATTCACAATGCAAGATAGTTTTGAATTCTGCTCATGTGGGTCATAAGTAGATTATGGACAATAGTAAAATGGGCACCATGAGAGATCAAGTTGCTAACAAATTTGCACCATCATATCTTTTGCCAAAATTTTCCTGAAAGTAAAAAGGGGTTCCAATTAAATGGTCAATGGTGAAGACAAGTTTTCATTTTAGGGGGCCAAGAGTGAAAAAATGCAATAGTCGATGACCGTGATGACAACGAATAGTCAAATAAATAATTATTTACTTAGTCAGATCACTACGAACATGAATCCAAAATCCAAATTGAATAGCGGAGAAGGATTCAGGTAGCCGATCCCAAGTGATTAGGATCAAGGCTGAGTTGGATTGACTTGAGTTGGGACTTCTTATATTAAATTTCTTTCTGTTATGCTGAAACCAAAATTAAAAAACACACCTACAATTTAAGAATTAGAGCATTCTATAATAAATTTTTTAAAACTTGAGATACATTAATTATCAGCACCAAAACTACCAGAGTTAGATAACAAATAAGAAAAGGCTCAAGTATTCCAACTTGAATGAAAGCTTGATAAATATTGGACATGTCCGAAGCCTTGGATAATCATTATCTTCTTGACTTTGAATCGAAGCTCATACATGCAAACAGAACCGTGTATATAATATGTATATATTGGTTATTTATTAACATGTCCCAAGCGTCACACATTGCTTAAAATTTCCATTTCAGCGTCTTGTTGCCAATATCAGATTGTTAGCGTGTCGGTATCGGTACTTCTTAAGTCCAATGGTATAAAAAAAGTCATGTTTTATATGATAACTGTAAAGGAGATACCATTACATACCCAACTTAGCATTATCATCTGCCTTCACGGTTTCCATAACAAATGGGCGTCTCTCACCCTGAAATAAATAATTGTATATTAGGCCAGACTTACTACTGACAAAACATTTAAAAGAGCGAAGTATAGATAAGCTTGGGAATTTTACTCCACTGATTGTTGGTGTAATCTCCAAAAGGTTTTTCACCAGGTTCAGCATTTCTCTTCCACGTTCATTTCTGCCAATTGACAGGGAAAAAATCAACAATCATCTTACCTTCTATTTTGCATGTAGCTATATTGACTCCTCAATTGTTTATGTGCACTCTTTTTACTGTTTGACGTTGTGAAGGTATAATTACATCCCCTTCGACTTCAGATAATGAAAACGAGAGGATTATCTATCCTTCCATGTGGACTTCAAGAGGGTATAGTCGTTCTTCAACTCATGAAGAGCAAGAAGACTGCAGACGGTAACTAGAGTGACAGATTAAGAAAAATAGCAGCTGAAGTACATTAGCTAATCGCCAGTTTACCTGACAGTAATATATTGTGGATGTTGTGACATGCTGATTCCAGCATACTTCGGCACCCCCATGTATCCCACCACCAAATCCTGGGAATAGCCAAACAAGTAAAGAACAGGTTATAAATTGCCTTTATGTTAGCAAAAGAAACAAGAATTCTTTTCAGTGTTCATAACAGTTATTATGATTTTCTAAGCTGACAACCTAACTAGACAATTGAAATCAGAGTTAGAGGGGTTTATCCAAAATGAAAATACAAGCCACATGTATAGCCAGCTAGAGAGAGAGAGGAAGAAGAACGAATATAATTAATGTCACATAAGAGAGCGTCAAACATATCATTAAGCCTTTGATATGCAAACTTGCACTTCTGGTGTTCGAATACAAGTAAGAAGATAAGAAAAAGAAGCGAAAGCTCCATAATTCTCATCACTTTCAAAAACATTTGCCTACGTGCTACAAGTCGTGATATTTTTATCCTGACCAATTTATGTGAGCTTGATAATCTTTCAAATCAAAGATTTTTACAGCAACTCAAACTTCTAAATCACAGGAAACAAATCTTTTATGGGTTATGCTAACAAGTGCACTAAGGGCAGATGTTAATAATACAGTTTCAGAAAGGGTTTGTATTATCATCAATACAAAAGTGGGTGGGGTGGGTGGGGGGCAAAGCATTGAGGGATGTTTCCAATCCACTTTCTAAAACTGTATTTGTAACAAGTGTCCTAACTGCACTTGTTAGCATTTTCCATCTTTTATATTGCAATGACAGTCAATTGGTTTGCTTCAGGTGAAGAAACATCCAAATATGTTGCTATAAGGATTTGAAAAGCACAATTCAGCAACCAGTACAAAAAGCCAGGATAAACAAAACGAAAGCAAGTGATTTTGACATGGGCCATATAGAAATACAATGTCATGTTATTTTACAGTGCAGTGAAACACTCACCGCTAGTCCATTTGTGTAGTCAAAGCAGCTGTAAAAGAAATGAAGAATTTGACATGTTAAGATGGCTTCAGCTAAAGAGTAGGTAAAAAGAACCATTGTTAAGACACCACTAATTTAAAGATTCAGTAAAGCCAACTCATGGGAAGTTCACATGGGGAAATAGTTGTACAGCCACTTTGTAAAGGGTACATGTGGCATTCAAAGTAAATCACTGAACTGTCTATTTTCCAAGTTGAACAATAGTCACATCGTATTGATATCTTCCTGTATAACAAGGACTGTTCATTTAACTCATCATACCCGTGTAGTACATGATCCACGTGGACATGGGTGTGGGATCCATGTCCAAATCTTCAAGGTTTAATCTGGACACTCCGGCTCATGATTTTCAAGTCATTGAATTTTTAAAAATGAAGCTAGTAAACTGTCAACTATTTTTAGACACCCAAAGTTTTAATAGATTCGACTAATTTCAATATCACATCCATCATATATACTCCATTCCTGAAAGAGAGTCCATCTTTCCTTGTTTGAAAAGTCAAGTATCATATGCTCTATGCTCTTTTTTCTTCATTTTTGCCCATGGGTTTATTAGGCTACTTTTCATACTTAACTTGCAGTCAAATCAATTTTAAGGGCAAAAGAGGAATGTAACAAATAAAAAACAATTTAGATTGCAGTCAATTTGATCTCCTTAATCTGTGTGCCCGACACTCTTTTGGGAACATAGAGAGTAACTAAAATATAGTAATGGAGTCCAAAATATACAGCCATAGGCCGTGTCCAAGTACCTGCACCCTATTTTCTGATCCTTTAGATACACCTACAAGTTGACACCATATTATTTGCGTCGTTATTACATTAGTTGCTCTAATTTGAGAATTTACACTATTACTTGTAGTATTGCTACTTGGATAAAAGAAGACATTTTATTGAGTTGAAATAGATAGGAATGTATAAAGCGAATAATGAGTCCACAAGGGAGCAAGTTTAAAAAGACCCAAATAGATGAAAGACTAGAGAACCCAAGGCAGTATGTCAAACCAAAACAACCTTCCAACTGCACAATTCCGAATAGGATTCCCCAAACAGTGCCCATAGCTGAAGACCGTAAAGAAGCCAAACTAAACAACCCCTATCTTTAACCAGCTATATAGGAATACACATTCTCTAAAAGAACCGGAATTCCTCTCCCACCAAATGCTTTTTTAAATCTTTTCATTGTTGCAACCACCACTAGAAGACAAAAGACATATAAGCAATCAAGAAGGGTGAATGTGTCGCGAAACCCATGATTCTTCGGGAACGCTAAATAACCCACACCACACCTCCTGGTACAAGGCAATGCAGAAATGGGTAATCATGAGCCTTGCCACGCTGCCTGGAAAGAACACAAATATCCAGGCAAAGGGCCTTATAAGGCCTATGATCCTGCCGCAAGTCGTACGGTGTTCAACCTGTAATACACTACAGCCCAAACAAAAGCCTTATATGTAAAAGGAACCTTGTTGAGTGTCTCCACAAGAGTCCAAACAAGTGTTACTCATGGAAGATCATCCCTTATTAACATGACGGACTTGAACGCAAAAAACTATTCACAAAATGATCCCATTTTTATCGAAAATAACATCTTCAAGATGATAGTTGAAAAAAAAAAAAAGAGAAATTATTTATCGGGTAGATACTTGGAAAACTTCGCACCACCCTCTTACGATGCCTACTTGGGCAATATGAATAAATAAATAAAATAAGTCCTGGATTTGAATTGGACAACTGCTCAATGACCGAAATAGTAGCTTCTATGTCAGATTTCTAACATAAAGATTAGCAGAACCTGTAACTATTTTATTTTTACGTTTTTAACATCATAGGGCTAGATTACTCGCTCTCCTAAAAGACTCATAAAATGGATTCTAAAATTAGCAGTAAAATTAACCAATACCACCCATGATATCCCAATCCCACATTAAAAGAGTGGGAAAAGTTTGAGTGGCTAATAAAGACTTATACTAGCTACTCCCAACTTGGGCATTAGCATTTTAATGAGCAAGGAGGCAACTAAGTATAAGTTGTTGTGCTAGCTAGCGATCAGTTTCAAGCCTGTGGTATTAAAAACGTTATGAGAGCCAACCCTGGCCATGATCATGTGGATTTAAACACACTCTGTTATGGACCCTAACAATGGGGGTCAAACATTCACTGATTCACATTCAATCCCCCAACGGGGGATACAATTTGGCAGTGGGCTTTGTGCAAATTCATGTTTACTGTGGAAGCATCCAAGGATTCAAGTAGGGAGAACAGTGATACCCCAATACGACAGCAGTGGAAAAGTTTAAATGACTTGCAAAGACTTGAAAGAAATCCTCAATTTAGCATTATGTAGCATTCTTTTCTGTTGATACTAGATACTGACAACTTGGCTTAAGCATTTTAACGGGCAATCTGGCCACACGTCATGATTTTTTTGTTGGGCCAGTTGGCGTTCAGGCCTAGGCCATTATCTCATGCTTTACCACATTCCCCATCCTCCTTCCAGTTTTGTTGCCATAAAATTTAGAGGCAGTCTTTACGAGATTGGAAGGTTTTAAGAAGAGTCTAGCAACGTTGTTAAATTACCAACTCATCTAAAAGCTTAAGCTGTTAGAGGACGGCCCAACAATGTAATTGTGCTAGATCCTTACCTACAGATATGATTAGTCAACAAAATTTTGAAAAAACACATAGTCTGTATACAGCAATGAAGTTATGATCGGATCAAAGATTCAGCAAGCATTATACAACCAAGACATTTGGAATATGTTTGATGATCGAGAAACATAACCAGAGATTACCTGTAGCAAGATGGTGCAATAACATCTACTAAATCATTTGCTGGTAGACAGAAATAGGGAACCTGCTTTAGTTAAATTTAAAGTTTGAGGAAGCAGATACCAGTAAGACTTAAAAGCCAAATACAAATTATGGGGGACATGTACCTCTTCAGTGTGGCCATCCAAATGCTTCAAATGAACCTATTAGAAGTTGATTGGTCCACCATTAGATAACAAGAGTGGGTAAGGAGATCATACTTTCTGAGATTACAAATCAAACCATGTTTATAGGTGTATATTTATGGGTCTTGCTAACAAGTTCCCTAATGCCACTTGTTTAGGTTTCCCTTAAATGGAAATAGGAACCATTACCAATACATTGGGGTTTGTTTACAATTCATTGGGGATGATTTTCAAAGCACTTATTACAGTTGAACATACTTATTTCTATCAAAAGTGTTTAACTGTAAGAATTTTATTTTCTTTAGAAATATTTTCAAAAATAATATGTACAACAATATTTTAAGAAACTGTAAACTTGAACTCTTTGAGAAGCTACAAATTACTTAAGTATTTTAAATGTTCGTGGTTACGAAGAGCAATTACATGGTCCTGACGCTAACATGCTGAATGTTATCTCTAACTCAAAAACATAACCAAGATTTCATGTTTATTATAGGGTTAAAGAACACTACTAGTCCCTGTACACTTTCTTGTATTAGTCCCTGTACACTTTCTCGTATTAGTCCCTGTACAATGCAAATGCATGCTAGTGACCAAAGTTGGTTGTTTTTGCACGCGGATGGTCCCTGAGCTGGATGTGGTTAGACTCCGGTCCATTAAGTGAGATTAGAGGGATCAAGTTGTACAAATTAAAAGTTCAAATTATTAATTGAACATCTTTTGTCCCTTTAATGCTTTTTAATACAGTAATTTTAATAAAACAAAATTAAAACCTCTCGCTCTAACCAAAACTCTCTCGCGGTTTTAGTCGGCTTCGGTTCCGATGGCGGCGAAAGCCACTATCGTGGTAACTAGACCCCTTTCTTTCGTCCTCTTCGCTAGAGGTCCCATTTTATTGGATATAATTTTTCTTTTGGTACTAGTACAGAGGGAGACAATAAAGCGACAACTACTGTAAATGGGTTAGGCAACTTGAAGAGGGAATTTATGATTTGGAGATGAAATTATGAAAGATTTTTTTAAAATTGTAATTCGTTAATGGTTGTTTGAGATCCGATAAAAAATTATGGATCCCGTCATTGGATTTTCAGAATTTCTAGTGTGTTTTTGTTTTTTGATTTTCTTTGAATTTTCTTTCATCATTAAGGTTTGGAGCATAAAAGTAAAAAAGATGTTCAATAATGCCCGAACCTTTTAATTTGTAGAATCTGACCCCTTTCATATTAATTAAAGGAACAGTTTCTAACAACATCCATTTCAAAGATCTTTGGTGTGCAAAAAGGGCGAACTTTGGTCACTCGCGTGCATTTGCGTTACAGATACCAGAAAGTTCAAAAGTACAACGACTAGTGGTGCACTTTCCCCTTCATTATATTTTCTCAATATCTACTGCCCCTCCATTAAGAGCACTCCTGATAGCTTGCCAGCACACCAAGTCACCAATTTCCCTGGCATTTATTAAAATTTCACTAAAGATCCACGAAAGGGAGTAACTTTATAAAAAATAAAAGAAAAGGAAGAAGATGAGAAGCCTGAAGCCAATTTCATTTCAGAAAAGTAATGAAATCAAGAAAATCACATACAAAACCTCCTCATTGTCCACAAGGAATAACATATAAGTCCTCATAAATGGTAGAAGATAACACTTGCTATGTGGGTCACTAAATGCTTGCGTAATGTTGTACTTAGGATAGGACATATGATATGGTGAAAAAGGTAACTCCGGTGATTTTGCTACATTTTGAAGGCTATGAATCTTGGAATAGCATACTTATAGTTACTTTTAAATTTGGGTCTTATTGTATCAGCCATACAATTAACTATCAGAATAATATATAAAACATGTTGCACTAAAAAGCAAAGAACTAGTCAGTCATACCTTGTAATCTTGCATAAACTCGTAATGAAGAACTGTTTCAGGTTCGGTGCTAGCAGCCTTCAGAAACTTTTCTAGGCCTTCTCGTGTTCCGTTATCCACTATGAAGAAAAGAAGCATTATTATGAAAGTCATAATGCGATTGAGAACCCAATTGAAAAATAAATCAGAGAAATGCCTTTTCTAGTTGGCAGAAATTAAATGAAGCTAAAATGAATAGTGGAAATTTGTGGTCCGCATATGCAGCTTGGAGGCACCAATAAACCTCTGTGTTAGATAGTAAGGGTATTTATGTCATTGTGATGATAGGGTATAGTGGAATATATATATGCTACGTAATATTATTAAGAGATCAATAAGAAACGACCGCAACACAGCGGTTTAGCCTGATGCTTCTTCTCTCTCGTTCTTTTTTCTCTTCTCTCTCGTTCTTTCTTTCTTCATGATTGTAGCAGTGTATTAGTTACATGGTATCAGAGCACAACTAATACACAGCAAACAGACATTGGAAGTTGAAGAGTACATGAACATGTTGATCAATTGAACAACTTAGAGAAGTTTGATGGAGATTTCGAGGCAAGGGTTTGGTTCAGAATAGCCGGGTGAACTAGTCTGTGAAGGTCGCCGGCCGAAGTGGTTGTTGTTCTGCGGCGTGTGGCCCTAAAACCCAAACCCTAGCTTTCGGAATTTAGGGTAGATGTGTTGGACTATTGCTTTGGTGTGTTTGACGGTGTTGATTCACTGAAAGGTTGAACGTTTGGGACTTGATTGACAGACTAGTTGAGTAAGGGGGCTGTTTTGACAATTTGGAATTTTTAGGGGGCTGTTTTGACAATTTGAAATTTTCTGGGGGCTGTTTTAACAATTTGGAATTTTTTGGGGGCTGTTTAGTCTGATATTTTTTAGTGTTTTAGTCTGATATTTTTTAGTGTTTCGATGGCTGAAGAAGGATCGTCTGCGGGACCAATCATGACCGTTGTTTCTACCCAAAATAGACCGATTGACATTATACTAGAGACAAATGGGTCTAACTTTGTTAAATGGAGGTATTCAGTGCACGTGAACATGGGCGGTTTACGGAAAGAAGGACATATTATTGAAGATTGTCCCACTAATACAAAGGCAACCAAGGTGTGGTTGGATGATGATAAGATGTTGTTTCCAAAGATTGTGAACTGTATTAGTAGAAAGGTTATACTGTCTATGCAACACTGCAAGACAGTTAAGGAGTTGTAGACGTTATTGCACAAGTGGTTTTCTGGAGCGAGTAATTTGAATAGATTGTATATTCTGTCCCAGGAGGTTCATCGTCCTAGTCAGAAAGGGCACAGCATTATGGATTACTATTATGATTTCATGCGAGTGAGTGAGGATTTTACTGCCGCTATGCCTATCTCTGCTAATATAGAGGAGATGAAAGCTCAGCGTGATAAGCTATTGATGTTTAGTTGGTTATCAGGTTTGGAAAAGGAGTATGACGTGGTTCGATCTCAGTTATTATCGAAATGGGAATAGTCGGTCATTACATGTGGAGCTATCTGAGAGAGCAGTGTTAGTTTCACAGTGTACTGGGTATCGCGGAGGTAGAGATGGAGGTCGAGGTGGTTTTCGAGGGGGAACTTGTGGTGGTAGAGCTTCCGAAGGTCGTGGAGGACCTAAAGTGTGTTACAATTGTGGAGAACAGGGTCACATCAAGAGTCACTATCCTAAACCTCTTACTCAACAGCAACAGGAGTATCAGCAAAAGCAGCAGCAGCTCCGATTCGCCCATACAGTTTCGCAGACTAGTGAGCATTTGTCTCAACCGGAGATCCATACAGTTGTTATGAGTGATGAGGAATTTGCCAAGTTTACACAGTACCAGATATCATAACAGTCACAATAGCCTTCTTCCCCCTCCTCCAAAGCAACTCTAGCCAAGTCAGGTAAATCTATAACATGTCTTCTGTCTTTGACTAGAAAGTGGGTGATTGATTCAGGAGCTACTGATCATATGACAGGAGATTCGGGTTTGTTATCCACTTATCAATTGTCAAATAAATTTACAATTGTTACTCTCGCAGATGGATCCTCTTCCAAAGTCTTGGGTAGTGGTAGTACCACTGCCACTTCTTTATCATCGAAAATGTGTTATACTTGCCCCGTTTTCCTTTTAATTTAGTTTCTGTGAGCAAAATTACAAAGGCATTAAATTCTTGTGTCTCTTTCTTTCCTGGCTATTGTCTTTTTTAGGATTTGAGGACTTGGAAAATTATTGGTAAAGTAAGTGAATCTGATGGGATGTACCTCCTCGACGAAGTTGTTGCTGCTCATCCATCCACGATTGCATCAGTTGCATATCGGAGTACTTTGTCCCCTTTCCAGCTGCATTGCCATTATGGTCATCCTTCTTTACCTGTCTTGAAGAAATTGTGTCCAGAATTAGGGTCTCTTTCTAGTTTACCGTGTGAGTCTTGTGAGTTTGCTAAACATCATCGTGCATCGTACCCCTTTAGAGTTAATATACGGGCTGCGTTCCTATTTAAGTTAGTTCGTACCGATGTTTGGGGTCCTTGTACTGTCCCATCTAAAACGGGATTCAAATATTTTGTTACTTTCGTTGATAATTATTCTAGAAGCACTTGGTTATATTTAATGAAGTCCAGAGATGAATTGTTTGAGATATTTTGTTCCTTTTATGCTGAAATTAAAACTCATTTCAATTGTCCGGTTCAAAATCTTCGCAGTGATAATGCTAAGGAATATTTCTCTCGCATTTTTTCTTCTATATGTCCCAAAATGGAATCATTCATCAATCTTCATGTATTGTTACCCCTCAATAGAATGGTGTTGCTTAACGCAAAAATCGCCATCTGTTGGAGGTTGCCAGGGCATTGATGTTTGAAATGAATGTTCCTAAATCCTTTTGGGCCGATGCTGTTCACACTGCCGTTTTTCTTATAAATCGACTTCCATCATCTGTTCTTCAAGGAATATTCAAAGAAAAATTCCATACTCTGCTCTTCGTCTATCGCAGTCATTGTTTCCACTTTCTCCTAAAGTGTTTGGTTGTACATATTTTGTTCAAGATGTTCGACAACAAGTTAGTAAGTTAGACCGACGAGCACTTAAGTGTATTTTTCTTGGATATTCTCGAACCCAGAAAGGGTATCGTTGCTATTCTCCAAATTTGGGTCGGTACCTAGTGTCAGCCGATGTCACTTTCTTCGAGTCTAACCCGTACATCAGTCGGTCATCTTCTTCTGAGTCCGAGTTTGTGTCTTCCGATGATTTCCTCACTTATACATTGGTTCGTACCTCTCATCCTACAGTTGATGTTAATTCTATAGCTCCATCGCATCCCCCTATAACTCAGGTGTATGCTCGACGCCCCCCCGTTTCAATCCAGGAGCCGGCAGTAGCAGCTTCTCCGACAGATTCACCCCTGATACCGGTCTTCCCGTCATCAGATCCATCTCTTGATCTTCCTATAGCGCTCCGAAAAGGTACACGTTCGTGCGTTCATCCTATCACCTCTTGTGTCTCATATGCTCACTTGTCAGATTCCTCTCGTTCATTTGTTACTTGTCTTGATTCAATTGTCACTCCTAAAACTGCGTTTGATGCTTTATCTCATAGTGGTTGGAAGTCTGCTATGGAAGAGGAAATGAAGGCTCTTGAGACTAAGGAGACCTGGGATTTAGTAACCCTTCCTCAAGGTAAGAAGGCTATTGGGTGTAAATGGGTGTAAGTGGTTAAAATGAATCCTGATGGGACTGTTGCCCGATTAAAAGCTCGACTAGTTGCTAAGGGGTATGCACAGGTGTATGGTGTTGATTATAATGATACTTTTTCTCCTATTGCTAAGTTAACATTTGTTCGTCTTCTGATATCCTTAGCTACTTCTAACAACTGGGCCTTGTATCAATTGGATGTCAAGAATGTCTTCCTTCATGGTGATTTACTGGAAGAGGTTTACATGGAGCAACCTCCTGGGTTTGTTACTCAAGGGGAGTCTGGGAATAAGGTATGTAGGTTGAGAAAGTCTTTGTATGGGTTGAAACAATCCCCTCGGGCCTGGTTTGGAAAATTTAGTGCTGCTGTGTTAAAATTTGGGTTACAGAGGAGTACATGTGATAATACTGTGTTCTTTCGACAAAATGACAGTGGTTGTGTTGTATTGGTTGTTTATGTAGATGATATTGTGATTACAGGAAGGAATGCATAGGGAATTAAAGCACTCAAGTCATGTCTCCAGACAAAATTTCAGACAAAGGACTTGGGTATTCTAAAGTACTTTCTTGGGATCAAAGTGATACGATCCAAGAAAGGGATATTCTTGTCACAAAGAAAATATGTTCTTGATTTACTTGAGGAAGTTGGGATGCTTGAAGTGAAACCGTGCGACACTCCAATGGATCCTAATGTAAGACTTGTAGTTGGAGAAGGGGAGGTGCTTGAGGATCCAAAACGATACCGGACATTGGTTGGTAAGCTGAACTACCTTGTCGTGTCTCGTCCAAATATTGCGTTTCCGGTAAGTGTAGTAAGTCAGTTCATGTAAGCTCCCACAACTACTCGCTGGAACGCATTGATTCGAATTGTGAAGTATTTGAAAGGAGGACCAGGTAGAGGTGTTTTGTATGCAAACCATGGGCATATGCAGGTGGAGGCATTTTCTGATGCTGATTGGGCAGGATCACCGGGTAATAGAAAGTCAACTACAGGATACTGTGTATTTGTGGACGGAAATTTAGTGTCTTGGAAAAGTAAGAAACAAAGTGTGGTGGTAAGATCAAGTGCAGAGTCTGAGTATCATGCAATGGTTCAGACGACCAGTGAACTTATGTGGATACAACAACTAATGGAAGAAATTGGTTTTAGGGTTGCCTTGCTAATGAGATTGTGGTGTGATAATCAAGCAGCCATGCATATCTCTACGAATCCAGTTTTTCATGAAAGGACTAAACATATAGAGGTTGATTGCCATTTTGTTCGAGAAAAGATTCAACAAAATCTTGTGACCACTTCATATGTGCGTACAGGAGAATAACTTGCTGATGTATTTACTAAGGGCCTTACACGGATAAGAGTGGATTATATTTGTAACAAGCTGGGCATGATCAATATCTATGCTCCAGCTTGAAGGGGAGTGTTAGATAGTAAGGGTATTTATGTCATTGTGATGATAGGGTATAGAAGAATATATATATATATATATATATATATATATATATGTTACGTAATATTATTAAGAGATCAATAAGAAACGACCGCAACACAGCGGTTTAGCCTGCGGCTTCTTCTCTCTCGTTCTTTCTTCTCTTCCCTTCCCTTCTCTTCTCTTCTCTTCTCTCTCGTTCTTTCTTTCTTCATGATTGTAGCTGTGTATTAGTTACACTCTGCATAGTCGAGCTATGACCTAGTGTGAACTTACATAATGACACATAAGGTGTAACACCAGGCAGTTAATAAGAACTTGGATTCTGCCAATAGAGATCAGCTCAATTTAATGTCAATGAGGCCAACCTCTATGTATGCACCACATTTCCATGTCATTACGCATGCTTCATATAAACTCAAAAGTTACTGATTGCAGTATTTTACCAAAAGGGCCAAATTACCATATTAATGACGAAAGAATTAAAGTGAAGTAGAACAAGTTTCTACTTACCACAATTAGTCCCTAGTACATAAAGCTTCTCCAAATTCAGATGGTGCTCCACTGCTCTTAATGCTGCAGATTAAGAAATTACTCTGCATTACAATGGTACAAGTCACAACAAAGTAAAGAATTGAAAGCAAAAAACGACAGATATTACCATCAAAACCATACCTTGCACTTGGCACCCAACACCACAGAAGAGAAGGCGCTTTACGCCAGCTGCCTGTTGTGCATGAAAATTTACAATTTCTTTCGGCAAAGAAAATTTCATTTTTTAAAAGCAATTATTAATCTGAATGATAGAAAAGAAGCTGACACAAACAGTCAGACATTTGCTTTATATAACATAAATGGCTGAAATTACAGGTAACCGAGCGCTACTCGCATACTGGCTTTTTTTGTTTAATAAAATACTTTAAAAATTAAGGACTTTTTTTCAATTTAATTAACTTTCTTCAGTTTAAAGGTTCTACATTTTAATTAGGTTAGGGAAGCAATGAGCTGTGCATTGAAGAACAACTTAAAATAATTAACACTCCCTGTCTAACCTATGTGACCCATCACAAGCCCACACGAAAGCACATGGATATGGTTTGTGCTCGTTGGAAGTAGCCATCGTACATAAGCATACACACCATCCCTCATCTAACAAGACCTCTCAAGCTAGGATTCCAGAGGTGGCTTGTAAGGAATTCTAGAGGTATCCCAACATGACCCGCATGATGAAGCCCTTAGTCCTACATTTCCAGCCAAAAACCCACTGTGACACAAGTTTATTCACAGGCCCAATCCCAAAAGCGCAAGACCACCTACATCCAACCTGTCTATCACAAGTTCACCCGAATGTATATGGATATTATACACCCATTTCCTTGTCTAACTGATGTGCTTGGAGTATCACATTCTCTCTATCTTTCACAAGTCCACCCGAATGTCTATGCATATGATTGGTACCCATTTGCAAGAAATTTCCTCGGAAATATCCAAAGTCATATACAAGAAACTAAAAATAAGAAGTCCAATAGTGAAATATTATCATGCTCTTTCATGTTTCAACCCACAGGTGGATTCTGGAGGTGGCAATTGGAAAAGCTAATCACTCAAAAAAATTCAACTGTATTGTATCTTCACCCAACCTTTTTCCCACCATGACCAAGTCGAAGCAAAAAAACTTACTACTGAAACTGGAGAGTACTAACGTAACTGGATAACTGCAAAAACTGCCTGCCAGTAAAACTGAGAAAATGGAATATCTAAAAGTTCCAGGGACATAGCATCTAGACTCATAAAAGAATTAGACAATACATTTGCATTACATTCATTAAAAGGAAAATCCAATCTTTACAATGCTAGTAGCAATTCACAATTTGAGAGATCATGTAACCAGCACACGTAAGTTTTAAATCCCAGCTCCAGGTGTTAGTGAGACTTTGATCCAAATATGCTCAGATGAATCAGTCTACTACAGAGTTGCATAAACATCAAATTCCTACGATTTGAGGAAATAGGAAAGAGAAATTACCTCAACCAAAGCAAGCGTATTAAGGTTAGGAGACAATGTCGGCTTAACACCTTTAGCAGCAAGAACTTCCTCTGGTGTCCTATTGAATGATTAACATAAGCCAGAAATGAGAAAATAACGTGAACAATGAATGAAAATATTTTAAATGAGTTATGAATATAAAAGACCAATGCAGGCCAAATATGAATTTTACAAGCAAACCTTGCCAAAACAGGCCTTGGAGTGAATCTGTCCTCTGGATCGCTAAGAAAAGCATAATAAAACCATTACTAGATGATGATAACATCTTGAGAAACAGAACATACTATCTACCTGTTATATTCTACGATAAATAGGTAGCACTACCTCTGCACACAAATGACAGCTTCTACCATGCCTGATTTCAGCATTTCAATTGCAATCGTTGTGACTATTCCTGTCCACTGAGCTCCTGCCAATGAAAATTAGATGAAATAAGAAAATGCAACAATGAAACTAGAAGATAATGGTTTCAATATTACTGGAGAAGCAGTGATGCATGCAGACATGATTGAGTGACTGGACTCACAAAAATAAGTTTATCAAAAAACAAATCATACTAAAAATATCCTAAAGGTATTGTGTTGTTCACAAAATAATATTCAATGTAAAATTCGAAACCAAATTAAGGGAAGAAAAGAACAAAGCAAGAAAAAACAACTGAGGGTTAGTTCCGGTGCGCAAACTATACTGAAGCAAAGCTACATGAACATCAGCAATCAGTTGCTGTTTGAAAATAAAATACAAATTATCTATTAAGTATTCTGGGATTAGACAGCAACTCATTAATATTCATACTATCAGTCACCCCCTAATCTTCTATTCGAAAGTTTGAACCTTAATTAACAGGTCTGAAGCTGTTAAGATTTAACAAAACAAAATTTCACTTATTAGAGGAACGATGATCAAAACCACACTCACAAATATTCATATATCAAAAGAGTCGAATTGAACCTTCACTTCAGACGCCGTGTTGTAGCATAGTACACAACTTGGAGAGGAAAACCATGAGGGTGTTCATTAACAAAAGCGAAAAAGAAGCTTTTATTTATTACAGAGAAAAGAAAAAGAATGAAGAATAAATAAAAGAAGAAAATATTAGATATATTATAAAAAACCATGCCAAGTGAAATGGAAACCACATGTTCGATTTTTACTTTCACAGAGCATTACTTCTATAAGTGCTTCTAGAGAAGCACCAGTAGCTGCTTATGAGCTTTTAGTCTTCATGCAAATCAGACTTTAATCCTTTCTCCCTCTGCTCCATATTTCAATGTCGCATCTGAAGAAAGATGAGGAACATAAGTTCTTTCCCATGTCAAATCTGCAAGGAGCATCAGCTGCTCTTCTCCCTCTCGTCACAACACCGACAAAAGCCTTGGGATGCATTAATTTGGAAAACCTTAAGCAATTCTCATCAACCTGGCTCCAAGAATGTATCGATTTCATCACCAGTGCGCATTGGATTTGTCTCCCTTTATCTGTATCCTTCTCTTTCGGTTTGCATATGATCAGGTTCTCAAAGCAATCTGAACCCAAACTTGAGAGTATGAATCATCATCTATCTCTACCTTATTTTCTATCCACTTAAAGCTTCCAACATCTACTTAAATATCGGAGAAAACTTTTACTTAATATTTGTGTGAAAGGAGATAAGGCAAAGAAGGGGGATTATGGGTTCCCATAGGAAGGATTAACTTTTCACAGAGTTTCTAGTTATTCTTCTCAACTATCCATTGTAACTCAAAAATCAGAAACTATTTTCATTTTTTCTTGAGAATCTTACATGTAACGGTGATAGCTTCCACTCCAAAATTTCAATCACGGGGAAGAGTTTTTCTAAGAGGCTATTCAGATGCATAGCCTGTGGCCAAGGCCAAACCTGTAAAGTACTACTCCCTCCGTCCCGGATAAATATTCCTAGTAGATAAAACACAGGAATTAAGAAACATAATTAATGATGTGATGTAAAATGTGTTCTGACCATAATACCAATGAACATTAATTGAGTTCAACTATTTTAAATAATTGAGTTTCTTTGGGATGTGTTATATTAAATGAAGCTTTAAGGGTATATTAGGAAGAATGGTAGAGAATAGGTAAATCAAAAGTCTTTAGAAACATTAGTTGGGACATCCCAAAATAGAAAGTAGGAACATTTATCCGGGACGGAGGGAGTACATATTCCAATCCTTCAGGTATGACAGCTGACTTTGGGTCAACCTTAAAATAATGTGATCAGGAAAATACGTGAAATATGTTTCCTTGACTTTCTCTGACACTAGTGTATCAAAAGGGTGACAATACTTGTGTCTGTTGCTCCATAAAAAGGCCATTATTGATTTCTACATGATATCCTAGCAAAGCGATAACCCTTAAAATCCAAGCTTAGGACCAATACTTTTATGTTTGGCTCCTCCCTCATATGATATTTCCATTACCCTAAGTTCAAGAAAATACTCTCATATCCAATACAGTACCATTTCTTACCAGATTAAAAAAGAAACTAGAAGGATTATTATTGTTGTGATGGCTCCAGCACAACTTATAGAAGCGGATTTCTAATCATAATTATTTTCATGGTATCTCAAACTAGTGAGAACCTGAGGAGGAGGAAAGTGGGAGCATGAAATGGCTAAAGTTTAAAAGCCAAAGCTAATTAACCAAACAAGGATCCGTCTTAGAACGAATAGGGATTGACTTGTATTGACAATAAAAGATGATCTACTGGCTACCATATAAAGGTGAAAACATTAGTCGTTCAAATAAATACCAACGTAACATCATAAATACAGCAAGAGAAACAAATGAATTTTTTATCCGTACTACTCATCCAAAGAAACAAAAATGCACTCAAAACAACTCACATAGGCAGATCAACTCTTACTTCAGGATATATAAAGAGGTAGAAAGTGATGAAAAAAATGAAGGCAATAATAAGAAAAAGCCTTTGTAAGTACTCATTAAAGTTGAGCCCAAAATTACCTTCTAAAGGCTTAATCTTACGAGCATAAAGTAGCTCCTCATGGACCCCTAGGTATGTCTCATCTAATGAATCTACTTTCCTCCCTCGGCCATGGACAGTATCTTCTAGTCCCTGAACAAAGAAAGACGTTAGTTATTATGAAGTACATGAACTAATAAAATGAAATGTTCACTTGTTGTCAATATCCTTGTTCTGTATAAGTTTCATAAGCTTATTGATTGTTCACTGCTGTTTACCATTCTTACGTCAATTCCTTTGAAGTTAGTTATGACATGTGTTCTCAACCGTCAAACATGTAATATTAGCATTGTTAAAATAAAAAGTCCAGTTAAAGAACTTAAAGGACATATTTCAACAGAGCAGAGGCATAGCTTTAACTGGTTGAGCCAAAAATGTCAAAAGCATTTTCTGAGAGAGAGAGAGAGCATATGTTGATATTCTATATTCGGCAGCACTTCATCTTCAACAGTGATATATTTTTTCAGCTATAAACAGAGTCATTGGAATGGAGTGTTTGAATGAACTGACTAGATAGTTGGAGAACTTCATCTATGACAAGTGTTCTATTGTATCAATGAATCAAGTGGAAGAGGATGTCAACAGTCACCTTTCAGCTATGCATTTGACATGGGTCAATGGCCCCAGCACATGCAACAGTGCCTCAACTGGCTGCGTCCGGCAACCCAATGACCTGGCGGCAAATGCCACACTACAAGCCTGTATCAGTCTCGAGCAGTGCACCATGCCTTTGCCCAAGGGGCCAGCAATGACATGGACCCTAGTGACCTTTTTGTTATATTTAGTAATGCTTGTATTATATGCAAAAATCACCATGGGTATGCTAGCCTTGTACATTATGGTCCATTAAGGGAAGAAAGCCATGATCTAAATAGAAAAATAGAAAAAAAAAGGAAGCACTCCTATGTAACCAGGGAACTCCCAGCTAGTACCCGAAAAATTAGCACCCAACAAAGAACTCTCTTAGGAATTCCATAAGCATTTTTGTGGGATCAGGAAAGAGTACATTAACCAGAAGAAAAGTAAACTCAGCATTATTCCTTTTAACATGTACACAGGTTTCTTCTTTTTTCTTTTCTTTTGTTTCGGGGGGAGGGAATGGGCAGCATAGATAGTGTTACCACAAACACAATACGAACATAGAGCAAAAAGAAATCAACACACAAGGCCCTTGATGAGAGAGGCTATGCCCACAGGTGAATGGGCCAAGAATTACATCAGCCGGAGATTACAAATGGTGTGGCTCTCAAATTTTCTCAACCCAATATCCCAATCACACCCTAAAGCACACCCAAATATAGAGAAGAATTACCAAGTCACTTCTCGCACAACGGTGCATACGGTGGTTTACAAGATGGGATTCCTAGGCTCTCTCGCAATTCAGTTTCGGTACCTCAATTGACCGAGTAGGGAAGCCTATATATAATGTTGAGCACCACTTCATATTGGTTTACTATTCCAAGTAACCAAAGAATGGTATCTGTCCAAAACAGGAATGACAATCCAATTCATAGTTGGATCGTCAAAACCGGTAAGCAATCCCATAAAAGAATTGGACTAAGCCTTGATCACATGCAGGCTCCACCATGAAGATTAAAAGAGTTATCCAATTTATGCTTCTCCATGCAAACTACCATGCACCACTTACAATTTCGGCCACAAACGAACAGATAGTCATCAATGACTCCACGTTCATCTTACACATACAACACCAATTTCACCAAAAGCTTCCCCTAAACTCAAATATTATCATAACTCAAGATTGCATCTAGAGCTGCAGCCTATTGAGAGAAGAGCACTGGCTTTGGGACTTTTAACCTCTAAAAAGCCTTGGAAAACAAATGATCCGGTTTGTTAATACCGTAGTCTAGAGAGCTACCCGACCCTCCTCTCAACTACGACAGCAAAAATGAAAAATAGTTCAGCCACTCAATCATGTGAGTTACTTTAAAGACAGGATTATATCCTCTGTTTCTGCTGCCTTCCATCACATAATAAGCCAGAAAAGCATCCTTATTTGCAGCAATTCAGAAGAAACTGTAGAGCTGCACGCACAAAGGCTCTGTGCCACATATCTAACCAGAACCTAGCTTTGGTTACATTGCCCACCTCCACTGTAGTCTGAGCCAGCTTTTGATTATAGCCTTCCAAACCCCAATTTATGTGAGAACGATTCTAAACAAGAATGGAAAATAGCCTTATATCTCTATCTGCATATATTTAATGAAAGGCTAAGTGGCTAATCAGATCCTTGCTTACATTTAATTCAAGGCCAATAGACACAAAGCTACATATTGTACTTGAGGTATGTGATAGAGACAAAGTTGTATGTGATAGTCAGCTTTTGTCCAACCAGAAACTTGCTTTGGTTCCATTTCCACCTTTATCGCATGCCTAAAGTTGGATGTTATCAGGAATTTGTGACTGTAGGATAAGTATCTCTCACATGCAACACGTGGCCCGCTCCGGCACGAAAGTGCGGACCCTGGTCCGGCGCCAGCGCGCAAAATCGCCCTTGCACTAGCAAGAGCACCAACTTTAGGAGTTGCGGGTGGTTCCCACAGCTGCGTTAAGTTCTCCGCATGTGCCTTGGAATAAACCAAGCACGGAACCACAGTTTTATCCGGAAAGTCCCCCGCGCCGCGGTTGGCCTAACCTTTACCTCGCATTTGGGGTCGCAACGGAGTTACGGTTTGGAGGCTGGGGCACAGAGCTCTGCCACATAATCCAATGGCGTAGACACGCATGGCCTAGCTAGGACCCTATAGGAGAACGGCGGATGGTCCCCACAAGGGACACCGGCAATGTCATGAAAGGTGGTACGGGCAAGCAAATGGATATCTCCAACGCACTGTACAGACCGCACATGTCCACCACGCGAGGCTCTCACCGGCTGCCTATATAAACATTCACTTTTGCATTTATGAGACATGAACAGGAGCACCAACTTGCGGATTACTATTGCGCAAAGGTCTTCAGCAGTTTCAGTCCTCTCCTTGTCTAGTTAGTCCATTCTTTCATTCCCTTTCCATTTCCCTCTGTGTTCCCGCGCGTACCACCAAGCTACCCACCGGCCTTACTTTTTGACTATTCTACCCCTCTGCAAGGACTTTGTACAAACATTTACAATAATTACTGTGGACTTGGACTTCTATTTAAGGGTGTCAACCTCTTGCATGAGGCGCATGCCAGATGGTTGAGTAGGCACTGGGTGGGGTTGGTCAAGCCAAAGCAGGTCATGCGTGCCAAGTTTGCATAGGCCATGCAGTCTACTCTGAACTCGAACCATAATGTTTCTTGGGAGGGGGAGGAAGTGTGTAGAAAGAAATAAAGTTGGGCATCTGCTAATAGCTAAAGCTTTTAGGTCAGTGGTAAGCGGTTGATCCAAACCATTACATATTCTTAAAACATTTTGACTTATAAACCTGAGCTCTTTTGTGGAAAGAAGGGAGCATCAACATTTAACAAAAATTCAGAGCCTCCAATCCCCAACCAAGTGAGAACTCACTTCAATTCAACACTGTTGACAGTAAAAATAGTTTGCAATCTCAACACAAGTAAATGGTGTTTTTCCAAATATTCTGTGTTATATATCCAATAACACTTGCACGATACAGAAAATTCCATAAAGTTCCAAATAAAGAAAAGGAAAAGTGGACAACTCACTTCAATTCTAGACATTCCATCTCCCAGAAAAGCACAAGCATTCTTCACATGGGCAATGTAATAAGTATCGCACAACCCGCATCGACTACATAATTAAAATTCCAACAAATTTCAGTCAAACTGAAACACTACAATCCATATTACAAGTCCATATTATACACACACACACATACTACGATCCATATTACAAGTCCATAATAAACAGAATTGAACCTGCATTGATCTTTCGCTGGGTAGGTCCCACCGGGAGGAATAGGTCTGGAACGCTTTCTCCAGTCCTCTCTCAATTTTACAGAATTTGAATTTGCATTTCCATCTGCCGCGTTCGATTCCCCCATCAAACAACCAACAATTGCAATTATATAGAGAGGATGAGTGAGTGTGTGTGTGTGAGAGAGAGAGAGAGAGTAATACCTTTAGAAGAACAAACAACAGAGAAAGAGGGGGGAAACGAGCAGAGCTTGGCACTGAGAATGGCCATTGCTATTGGCTATAGAGACGCAGAATCCCAGAAAGGTTTGTTCCCGGACTTATTTTCTGCCACATATATAACGGTGAAAAAAATAGCCATATCTTATTACGACGTCGTGTATGGAAAAACAAAAAAAAAGAAGGGGTTCCTTCCTACCTAGCCCAGGCTTCGGCGCGTTGTTAACTCAATTCCGAACTTAATTAGAAAATTTTTAAGTAATATTAAAGAGGATTGCTATTAACACCACCCAATCCTCTTAATACACCCCCTCCCAATTTAATTACAAAAATGCCATTATATTATTAGACATAAATACCCTTCTTTTACTAAATACACCACCCTAAATATTAAAACACCACACAAACCTCTAAATACACCACCAAAATACCACCACCTAAACTTCTAAATACACCACCAACCAATTCATCAATACACCCTCTACCATAACAAGCGGCTATAACGTTTACGCTGAGAACTCAAACTTCAAACCCAGGAAAGAGACCAAGCCAAACACTCTCAAAAACTCAAGAACTTCAAACCCAGTTTAGCATCCAAAGCCAAACTCACAACATCCATACTTCCAAACTCAACTACAACTTCAACTTACCATCTCATATCAAACTCCCATTACCCACGAACGACGTAAAGCAACCACATTGCAACAAAAATCAGACATGGATACTAAAGAAGTAAAGCAGACCATTGATGTAAGTATTCTATACCGTTTTCAAGTTTTCAATCCATTTTTTTTTAAATTTCGGAACACCACAGTGGTGTTCGGTGACCACCCACCGAACATACTTGATATGTTCCATCGCACAGGCCGAACACCACTGGGATGTTCCTGAGTTAGACCCGAACACCACAGGGATGTTCGTTAGGTGGTTCCCGAACACCTCTATGGTGTTCTATAGCTTGTCCCGAACACCACCCATTTGTTCCAAAGATCGTCCCGAACACCACTATGGTGTTCCTTAATTCCTTACCAAACGAAACTTTTCGGGTTATGTTTTGTTGAAATTTTGTTTTGTTGTAAACAGGATTCAAACACATTGTCTACGAGGGTAGTGTTGCGCGGTTGTTAAGGAGATTGAACCGGTTCAAGATATCGTTATAGATTACACCAATGTTTTCACGACGTATGAAATGTTTACATCTCGTGATGCATTGTTTGATTGGGTGCGTGTGACGGAAAGGAACACGGGATGGTGATTGTAATTATCGATCCGATAGTGGGTCGTGTAAAAAGAGCTCGGTTAGTTTTGGCATGTGAACGTAGTGGGAATTACCGGAATTCAAGAAGCTGGAAAGTTCTCAAGTAAATACCGAAGAAGCTACCATGGAAAAGGACGTTGTGAGCAAATCAAAGAGGAAAAGGGAAACTGGAACGAAGAAGTGTGGTTGTCCATTTCGATTGAGGGTAGACAAATATCGGTGATGGACCTTGGGCATTGGATGTTCAATGTGGTGTCCACAATCATCCAACCGCTACTATTTGGAGGGCCACTCATATGTTGGTCGATTATCGCCAAGGAGAAAGACTTTGTCATTAATTTGTCTCACACAAATAGTAAACCCAAGGACATTTTGTTTGGGTTAAAAGAAAATTTTGTAGATAATAAGTCCACAATAAGGACTATCTATAATGCTCGGTTGCAAAATAGAGTTGTAGAGCGTCGTGGTCGATCTCAAATGCAACGACTTATGTTCAAGTTGAATGAGCATGGATATTTATATCATCACATTCGTGAGAAGACCGACGTTGTCAAGAATATTTTCTTCGCTCACCCGAGCGTTGATTTATTGCGATGTTTTCCGAGAGTCCTATTTATGGATTGTACATACAAGACAAACAGTACAAGTTACCTTTGTTGGAAATTGTTGGTGTCACCTCGACGCAAATGACATTTCATATTGCCGCCGCGTATTTGGAGTTTGAGCGGGAAGAGAACTATACGTGGGCGACGGCCTTAAAAGGATTGATGGACCAATTCTCTCTACCCCACGTGATTGTTACGGACGAGAGAACTTGGTCTAATGAATGCAATTCGAAAACATTTCCGACTCGAGACATTTCCTTTGTCGGTGGCACATTAACAAGAATATTTTGGCAAATTGCAAAAATTATTCCGTGTGAAGGATAAATGGGATTGTTTTTCTATGCAATGGAATACGTTAGTTCTCGATATTGCGGCAAATTATGATGCCTTGCTACAAAGACTCTCGGACTTCAAAGATTATCCACTAGCCGTTAAATATGTCATGGAGCAATGGTTGATGCCATACAAGGAAAGATTTGTGTCGTTATGGACGGATACATCATGCATTTTGACAATACCACAACAAATAGGTATCTATCATTTTAATATCGGCGTATATTTGGTTGTTTTATATATTTTGTTAGATATATACTTAATAAGATTGTAACTTGTATTTCGGGGTGGAGAGTCAACATGCATTGTTGAAAAGACACTTGGCTCGAGCAGGGTAACTTTGAGACTTGTTGGCGCGATTCACACCTTCATTGAGACTTCACACACAAAGAATCAAACAGTCTTTTGAGAAGAGCAAAATGTTGTCCAAAGATAAATACAAATCAATTGTATTTAGAGAGTCTGCGAGGATGGTTTCGATGCATGGATTGAACTTGATCTATGATGAATTGAGCGCTATTGGTGAACATGGTGTAGACCCTCTCGTGTGGGTGTATCGAGAAAGAGATGCGGGCTGCCTTGTGGTCATGAGATTGACGAATATAAGAGATCGGACATGCCAATTCCACTTGATAAGGTTGACGCCTTTTGGAGAAAATTAGATATCATACCTCCAAAGGTAGAAGATCCTGGAATTGTCGAAGAAATGGGCGCCGATTTAAACAAGAAATTGTTGAGCTATCGTCCAAGTGGGAACAAGCACCGAGACCGAGAGGTTGTTAATCTTAAAGAGATTGATGAAATAAATCAACCTCCAACGACATCACTTACTCATCCCGTTGAAAACGAAAGTGTTGACTCGTGGTCGTCCTAAGTCGTAAAGACTAAAAAGACAAGTCAACCAAACGGGATCCGAGTAAGTTTGAGTATGTCCAATCCATAGAAGATAGCCGTTCACCATGCGAAGAGATTGCATACGAGGTTGGTCCGTCCATTAAACAACCTCTTACCCTCAATTCGACACGGCACTTAAGCCAAAGAAGAAACAGGTATTTTTCTTTTTATAACCTTTTTAAGATAGAAAAAACCGGTTATACGCTTTCGAAATATTTATGGATTGATACATCTTTTTCAATAGGTTGTCCCAAGAAAGGACTCGAATCGCGACTACGAGTGGTTTTATCCAACAACTACCATCCCATTTGCACAATTGGATTGTAGAGACAAAAATGTTAAAAGTGATGGTCATTGTGGATTCCGTGCGTAGCGGACCAACTTGGCTTCAGAGGACTCGTGGGGTAGGATTAGAGGAGCACTTCTTCACGAGTTGACTACCAACCAAGAGTTATACAACAATGTGTTCATTGAACATGGTCGCGTTGAAGAAGTGTTGCATATTCTAGACTACTACAAGGAGCCGCACCTAAGGAACACCGGTTTTGTTTGCCGAAATGGGTCATTTGGTCGCATCGGCTTTCAATGTTGCGCTCGTGTGTTTGGATTTACAAATTCGATGACGTATTTGCCCTTAAGAACCCCAATCCCAAGTGATCCACGGATGATATGTATTGGATTTGTGAATAATGATCATTATATTCGTGTACACACCATATCAAGGATATTATCGATGTTATTTATGTTATATATATCCATGATATTGATATGTAGTATATTTTGTAGGTGTTCTTGCGCGAGGAGTCCATTACCACCGATTGCGAGATAAATGGAATACATACCGACTTCAATGTGCGGTGGTGGAAAAATTGGATTGGCGACCGACTTAATTTGTATAGTGACATGTGGGAACCCGCTATCGGTCGAAGCTGCGACTATCTCTTTAGATTAGCTTCATTGTAAATCACTATGTTCATTACTTTTATAAATCAACATGTGTTGTAAATCAATATTTTGCTTTTATGTCATTTAACTTATAAGTAATTCCTGAGTTAATACAAAATGCATACCATCAAAAGAAATAATAGTAACACATGACTACCAATGTGCATAATACTATAACATCGTCTTTAAATACAACAATATCCAAATTGAAATACATAATACAATAGTCAACTTCAACTAACACTTCTCCTCCTACGACTAGACGCAGTTGCGAAGGTCTGCGATGTGGTCCTCATCATCGGACCTCCTAATGCATCATATGCTCGTAGGATCACCGACTCAAACTCTTCCTGGAGATAGATCGGTCTCCGGCTCAATCGTTGCACCATCGGTTGCATTAAACCCCGTGCAGATCGACAATGTCCCAAGCATCTAGCGGAGCGATCACCGCGTTGCGACGTAGGCGGACCGACGGTCGGGGTCTTGAACGATGGGATGTGAATGTGTGTAATACCATTCAAGATATGAAGGGTCACACCTGGGGTCGGGCGGGTCGACCAAGTCTCGTCGGATAACACATGACTATCCCATTGTACAAAGTACTTGACAAGTACCCCCATATCGCCGCATCTGTTGGGTTTCCTTTCGGGACACCGGAGCAATAGGGACGTATGGAATTGTCGTACATATCCAAACGTCTCAAGACTCGATCGATGATATGGCTCCACAATGGTGTTTCTTGAGATGCATCCATGGTAATACGAGATCGTGGAACGGAAAATGTTGTCTCACCGTCTCGGTATATGGCTTCCAAATAACTGTACCAATTAAAAAAAGATTAATACTACATGTATATTTGACACGAGATTTTCACGTATTTAAAACAGATTAATACTCACTTCACCGGGTTTCATGGAGTCAAGAACCTCACGCACCGACATTAATCTTTCGATAGAAGTTCCTTGTCCACCCTTTGGTAGCCACCTCTTTGCAAGAGGATTTTCCTCATTATCGCACGTTATGTGGAGGCCTAAACAGGAATCGTTCATATATCCATGCCTACGTGAAATGCAATAAGAAGACACAATAATCGGTTCATAATCTAATAAATATTTAACACAACATATTGAAAATAAGTAAAAATATGAACTTCTTACCTCCAACAACGTGGAATATCCACCATTTGTTTGGTTGTAATCCTAGACGCTTGCCCTAGCGTCTATACGGATAAGCAAGAGTGGCGGCTCCTCATGCATATGTATGAACACTATCAAGCTCAACCAAGAACTCCGGTAAGAAGTATTTACCCGAGTGCCACTCTTATCGGAAAATTGTACAACCTAAGGTGTACAATAAATATGCCCTAGCCGAGAAGGCGCGCCTTTCGGATCATCGACATAGCATCTTCACTAAACCTCTCCCTAAGCCACTCTAGCCTAACAGATGATCCCTCGCACCGCGCATTCCTTCTATGGCTTCGTATGAAACTCCCAACCACGCTCAACATCAAAAGTAGATCTTTGGTGTACTACTCGGTCTTGATAAAACTGGAGTCCCCGTGATCGGAAGACCGGTAAGGCAAAATACATCATCCAATGTGATTGTCATTTCGCCAAAGGGTAGATGGAAGCTATTGGTCTCGGGTGCCGGCGTTCCACAAATGCACCGACCAATACTTTGTCAACTTCAAAGTAAGAGGTTCGCCTTAATCGAAACAACGTGGACGCTTTGACAACGTCCAACCACAAAGGGTGACATACATCTGCGACAACTCCACTGAACTAATTTCTCGGTATGGTTATTGCACAGAAGCTCTCTCTTCCCCGCCATATCAACCGTGCTACGTGCGACTCATACGTAGTCGGTAGAGATGGATTAACAGGACCACCAGAAATAGAGTATATGTCTCGTCTGCCAAATCCTCCCTAACATTTTCTTCTCCTACATCTCCAACATTTTCTCTCTATTATCTCCAAAACCAAGATCTCTTTCAAAACTATAGTCATCATGTATGCAGGAGAGTGTTGTTGTTCCGGTGAGACGTGTGGGGATCCTCGGGCGGTTGTTGTTCACGCCGAGCTCTTTCTCTTGTTTGAAGCGGTGGATCTTCTTCTTTCGTAGACATTTGCTAATTTACCGCAATAATCACAATATATATCACAGAGGTTGAAGAATATAACATGTAGAGGAAATTGGGAAGGTATGAAGATCATCCACACTTGTTCGGGAAGCACAACTAGAACACCTCGGTAGTGTTCGGGCAAGAGTCCGTAACAACTGAAGTGGTGTTCGCCTTATGGAACAACTGCTGCGGTGTTCGGTCTATACTGATGGAACGATCGATGTTCGGTCGACTTATGGAACACGGGGCTGTGTTCGGATTGATCCTAGGAACATTCTTTGTGGTGTCCGGAGTTACCCCGAACACCAGCGTGTTCCGAGGACGATCCCGAACTCATTTTGTTCGAAGAACCAGGCCGAATTCCCTTCGATCGATTAGGACTTATAACACAAATTAAAACCCGGATACAAATTGAAATCGTTTGAACTTAAAAAGTAGAAGAATTTCATACCTAGGGCTTTCTTCATTGTTTGAATTTGGTCCTCTTCTACTTCGTGAAATGAAGGTGAAGCTTCTTCTTCTTCTTCTTCTTTCTTCTTGGCTTCCTTCTTCCTTGCACAAAGCTGGGTTGTCAATGGTGTTGTGTTTATTTCTGGAGGATGTTAACAACGGTGTAGGAAGATGTTTGAAATTGAAATTAGGTTTGAATTGGGTGGTGTATTGAGTAATAGGGTGGGGTGTGATGATATATGGTGGGTGTATTGGGAAAGAAATAATGAGATAAGTGAGAGGGGTAAAATAGGAAATGTTGGGTGGTGTATTTAGAAATTTTGTTGGTGTAAAATTAGTTGGGTGGGTGTATTAAGTAAATGGGTGTATTAAGAGGAAATTGTGGTGTTAATAGCAATCCTCAATATTAAAAGGTGCAAACTCTACAAATGGTTTCTGTACTTTTTTGGTTTTTGGCAATTAGTTCATGTATCGAAATTTGAAAAAATTAAATTTCTGTATTTTTTTAGTTTTTTACTATTAGTCCTTCCATCCATTTTCAATAATTTTTTATCGTTAAATATGTATACATGCCTCTCATGTATTTTTGCCTCAAAGCAAAATAGTCAATTCCTTAAAAATAATACAAGGATCATTTACTTTATGCATATTAAGCATTAAAGTTTTGTACATTAACTAGTGTACAATATTTTATGGGTGATGTTAATGCATTATTTTTTAAATAAATCTTTATTCCAATAAATTAACATAGGAGTATTACGGAAAAAAAAAAACTTCACCATCGTCACAACCCTCTACCCCCATCCTCCACCACTTCAACACCTCCGCTTCCATTCTCCACCACCACCTTCATCCTTCATCACCATATCCCCACCATTCAAATCTAACAAAAATCAATTTAATAAATGCAATTCTAATAAGTCTATCATAAAGTATGAAATCGAGAAGGGAGAGAATATATCTTAGAGGGAGAGAGATAAGGAACCACAGACTAGATCAAAGAATTAAGGACTGGGATCAAGCTGAGTTTTAGAGAGAGAAACCTCTCTTTAGATTTTAGAGATGAGGAGCCACAGACTAGATCGAAGAATTAAGGACTGGGATCAAGCTGAGTTTTAGAGAGAGATAAACCTCTCTTTAGATTTTAGTGAGAGAGAGTAGAGATTCCATGGTTGAGACCGTGGGAAACACTAGAACCAGTCGGCATGGTTGAGAACCAGTGTGAGACTGCCGGAAAATGTTGTGAGAGAAGGGGAGATCAAATGTGGGGGTTGTGTAGGTAATAGTTGCAGTTTGTGTAGGTGTGGCTGTTGCCATGTATTTCTCTTGGACTTTGGACCCTTTATCTGTTTGTCTGTTTGCAATGCAATTTCCTAAGTTAGAAAGAGAAAGATGAAGGCAAAAATGGAGGGAGAAGAAGTTTATGAGTTGACAGACCTTCAAAATTCCGGTCAATCACAATTTAGTTATGATGATAAAATTGACGCTAATTAGGTGTTTAGTTTAAATTATTTAAATACTACTAACTAAGTATTACTTAGTATAAAATAATTATAAAAATATATTAATTCTAATTTATTCAACAATTATAATTATTTTATAATTCACCTAATACGATTTCACAAATGGTCCTTCTACTTTTTAAATAAAAAATGGCTATATTACCCTTTGTAAAAAAAATATGTGTGAGACACGTGTTCAAACTTAACGGCTAAAAATAGATGAAATTAAACGGAAGTACCAATCTCAAAAAGGGGTTAGTACAGATGCTATTTAGGTCACGAAAGGACCAATTGCAAAAGGGGCAAAAAGTACAGGGACCAATTGTGGAGTTTGCCCTATTAAAAATAAGATTATTTGATAATACAATATTATATCACTTAATAAATTAAGTACTCCCTCCATTCCAGACAAAGAATTCACTTTTCTTTTTTAAAATTCAACATGTGACTAAATCAAATCAAAATTTTACATACTTTCTTTATATTTTAGAAAATAAAATTTCATTAATAAAAAACTACATTAACAATATTATAGATTAAATTTTGTTAGAACAAATAAAACTATGTAAATAATCGGTCAAACTTTAATTAAGTTAACCAGAAAAAGTTAAAAGTTAACTCTTTGTCTAGAACGGAGAGAGTATCTCTTAAAAATTGCCAAATTTTTAAGTAAAAAAAATGTCTTAATGTTTTAAGCTCTACTTTTTTAGACATTAATTTTTAAAACTTAATTTTTAATTTTAGCAAACAGGCCCTTGGTCAAACTCCTATCTTTTATAGTCTCACTTAACATCTTTTATTTTTTATTTGAAAACTCCTGAATACCCTTCTTTTTTCTTTTTTTTTTTCAAATAACTCACATGGTCGATAGACGAAAGACTCACACATAACTCACCACAACTCTCTCAAAAACTCGAGTATGGTTTGATAGAGAAAGGGGGGACTGAGTAGGGTTTGAGAGAGAGAGTGACCGAGTAGGATTTGAGAGAGAGAGAGAGAGAGTGACCATGTATCAACTTTCGGGTTTGAGATTAGGAGATTGTAGGGTGGAAAGAGGTTAAGATAAGAGGAATACTACCACTCTCTCCCCCTTTCCCCCAATTGTTGAACATCTCTTCACTTCTTATTCGGGAAAATGAAAAATAGAAAAGGGAAAATATGAAAAAGTCCTCATGCTTCAAAAAAAAAAAAAATTGGTTGGGACACTCTCGAGTAAGGGTCACCCTGCGCCTTCCATTACACAAAAATCAAACCAGCTACTCATTTGGGGAACAGATGACATCTACTATACTCACTACAGCTTTAACCCCAACCCTAGATGGCCTAGGACACTCTCTCTGCAACAGTTAACAAAATGTACAACTGCAGAAAGTTAAAACAAAAGAGGAAACAAACATGGTCATAACTATATTTTGATTTCTATGAATAGAACTGCTAAGTGATATTAGAACCTCTACATGGTCATCATCCTAAAAAAGACTAAACATGACTATTACCCACGATCATCTAACTAAACAGTAGAAAAATCAGGAATGTAACTGTTCCATATCTCAGCTGCAATGGAGTCCCGTAACTGTGAGGTATGTTCTAGTTGTTCCGTCTCAAAAGGAATGTCTAAATTTTGTGTTTCAGCATGGATCTCTGGTTGTTCAAATTCCAAAGGTGACAAGGAATCTTCAGGTGGCAGACCAGCTTCCTGCTCATACATTTTAAAAATCCAGTCATCTGGTTTCTCCCCACGTATGTAGTTGTGTAGGGCACAAGCTGCTATAACCAATTTCACTTGCGTTGGTAATGGGTATGGAGGAGCGGACATCAGAATAGGGAAGCGTGCCTTTAGAGCTCCAAAAGTGCGATCAGTAGCATTACGCAACAATGAATGCCGATGATTGAATAGCTCTTTGGCATCTTGCGGTTGGAAACCACCACCAAATTCAAGCAAACCATAAGGAACACCAGGATATGGAGCAATGAAGCCTGGGATATTTGTATACTTTGTATCTACGAGGTAGTATTTACCTGCGTAGAGGTTGATTTATAACAAAACAACACTTAGTTTATTGACCCATCATAGCAATCATAACATACATTTTACACTCATAAAAGAGACTGTACCTTCAGGGACCTGCAGTTTGTTGTGCCTTGTAAGAGCTGAATTGAGAACACGTAAATCTGCAGCTGACCCTTCCCAACCAGCTAGCACGTAGTAAAACTTCATATCAAATGAGCAGGCAGCCAGAACATTTTGGGAGAGAACACCATTTTTATTACGGAAAGGTCCTTGCTCATCTACACCCACCATCACTGGGAAATGTATGCCATCAATAGCTCCAACACAATCCTGGTATATAAAGTAACAAATATGGATAAACCTGATAGATACAAAAAAAATCAGAATCCAAATTGGACTAAATCATGTTTATAACTGTTATTTTACCTTAAAAAAAGGATAAAATCTGGTATCCTCCCCAATTTCTGGGGGTATGTCAGACCCTGGAGGCTGAAAGAAATCTAAAGAAATAGCCATGACTGCATTCAGGACATTGTTGAAATGGCGACTAATGGTTTCTCCAGAGTACTTGAAAAGCTCTTGAACTGCTCGAGTACGTAGGTTGTGTCCTATTATAAACATAAAAATAGCTAATTGCTCCTCTATCTTGATTCGGTTTGTGTGACGTAGTAGGCCTCTGGTTTGTAGCATGTCGCACAACTTATAGAACACATGTTTGTCCATGCGAAAATTCTCCAAACACCGTTCATTTGGACCACTGAGAACTTCATCGACAAAGACAAATTTTTTACCGCTGGATGTTCGATGGTTTGGTTCTTTGTGTACACGTCTCCCAAGGGAACCATCTTTCTCATCATCGGAGCTCTCCATGGCACAAATATCCCTGCACAACATTATGCATAATAGGAACTGAGTCATTTACGAGAGACAAGCTGAAGAAGAAAGTTAATCTTTCTTCATACTACTGAGAGAAAAGGACTTGCAGGGGAGACAAAGGAAATGACAGTTGATAGTCCAAATGTACAGATATAGGAAAAGCGATTGCAACGAACTTAAGAGGCAAGTCCTAAATTCAGAAAAAGTCTCACAATCCGATATAATTTTCAAATGATTCCTCTCTATTAAAGAACAGAAATGGTGCAATATGTGGGAAAAGCATCTAGTATAACACAGATCATTTCCATAAAATATGGTAAACTGCAGTTAACCCAAAAGAACCATACTTTAAATTAGTCTTTAGTCTTTGAAAATAATCTTTTGACGACCTTAACATTGCAAACAAGCATTTTCTCTATGATGTTTCATCTTTCATCAAGAATGCACAGCAAGAACTAGAATATACATTAGTCCACAAACATGGAGCTTTGGCACATTTACTTCTATCATAGAGATTTTATCTCCAAAGTCCAGAAGCCCAGCTGAACCTAGACACAGAAACCCTGCCTAACAAATTAGAACTCCAAACAAGATTAAGTCCTCAATCAACTCCAACTATGAATTCCAAGATATTTGTCCCCTTGAATCAGGAGGTCATACCACGCACTATTGTTATCCAGGCAATCAAAAACCGAAATTTTCTTCATGATACCAAATACCAACCTATATGCATTGCCAACTAAAATCAAAGCTTGTTTCACATGGTTACATGCAAGGGCACCAAAAGATCAGCTAGAGTGACAAGAGGTCACAAGGGTACGACCACCAAGGATGTCCGTACTTTAAGAATGCTCAACCATTTTTGACCAACAGCCCATTCCAATGGTTGAATAGATGCTATCATGCTCAATTAGAACTCGGACTTTCTAAAAGTTTCTGTTTCCTCTCAGGAAACCTAATAAACTATTTTTCCTACAAGAATCAAACTTGACCCTAAGCAATTCATTTGATGAGCCCTCAGCCCAGGAAGATAGGTTTAACAAAAGAATAAACATAAAGGCGTGAAATAATTTGGAAACTCATAATGGGAATAAACCCAAATGCAGCAGTCAAACAATGAAGTAAAGTTAAACAGTCGTGCTTAGTGTGCCTTACACTTGCATTAGAAAGAAAATTGACAAAATAACAAGCTACTGCTCAACTGCCTTTATCTTTGCCAAAATTGTAACACTATGTTTCAATCTAAGTTACGAAAGATTGTTACTTCCCTAGCTAACTGCAGTTTGGCAAAACAATTATAGATATGGTCCACACCTCCATTCTGGAACACCAAAATTTTAGCAACTCAAAAAAAAAAAATTATAATAATAATCTTGTCTCCCCTTTTGTAGCAATATCAATAGTTCACATTAATATTGGATGCTCAAACTTTGCATCCTCTACATGATTGTTCAAAGAATAGCGAACATGGAGTAGGCTACTAGCAATTTCTACCATTTTCAAGAACAATATGAATATGAAGCCACATCCTAACCATAGCAACCAATACAAAGATAACCCTATTGTTACATGTTTTAGACCATAGAGGGCATTGTTCTGCGAACTAAATCAACTGCGTTCCAACAAAACACTAGTTTGGATCTCATAGAGATTAAACTGAAGAATCAAACCCACCCACACCCACACTCACACTCACGCACACACTCAGCTCAACTCAACTCAACTCAACTTTATACCATTCATTTAGGGTAGGCTTCATAAATCCTTCCCATCCACACCACACCAAAAACTGGGATGACGACCATAGTCTACGGCAGTTACCTTCTACATGTTGGATTTAACTCTACAAACTAATATTGGCTAGATATTTTATCAGTTTATTGTATATAATTAGTTATCTTCTTAATCCAGTTAGTTATCACAAAATACAGATCCTTATCAATGAACTTGGTCAAGGAAAACAATTATGTTACATATCTCTCTTCTAGATCAACTCAATTGTGATCATCTCAAAACCTAAAGAGATAGCTGAGGAGCATAGGCCCGCTCATTTTAGTCAGCTTTATACAATTTGAAGTGCAATTAACCAGAGCATCATTCGCAAACTTGGAAAGCTTCAACTGACATGTTTCCACGGCTTGAAACTGGACCGCTAGGCTCTCTTTCGCCTTAAGCTAGTAAAGTTGTCCTTGAGTTTTACCTCCAATGGGAACAAAGAAGTACTCCGTAATCTTTGGCTATCCCTTGAAGGTGTTAACATAATTAAACAAACTTTTCATTTATCTTTTAAACAAACTTTTCATTTTTATTGAAACTTTCATGTACTCCCTCCATTCCATTCACAGGGTCATTACTTAAAAACTTTTAGTACCCATAGAAGTAGCCATTATCACTATATTGCTGGTCTATCGAACTTACTTATTTCTCAAATGAAGGGTAAAATTAGAACTGCATTCAAATTGCAACCTAATATTTGAAAGAATGAACGTAGAAATTATTCAGTGGAATGCAGGGAGTACATAACCTAAGGTAGTGTTAGGTAACATTTCTGTTTCTTCATTCTATTTCACATGCTTCTGTTTCACTTTGTTTCTGTTTCGTTTCTAATTTTGAACTAGAACAAAAACACGTTTGATAATTGTTTCTATTTGTGTAATGAAAAAAAAAAACACCGAAACAGGTAGCGTTTGTTAACCATTTCTATTTCTACTCAAAAATAAAAAACAAAAACAAGCTTCTAATTTTTCCCCATTTTCTTATATAACAATTTAAATCTCATACATGATGGAACAAGAAGCAACTTGAAATCACAATCTGATAAGCAACCAAACTTAACAACCCAACACCCATTTTTTAATTGTTTCCTGCTTGAAGCTATTATTAATTCCTACGACTTTTTCGGCAAAGAAGAACAACCATTCGTCGAATCGAGTGTCATGAATAGATTGTGGACATATCAATCAAGTCTCTACACTTCAATGGGTACTATTGATTCGGAGTTTGCATTTTGTAGTTATATTAATTATTGCTCAAATGGTCGACGGTGAAGCCTCAATTTTGAACTAGGGCTCCGGCATCGAACCACAAGGTGAGAGGGAAAAATAAAGAGGTGAAGCAAGAGAGAGAGAGAGAGAGAGGTTTCAACTGGAAACATTAAACAAAACTTAGGATCATTAAGAAGGGTAAAAATGCCTACCCAATATCACTGATTGTGTTGCTCGTTAAGTAACAAATCAATGTTGTCTGACTCAAATTTTCAACATACTTGCAGCAAAATTTTACAAGTGGTAGAGACAAAAAACGAAGGGAGAGAGAACTTCCAGTTCTCGAGGACAAGATCAACTCCTATCCCTATCTGAGCTTGAATGATGCAATTGGTGCAACCATCTAAAGGTGATTAAGAACATGATCAGATTGATAATAAGAAACCGGGGAGAGAGAGAGAAAGAGGTTTCAACCGGAAAAATTAAACAAAGCTTAGGATCATTAAGAAGGGTAAAAATGTTGTGGGCAGAGTTTGATAGGGGGACCTCATTAAACTTGGGCTTACGTGTTTTTTGCGAAGAAATATTTCTCCTTTCCGATTCTTGAATTTAGCTTAAAACAAGGAACGTTTCAACTCACCCTAGAAACAGAATGATTACCAAACACATTTCGTTTTCTTGATTTTGGGCAAAAATGAGAAACAAAAACAAAACTATTAGAAACGAAATGGTTATAAAACAAGCCCCAAGTCTCCATCCATCCAATTTCAAGAGTTCATTTTCCACTTTTGAAAAAAAAATCCCATTTAAAGAATCTTTTTTCAAAAATTAAGCCTAGTACTTGGTACTTGCGGCAATAGTGCATTGTTAGTCCTCAATATCATAGCAAAACAAAGTTAGGTTATTACTGAGATATTATATACAAGGGCACTAACGTATTGCTGAATTTTAGAAAATGGACTCCTCAAACGGAACAAAGGGGGTGTGTTAGGTTACTTGAATAAATTTTGATAATCAAGGCCAATGAATGTTCTGAAGTGTAAAACACCCAGAACATTTTACATGGACGAGACGAGATAGAAAAAAAATGCAATTAAAGATGTGAAACTATGTATAACAATGTTGTAGTTAAACAATCTATTAAGTAACATAATAGAGAAAAATAGAGAGTATCAAGTAGTAATCGAAATGAAATATTAAAAGAAACAGTAAAAATACCAGGGGAAGTGATTTTGTCGAAAAGGGGAAATCAATCGGAGGATGCTGATAAGACAAGCCTGGCTTCAATACCTATCAATCATGCTTGCTGTCCAATCGAACAAAACAACCCTGTGAATGAATTTAAAGAAATGAACTGGATTTTGCAAGAGTGGTAAAGCGTAGACGAGACAAGCAGAGAGTGAATGAATGACACAAGGGTTCAGCCTGCTTGCATGCAACAGGCAAGAGAGAGAGAGAGAGGAATGGTCGACAGAAGACCGCGGTTAAACCCCCTCGGTGTCACGGTGCCAAGAAGTGGCGAGTATGATCCGACTTCGGCCGAGGTAGAAATCCCCACTTATTTCAATTTATTTGTGGATCCAACGGTGCATAAAGAAACAAACTATTTATTTATTTATTTGTATCTTAAATGAAGTGTTTTTTTTTTTTTAAAAAGAGTTGCTATTTACGGTCAAAATTTGACTGAGTACACCCCCTGCTGAAGACAGTCCTGATCAACACAATGTTAATCCTATTGAATAGTTGTGAGGTGCAGCATCCATAATTTTAAATGACTCTTTCACACTCTATTATCCACATTTTATTATGCTCTCACACTCTTTTAACTTGTGTCACAACTTAGTCATCTTAGTAACTTGTCTCACGCTCTATTAGGATGCAATGAAAGAATTAGTATCAACCCAATGTGGTATTGAAACACCTTGTAAGATATCCAAGTACAAAAAAAAAAAAAAAAAACTCAGTGATCTTGTTCATGTTTCGAAAGTACACTACAAATGTTGTTGTTTGTTCTTTTTTTTATTTTTTTTTTGGTCTACCCCACGAGATGTTCCTATACCACAATGAGAGAGAGACACGTTTACCAGGATCCATGGAGGTGGAGAATTGACACAAAAGCGTATCCGGGGCTGTGAGTTGAGGGTGAGTGGGGGCTCGAAAGGTAATCGTCCAAAAAAAAACTTCCTGTTTTCTCGGAAGAAAAAACCTGCCCTTTGTCTGTCAAACCTTTTCATTCATTTCTTTCTTTGATCCCAGAAAGAAATCGAAGATCAAGGCCCCTGGAAGAATTCAAAAAAGATGGATCTGGAGTCAACTGTCATTAATATTAATGGGAGAGGCAAACCTTCATCATGGCCGATTTAGTCTAGTCAAAATATGTCATCAAGCTAGCTTTCTCAGATCAACGAATTCTTCTCAATACTTAACTTAATATAGTGAAATTCTTGCGCAGAAGCATGTTAGTACCCTGATCCTAGACTGACTGCAAACGGATCTTCCAAGCATCAGGAGTAGCGCACTTTCTGTTAGGGGGTTGAGACTGACTTAAGACCACCACACCAGTTTAATGAGTAAAAGCACCTTCATAAGGAAAAGTCAAACATGTCTTTCACAAACTGGCTTTTACGCCTCTATAATTCCATACATCACATTAAATATGGACACAAAAATTACAAAAACAAGCAAATACAGCTTCAGCTGCGTTGAGAAAACAAAAAATAATGATCGAGGCTCTACCAAGTTCGATTATACAATATCCTATTTTTCTGTGTAGTAAGTTCTTTTTTGCAACTAGTATCCCTCCAAAATACACCCTTGTAAGTCAAGAACATGAAAACAGAGTGCTGTCTTTATTTGCCGTTTCTGCCAAGAAGATGAAATTGCATCTTCCAATCGATAAAAGGCCTTCAGAAAAAACAACTCTTGTGTCAAAAGAATGGACTCCGTAATTGACTCACAATATACAGACTGCAACCTCCATTTCAACCATCAATAACGGTGGGGAGGAACAAAATCATGTCTGCATGGACAAGGATCTCCTTTCAAAGAGCTTTCTTGACTCATTAACTCAAATAAGCTTGCTAGTCCTCCGCTTTGATGGCCCTCCAGGAAAGAGCTTCATTATCCACCCTAATACTCTTTCCACCACCTAGTAGGAAAAACACGAAAAAGTATGAAACACTACAGTTTACTCATCGCTGCATAATTTGCAATATATTGGAATAGCCTGAAGGGTACACATTAACATGCAATCATCCAATTTATTGTGACTGACCCCCAGTCATGAACAGAAGTTGAAAGAATGCAACGAAAATATACAAAGGTTGGGAAAACTATTCAAAATATTAAATTGCTTCTAATCCAGATTACGGTTCAATGGATGTAAACATAATTAAGCATAGAAATGGTGAAATTGGTATTAAAAAAGAAAAAGGGTAGAAGAGCACTCTAAAAAGTCTTGATGTACTTCAAATTGGAGGAGAAACAAAGAAAAAAAAACACTAAACAGGTTTAGCAAACATTTCAAGAAACAGTTGAGTTAAATGCATTGGTAGAACCAAGGAATCTAAAGAGGAAGCCTTAAAACTAAGAGTACAAAAAGGATGCAGCTTCTTTAAGCTCCAATGACTAACTTATATACTCGCTCCATCTCCAAAAAAAATCCACTTTCTATATTGAAAAGTCAACTTAGGACAATATCAAATTACAATTTCAACATATATTTATTATGTTTTAGGTAGTAAAATTTCAATTCATTAAAACAATATTAAGAATACTATCAATAGCAACTTTTAGAATTTCCTAAGGACAAGTAAACTTTTATAAATCTTTGGTTGAAGCTTAATCAAGTTGAGCAAAGTCAAAGTCGGACTATATGTTTGAGATGGGGGGAGTATATCACAATTGTCATTTGATAATTCCATAATACACCTGGAAAGCTAACGATTATGACATTCAATTCAAGACATCATTTCAGACACTCGAAGAGAAGATTCTCTATGTAGGAGGAGATTGGATATGCATTGTCACTATTTTTTATTTTTTATTTTTCTTTTTTCTTTTTTTTCTTTACATTTTTTTTGGGGGGTGGGGGATGGGTGTGGTGGTGGGGAGGAAGTAAGGGAAATTGTGTATGGAAGGCTTACCTCGTCACCTTCATCCGCATACGCAGAGTTGTCTTGCATAGTGCGAGAATCTGTTGGTTTAGTTGGGAGATAGTCGTTCACCATACTTTGAGAAGTCAAAAGCTCTAATCTTTGTGTTTGAACTTCAAGTTTGTGGGATAATTCTTTGTTCAATTCCTTCATGTGAAAAAAGAAAAAAGTAGTCAAATAAACTTATAGAACATTAATACTACACAACAAAACAAGTTATAACCAGTAACAGTTCAGAAGCAGAAGTTTTGGCAGATCATTATACTCAACTGAAATGGTCACCCTTCCAAATGAACGAAAAACAACTAAAAGTTAATGTAGACACTCTACCATAATAACTATAACACTTCATTTAACAGGTCAAAAGACATATTAAAACTACACAGCTTTTAAAGGACTTCAGCATTATTAACCCCATAATGGGCTAATTCCCTGGCCCGTGGAAAAAACTAAAATTCAATAAAAAAATAAATAGGGAATGACCAGCAGGGAAAACAAGGTACAAACTTTGACTATATTAAATGCCAAAACTACAAGTAAAAGGTATGTGGAATCCTTTCGTAACAGTTGGGTTCCATGTTAAAAATTAATCCTTATTTGAGTAGTTCCTTCTTAAGAAATCAAATGTTTTTAAGAAGTCTTGCGTATTTCCCTCGAGAACAAACATTGTAGCAAAATTTCTGTTTGAGCAAACATTATAGCAAGATCTCTGTATAGTGTAGTAACTTTTTTCTTTTTCAAGAACAGGCTAAAGTGTGGATAAGATGAAAGCTGTAAGCTTAATACAAGAAAATTGTGGGACGTCCGAGAACTCTCCAAATGGTGTGGATGGAGTATAATATTCACACGGTGAAATGGCCATCAATCATAAACAATTATGAAAAAGTTGGATTAATGCTTCAAAGCCAGCTAAAATTGAACAAGTGATACATAATTGAGGTCCGGCATCAAGTACAAGGGCATGAGAACACAGATGAACTCAAGAAAAAAGAACGGAAATGAGGTGGAAAGGAAAAATGTAAAAAAAAGGCATGCTTAATCATACAAAAGAGAAGAAATAAAAAACTTGATATTACAACCCTAGAAGTCGGACATAGAAGAGATGAGACAATGAAAACAACCGACTATCTCACCAGCCCCCAAGTATTTTTCAAAGCTGTTTACAGCAAGAAGTTGAACTGAAAAACTTCTTAAATTATCAGGAGATGTTTGATTTGGCTTATGTGGAGGTGCTTATTACTTATAACTTACCATAAGTTATTTTTGAAGCGTTTAATTCGACTTATGGAGAGATAAATCATAAGTCATCTATACATGTGAGGTCATAAGTTATAAGCACTAGGCATGGTGCTTATTTCTACTTTTCAAAAACAAGTAACCATCTTTCTTTAGTAAAACTTTCTATATCCCAAGATTACCCCTAATAATAAAAATAATAATAATAATAAATATTAATAAATAATAATAATAATAATACTAAATAATAATATTAATAATTAATGATAATAATAGTAAAAATAATAATAATAAATACAATATTAATAACCAATAATAATAAGAATAAATTATACTCATAAGTATTATAATAAATAATAATAATATTAATAATAAATTATAATAATAGTAATAAAAATAAAATAATAAATAATAATTTTAATAAATAATAATAATAATTTTAATTTTAATTTTAATAATATTAATATTAATACATTATAATTGTAATAAATAATTAATAGTAAATAATGATAATAATAAAAATAAAAAATATATATTAATAATAAATATAATAATAAATAAATAATAATAATGATGCAAAGAATATTTAATCATGAGGGTATTTTAGTCTTATATTTTAATTCAGCACTTTTTCTTCAGCTTATCAATCAAAATGTCACAGTAACTTATGACAACTCATCGGCACTTCGAAAAGTTATATCAAACAGCACCTGTTTATGAGTCATCATTTATAAGTTATCGGTTATAAACCATCAATCATAAGTTATTTCTCATCGGCTAAATCAAATAGGCCCCGAATGTCTCCTATTTTTGGAAGACCACATCTATGAAATGCTGAGATCTGGAAGCAATCTCATACCTTAAACAAGCATGTCACCCACCAGGCTGAGGTTTACTACATGTGTCAAAATTATAAGGACAGACTGACTTCTTTACAGGCAATTAAATGCAAAAAAGAAATTGTAATACAAAATTTACTGGCTTATAATTCTAGGATGCTTATTTTGTGGCATATTTTGTTAAACACAATGGGTAGATATTTACAACAGCTTTAAACATAATAAAATTAAACCTGATGGCCTATATAGAATCATTATGCAATATTTGAGGGTGATGGTACATTTTAGACCTGGTAACACTACATAATGTGGATTGTATTCACATGACAATTACCTTCAACTTGGAGCTTTGAGATGACTCGGCTGATAAGGCTTGCCTCAACTCTTCTTTCTCCAGTGCTAACTGAAACAACAAAAATGGTAATACATAAGGTGTTCCAGAATATATACCAAGAACAAAAACCTGAACCGTGCAAATGGGAGTGTAAAATATGAAATGATAGATCTAGACCTGCAAGGATCAGTGATCTCAAAATGATGTAACAGGAGTTACCTCAGAGATCAACGTATTAATATTCTGAATCATTCTCATCTGATCAGAAGGTATACTCAAAGATAAATTTTCAAGAGTGTACTGTCTACTATCAGGTTGCAAGTGGGAGCTGGAGGCTCCATTTCCATTAAGAAGAGCAGTGGGGGGCATGTCGAGGTTTGAGGCAACAGGTGTAGTATCTCCATCATCCCCATCAACTGAGTCAAGTATATCAAAAAATCATAAAGGATGTTGAAAGATGGAATCAAGTCAAGTGCACAAGAGAAAACAACCAGGAAAGCTCAGCAATTACAAGCTCTCATTACAGCGATATAAACCAACACATGTCAGATCCAGTCATAAGTGACTTGATAATACGAGGAGGATCCAAGAATATCTTTGGCATTTAGTATGTAAAACATGTGATACAAAGGGTTCAAAGATCAAATCTCTCTAATCAATCTAATTCAGTGTTTGGAAACTTAACTTCAGAATTAGCAATAAACGAATAAACAAGTGTATTCACAAATAGATATAAATCACCACAGTAACTTCAACAAAAATGATGGCTGAAATCAAAAGTGATTTGGGGCTTAAGATGACCAAAAAGAAGAAAACCAGGTTATATTTTGAAAAACACAAACCCCTCGAAACTCAATATCATCTTGAACCTCAACCACATCAGTTCAACCTATTGCCAAAGCAGCTTTTGAACAATAAATCAGTCTTGGGAGTTGGGCAGAAGTTCATGATCAAAAGATTTGCCATCTGTGTTGAAATCTACCTCAAAAGGAGAATTAGTTCCTTCAACACGTAACTTTAGACAAAGTATATATGCCGCACAAATTTTTAGTTTGAAAAAGATGATAGTGTGCTTGAAACATGGAATTTATTATTTTCACACCAATTGTCATGATTTCTATAAGTTAGATGATTTATGTATCTACTTTCGTTCTCTCACGATCATGCCTACAGCTTGATAAATTTGAATCTTCGGATTCTGAGCAACAGAAAAGATTCATATGCTACATAATATCTATTTCAAGAAGGCCATAATGTAATTGAAACATGAAATTTGACAGATTTATCAATTGATACAATTTCTTTAAGTTTAATGATTTACTTATCTTTTCCGTATGCTTCTTCAGCTTCAAGCATCTACCATCTACGAGATAGTACTAAAGCTTGTGCACAAAATCATAAGCTCTCACGAGGGTTTTTTTTTTTCTTTTGGATTATAGAAGAATTAAGATTAAGTGAAAGGATGTACATCAAATGGGACATGCTGTCCACCAAGAGAAAATAAATGAGAACTTCACTGTAGTCAAAATGTTCAGCTTTCTTCCTGGAAATTTTATACTGTACATTCTTTTCAAAATTCTCTTTTGGTTGTTAAGAATAATAATGCTAACTTACTCATGTTCATCTTTGAGCATTAGGTAGCTTTCTTCCAAGATACCAAATGATTCATCCAAATCCAATCTAACATTGAGACTAATATGGCAAATTAGTTTTTTTTTTTTTTTAAAGAAAATTTTGATTAGAATTTGCTAACCATCAATATATATAAGAGAATAACTTAGGCTCCAGCACACAACTGTGAAACAGAGAACTAGGAGATGACATACCGAGATCTTCTGTAGAGGTAGACACTTCTCTTCTATTAGGTGGACTTTTGCTAATATCCACAAACTTCCCACTGGAAGAAGCTTTCCGCAACTTAGATTGCAAGAGCTTTTTCTCTGCGAAGGATGAAAAACAGCATGTACATCAATGCAACAGAACTCAAACATATAAAGATGATAATACTTTCTACATATCAAACATCAAATTTTACTAATGGACTGATAAGTGGTATGCTGTATGCAACATAGAATAACCTAAGGTGATTCAGATTTTATTATTTAAGTAGTGCCAGTAGTTTATGTCAGGTTGGGGGCAATTAAACTTTTTGGGCTGGACAGAAACAGTGTTGATCCAATGGATGCCGCGATGGATGATATATAGTGGGTTGATGGTATGAGCAAGAAAATTGGGAGGACTGGTGTTGAAAAATGATTTGGCAAAGATTGTTGCAACAGAGAGACAGAAAAAGAAGGAAATTTTGCCAGGGTGCAAAAGTTGTTTGATGAAAATTTTCAGTTCAAGCTTTAGCTCAAATGTCAAATTGTGTAGAACAGGGGTCATGAAGGCGGAAGCAAATAGAAAAGGTAAAGAATTAAGAATAAGAAGAATCAGCAGGCACGAGAGAAGAAGAATCAGCAGGCACGAGAGAAGTAGAATCACACACAACTAGCTTAAAAGCTCAACTTAAATTTATATTCTTATTACTTATCAAAAAAAAAAACTAACTCTTGAATAATTTTGAGACATTACAATAGTATTTATAGGCTACGAGATTCTCCTAATTGCACTAGGACTAGGACTAGAATTAAACTAATACTACAAGGATAGGAAAACAAATAATTAAAAAATAATAAAAGTTACCTAATTAATAAAGCAACTGTATAATAATATACTAATCCTAATCTACCAAGGACACTTTCCAATTGATCAAAAGGCCTTCTTTGAGTGGGTACGAATTTGTCCTGCATCAACTCTCCTCCGCTGAAAAGAATTCGACTCCGGCGAGTTAAGAGTGGGGCTAAGAATGCCTTGCACATTAAAAACACGATGAATAACTCCAAGTGTATCCATTAATCTCTTAATTATTATTAGACTTTTCAAACTTGGACTCATTGATCGGAACAGAGGGAGTATTTCTTATGGCATGTCCCCCAGCGTGTGCCGTGTCGTGTTGGAATTTTTAGGATAATATCGTGTCGACGTATCGTAGTGGTCACATACTCACATGTCATGAAGACGAGTTGGGTTTCTAACTTGTCTCGTGTAATCCTATTTTTCAGTAAAGATATCCTCTTAAATTGAAAAAGAAAATGCATGGTAAAGCATATAAGCATGCTAACCTTCTTGTAAAGCATTGATTGTTAACTGTAGATCTTGACGATCCTTCTCAAGGCTAGACATCTTTTTCCTGCATTATCCAACAATGAAAGAAAATCACTTGTTTTATCATGAAAATGATGCTTGCTAGTAAACACCATCTAAGAAACCATGGTATGTACTGTGGTTAAAAAAAAGTACATATAAAAAAATCATACTCAGTGCTAATTTTAAGGAAGCAGGAAATCAATAATTAATGTACTGTTAGATAAGATAAAATCTACTTGTAATAGAGCCTTCGAATCTATCTAGACTCGTATTAGATAAGAGAAATCAACTGGTCAGAGAAAAAAGAGTCTCCAAAGTTATCTTGACTCAAACCTATAAAGAAGAAAGAAATCTAGGCCAAAAATCTTCTATTGAAAGTTTCTTCCCTTGAATGAACCTCATGAAATAGCACAATTGTTCACATTTACTCTTTCTGATAGGCTAAGGGAATCTCCCAGCTCTCTTCACTCAATGAGCCACAACAAGAGCCAACAATAAGCTAAAGGGAGCCATCTCTGCTGGATGGTTCATGTCTGTTTCTCAATGACTAGCCCATTCAAAAAGAAGAGAAACGTTATTTCCTGAACGTAAAATGGTTTCTCCATTCTGTTGTTCCAGATAAGTTTCTTTTTCCCACTATCGCCGAGCAGATGATTTTCAGAAACAGTGTAGACTAGACTATAAGATTATAACTTATGAGGATAACCACATAAAAAATGCACTATATATAGGAAGTTCTGCTCATCTAACATTGAACGCTTTATGCTCGATTGTTCAAACATGACTTTCCAGATAATAGTGCAATCAACAGCTGGATGCTATGTGTAAATAGATAAAGCTCATCCACTGTACATAGTATAATAGAAGTGCAAGATTATTTGATGCCTGACCAAGCATAATTGTACTCAAGATGGGATATAGAGTGCTCCCTCCATCCCCATTGAAGACGTACACATTCGTTTTTAGTTTGTCCCAATTGCAGAGGTACAGTTCCTATTAGGAAAACTAATTTTTAACATAATGTCTATAAAACCCTTTAAATTCCTTCTTGAGAATAATCATATCATATCAACTAAATCAACTTGAAATTGTGGCCACACAATGATAGGGTATTTTTAGGATGTTAGTAGGTATTCAACCTTTTTCTTAATTTATGCGATGTCAAAGTGTACCTCTTCAATTGGGACAGAGAAGTGGAATGGATTTATCTATGTCATTGTCACAACAATCTGGACTGCCTGGATGATAACTAAATTGGGAGTTTTACTATAGCTAAATTTGGAGTTTTACTAGAGGACGTAATCCCAAGAAGTTAATCAATGGACCATGGACCACGTTAATCTCCTTTAGGGGGTCTCCTTTACAGACAAAATAAAAGGGTTGAGTCATGGAAGTAACCATCAGTATCTTGAGTTCAACTTATTTCCTCCCAGCACTATTGCTTCTACATGTGAAAGACATTTTGCAATGAATATATTGATCTGATGGGTGCTTTCTTGCAGAACCGCGCCATATAGACACTGTGAATGCATCTACAACTTTATAGGCAGTACTTATTCTCCCCGTGGGCTAAGTTTTGCCATTTATGCAGTTATTTAGCTCTATTACTAGGCGCGTGTGAAACTTACTAAAGTCTCTTCAACTCATCTTCAGGCTCAGTGCTTTATCATCACTAAAATGAAATGAACTCTTGGTACCTTCAGCACTTTAAAAACACTAATCAGATAGATTCATAGATCACCTGATTTGAAATACACCAAGAGGAAGAGCGAAATCGGCAATAAGTTTCTCTTAGATTATTTTATATTGTTACTTAGAGATGAACTGAGTGGTAAAAAGTTAATTAGAGGATTAGTAGTTGTTTGCCGGTTACTAGATTTATTAAGATGCTTTTGATACTTTTAAATTTCTAGATCAGTTGTGCTAAACAAAGGGTATCCCAATGTCTTAAAATTGATTATGTAATCCCCCTATATTAATCAAAAGTGAGTATCATTGAAAGAAACTTCATGCTTTCTGTGCTACAAGCAATGCGAATTCCTTGCAAGATGAAAGCAGTGGTCACCGGTCTAGGAACCTCTTGAGAGGTTGACATAAACCATGTCTTCTTGCCTTCCTGCCTTTCATCTCCATAGCATGCTTATAGTCCAACGTAACAGCCAATTGTATGGCCTCCAGCCTAAGAAAGTCTATACTACTGTGTGGCAGCCTAAAGCACTATTTTCCCTTTTAAGCTCCCTTGTCGTATGGGAGGGAGTAAGGTTGGAAAAATTCAGATTTAAGGGGGCTATTTTAAAATGTTTCGCTATCACACTCATTATGTTTTTTACAATCTAAAAGATTCCCTCATTAATAGTCCCTGTTGGTTGTACCTTTTTGACTGATGTAGTTCCAAAAATATTAAAGAGATAATAAATAGGTAGTAAGCAACTACAATTTGTCATCAAGAATTGAGCCATACCTATATGAAGACATTTCAGCTTGTAAGTTCTCCAATTCTCTCTCTAGTTTTAGCTCATTAGACCTCAGTCTGAGTGCCTACAAACAAATATAATGAACAAAGAACCAACGAAACATATATAGTTCAGAGAGAGAGAGAAGCCTGTATATACCCACAATTTCTCCCACTACCTCATAACATAATCATTACAAACCAGTGCATAATAGATTTAAGATATTATCTTCAACTTTTCTTTTAAGATTAGAAAACATAGATATTACAATAGAGTAAAATAATATCTTCAACTTATGAAACTAAAAGACGAGAAAAATATGATGCCAGTTTTGGAAGATGATTTCTTTTCACAAGATAAAAATAAAAATACATAAAAAGGATGAAAGAAATAATGAAAAATGTAGATTTGGGGGTATACAGGAAATTTCCGGAGCACGTCCAACAAAACAAGTAATGCAACCGCATATATTATTATATCATTATATCAATCCGTTGATCCAAGAAACAGCTTGACATGATAAGAAATAAAATGAAATCTTCATTCAAACAATATACCATGAGTATATACTACCTTCTCTTCTAATCCAATAACTTCAGAAGCCAACAACTTCGCACGTTCATCAGCTGCATTACATTCCAGTTGAGCGTTTCCATATTCAATTTTAACAGCCTCAAGTTCCACCTGAAGGAATTGAAGTAAACTGAGGAACAAAGTGACTAGAAGCAAATAAACTTGTTGAAAACATTTATTGACAAGGTAGAATATAAAATACTACAAATATTTGGAATACAAACATGTATTTCATGGTCACGTAAGCAATAACGGTCGAACATGATACCCAAGCAATAGCACCATTAAAAATGTGATATGATTGATACTAACCAGTTGAGCCCTAAGTTCCTCCTGTAACATTTCCATATCAGTTTTTAGTTGGTGGACAACACCTCCCTGGAGTAAAATGAAACAAATCGGTCACAATTGAAAGTAGGTTACCACCAAAAGAGAGTGCATTTAAGAATCAACTTGGCAAAATCAATGTCAAACACAGATTTGGAAAAAAATGTTATTAATCAAATATAGATCAAGTACTGAAAACCCCATTCCAAGATCAGCTAACACAATTATTTGCACGTTTTAAAAAAACAGAGCGCTGCAACATATGTATGCTTAGGTGAATTCGAAAAATCTTCCTCTTGCATGTGCAGATGCAAACAAACACGTAAAATACATCTTGGCAGACAATGAGCACATTATTCATTTAAGATGCAATTTTAAAAACTCCAACGGCATATACATAAACAAGCCCAAGACTCCAACCTGTTGGTTATAACTATCTGTCAGTGCTGAATTTTCAGTTGCTAAAGACTCTGCCAAAACTCTAGAAGCCTCAAGAGCTCGTTGCAAAGAGAACTTTTCTTGCGTCAGATCTTCAATATGCTGCTCAATAAAAACAAAGTAAGAACTTGACATTATATGTTGTACAGGCACAGTAAGTGAGAACATGCCAACTGATGTAACAAACTAAACCTTTCCCAAAGATGTAGGAAGGTAGTGTGATGCCATACAGCAACATGATTAATTTTTATATCAGATAACTATACCATGCCTGAAGTACGACAAGTCAATGCCCAGCCGCTTCGCATAAGACCAAGATATGACACTATGATAGCACATAAAATGAAACAAGGTATTCAAACACCAACTCTACCACTGACTAAATTAATTTTTCACCTACCTCTACCAGTCTACCTCCACCAGACACACATAAAGGAGAGGAGAGGAGGCATGGGAGGAATGAGCTACGCATTGAACCAACTACTAGAAAAGGACATATGCCATTAAGTGATTCAGCACGCAGAACATCAAACCCCCACTTCATAAGGTTGATAGTTAGTATTATGCACACAAAAAGTTTTTCCCTGGTAAATAGTAGGCAAACATGTTATTTGACTTGCATCAGGAAATTCACACTAGTGTGTACAATGTAATAGCCATATATATTAGCCACATGTAAAAATTCAAAAAAATTCCTGCAATTGTAGGCCTAACACACTTTACCTTGCATTATAGGGAGCCAAAAGATCTTTCTAGGTTAAAAGGAAACACTAAGGAAAACACCCCAGCAAACATAACCTAGGAAGCATGGGAAGCCTAAAACGTGGTTTTAAAAAGGGTGGGGGGGGGTTAGGATGGTTAATATAGAGGCGACCAGCGTGAACAATGCCAGTGAGAAATGAGCAGGATCAAGAATTATTAGTAAAATGACTAAGCTTGTTGAATTTACACGGGAGTATGATCTTGGAGGAACCCTTTGTTCAAAGCTCATTTCACTTGGTCAGACATAGATAGGAGTTAGGAGGGTTACTACTTGTAGAGAAATATTCCTGGTAACCAATGAGTGGGAGAATGCGCCCCCAAGATTAGTTTGGACTTCCCTCCCTATGGTTGATTAGACCATTTCCCGATTACTTGTGGAGTCCAATCATGTTAGATGTGCCCAGACCCCGTTTTGGTTTGAAGAATTGTGGCTTTCTCCCCGGGTTTTAAGAGACCTTGTGGCCGATTCGTGTGGTGGGGTGGTGTGGGGTGAGCGTCAGGTTGAGAGCTGGAGTGGTTTCTTGATTATGAAGAAGCTTAGGGCTTTAAAGGAGAATCTCAAGAGTTGAAGCAGGGAAATTCCTGGCCAGTATAAGGGTGAAAAGTTGGAGATTCGTCACGAGATTGAGGATATAGAAAGATTGGAGTGAGGTGGAGTATTTCCGAGAATCAGGTCATTCCAAGGGCCCATTTGAATATTGAGTTTGAGGAAGTTTTTCTTTGAGGAGGATGCAAGTTGGTGCACCAACTGGATTAGAGAGGCGGATGCTAACTCTAAACTTTTCCAGAGGATGACAGTTAGGAAGTATCGATGCAACTTTATTTGAGAGATTGAGTTACATTCTGGGGTTGTGCTTCGGGATCCTGAGCAATTTCTGAGGAGATTGATAGCTTTTTCTGCTCTTTGAATACAGAGGAGGTGAGTTTAGGCCAATAGTTGGAGTGGATCACTTTGTCAGAGAGGGAGATGACTTGAGAGACCTTTTGAGGAAGTCGAGGTACCGAGTGCAGCGTATGATCTTGCTGAGGATACAACACCTGGGCTAGATTAAATTTCAATGTTCCAAGAAGGATAGATCTTGTAGGTCAGAAATTTTTGTCATATTAGTTTGATTACAAGTGTCAATAAGATCATTACTAAGTTGATCTTCTGCAGGTTGAAAGCAGTCTTTGGGGATACCATTTATGAGGCTTTTCAGCGTGTCAAAAGAGGAAAGTAAGATAAAAGTTTCCAGAAGAGAAGATATAACCTGTTCCAAAGCAGCAAACTCTTCATCCTGTTTTGCAGAATAAAACTCCTGCTTCCTCTCCACACTTTCACTGACGCCATGCCTAAACAAGTCACCTCCGTTATTTATAGCAATGGAGTTCATGGAATTCTTAGAAGCAGATGAAGTCGAAATGTCTAAAGGATAAACTTTCGAACTAGATGAGTTTCCCTTCTCTGCTTCAGCAAGTTGGGATGCTGAAGAAACGTTTGACGGGCTAATGGAATCCAGGAAAGAAGGACGAGATCTCCTTCCAGCTGCTGCTGAAGACCATGGTAAATGAGTAGATGAGCTTTCTACGTCAAAACTGAAACTCGTAGAACTAGGCACTGATGACCACAGAGATGGGCCATTATCACTGGTGGAATGACCAACGGCATTACTGTGCTTCAGTTTATCCACATCAGGAACTAGAAATTTACTGTGCACAGACACACCATCTAAAGATTGTCCAATATTAGAAAAAAGTATCAGTAATAATAGAGGAAGAAAACAGAGTCTTCCACACAGTAAAATTGAGTTGTTTTTAAAGAACGTCTGATTTGAAATAATGAAACTAAAGTGCTAAATTCTAAAGTTACAATTTAAGTGAAATATGCAAACAAAAAGATAAAAAAGAACATAAGACTTTCACAACCTTCATAAGAGGAGAATGTTGGTCCATTTGTTGGTCGGACTGTATAACCTGGCTTGTTTTGAAGTGAGATTATACCAGTTTTTTCAGGAGAAAAATTGATACCAAATACCGCAGAAGTAACTGGACTAACAACAGAAAAATCCTTCAGGGGTCCATCACTGCTATTTGAATGGGCTTCGCCCAACATATTATTACTATATTGACTGGAGTTGCCATCAATATCCTGAACAGATGGTGGATGGAAGGAGGTACTTCGTTCAGATGCAATCCCATCAGCAATTCTTCCTGAGGTTCCAGCATTAGTGCCAAAGTTATCATTCTTCCCTTCTGCCCGGGGGCCATTATTATTTCTAACACCTCCAAGAGATGCATCACTGTCTCTCAACTCTGCATCTGATGCATAAGTCCGCACTGGATCTGGAGAGTACACAGAATAGTTGCTTGCAGAAGAGGGAGGACTAGCATGTGTATTATAAGAAGAATCTAACTTAGGTTTACGAACAAATTCAGTTGCTTGTGAGGCATTTTCTTCGTCAATTGGTCCACTACCCCCATCAGATGTGCCAGTTCCAGCTAAATTTGTCAGGCGTGCATCCTCAGATTCTAAAGCCTGTTTCTCCTGCAGGACTGCATCGGAAGTATCTTGTTTGCTAGTAGATGCAGCCTTCTTTGCAGCTTCTTCTGCTTTCCTCTTACGAAACTCCTCCAGCTGTAAATAAAGGACAAGCAGACTGCTATCAAATTCACTTGAACTCAACAAAATTAGGAGGAACATTGTATGTCCAACATGATTGACATACAGCAACTCAGACCACAATGCAGGCCATTGTGATGGCTATCAGTAGTAGATATCTGTGAATGCAAATGCTTGAAAATTCAAACAGATCCTAACAAGAGATGCTCAGCCTGAGAGTGCCATAATTAATATACAACTTCGTAATTACCAGAAATGAATTAGGAACACCTCCCAAGACAATATCCTCAACTAAGGTGGTCCTCAACCAGCTCAGACAATTACGTGAGATGACAATAGATTACCCTGCTCTTTTGCAGCGCAAAGATGTTCTTAAAGGTCCCCCGGATTATGTATAAGCAATTAGGAAGTAGCGTGGAACAAAATTAGGAAGGGAAAAAACCAAGAAAATAGAAATATGTTACATGACAAAAGAATAGGCCTATTGAGACCTAGGAAATCATCACACTACTCCGAATTCATATTACAATTAGAAAAGGAAAAATCACAACTGTCCTACATATTTGAAAACTGCTTCCAGTACCTCATACACAGATTTCAAAAGTTGCCAAAAAATCAACAAATAAATAAATAGTATTCAAAAAGTTGCAACAGTAAAAATAAAAAATGGGCATAAGATGTTCAGAAACACTAAGCAAATAAAGCTGTGTGATATTTGTACTCTAAACTCACCAATAAAAGTTTTTATTATATCACGAGAACTCTAATGTCATCGAAGGAGAAGAAACATGGACAGTATTTCCCTTAAATTTATGGAAAACATGAAAACGAAAGTTAAAGAACAAAGAGAGAGAGAGACCAAAAAAGCATCTCTATTATTAAAAGACTGCTGCAAAAGTTCTTAACAGATTTAGTCGACTACCACAACCTCCAATCAAGCAGCTCTAAAGTAAATGGTAATGGATACCCAAAATTACTGGGAATGTAACATCCACAAAAAGGAAGGATTCTGTTCACAAACTTAAACTAGAGTTAAAGTTTTCAGGACACATGTGCAATAAGTACTTGTTTGGTACACAAAAGTGGTTATTGCTTTCCATGCCATTTTAGTATAATTTTCATCCCATCATCCCATGGTAGTTCAAATTGCATGGAAATGAATGGTCACTCTAGCATACCAAACATCGAAATTGAATATACTGTCACAAGAACTGACATAAATTTATCCATCTATTTCCTCATCTTAAAATTTCATGAGCTTAAATTTCCAAAATATAATAATGTGCAGTCAGCCATCTTGAAATTCAGAATATGACAACTGAAACCCAAGGTAGACTTCCTCGAGGATGACAATGATTGCAACATTTATATGTGGAGCCAACTGTATCTCATGAAATGAATATTCAACAGCTGTATGTCAAACGACGACTTAAGCTTTTTCATCACAAATTAATGGGTAAATTCCTGCTAAAATAAATAAGTGAACAATCAGCACATATTTATGAGAGTTTATAATATTTACACCCCTTTGGCATAGAGAATTTTTCTAGTTTTTACACAATGTAATAATCAAAATTTCACCAATGGATATTTCTATCTAAAATATACACACTATTGATTGTAATGATTTGTTTTTCTAGCTATCTACTGTATTTTGTTTCTTTTCTTTGTTTTGCCTTGGTTTTTGTTTTGATGGACTTCTCATCCTTCTTTTTGTACTTGCTCCTTTTTTTTATCCATTTGATTATTTTCTGATCCAAAAAAGGTAATAATAAATTCAAACAATCTTTTCTGATGTATGAGAAGAAAAACAATAACTGTTTCGAGAATGCCGCATGAACAAGGCTTAAGCTTTTTATTTTGTTACTGTGCCCTGCTAATACAAGGGATCTACATGGGGTTAATTATTTAGAACAGTAAGTGGGTGGGAATTGGCAGAGACTACTCCCTATGTTCCTAATGACTGTCACTTTTTCTAACTGCACACTGATTAAGAGTTTAATTTTTTAAGACAACATAAAACTGTCTGAAGCAATCACAAGGCAAAACCCTTTTTAGTTTATAGTTACCTTCGCGTCCTTAATGAAAGTTTGATATTAGTAAATTGAAGTATAAGAACATATGACTTTGAAAGAGTAACATTGTTTGTCAGACAAAATAGACGGCAACAGTGGCATTCACTTAAAACCGAGCGCATATCTAGAAAGTGTTTGTGAAAGTAACTGAGCAGTGATTGGTTTTCCCTGGAACTGCCTGCAATCAACAAGTATGCAACATGATGGAGTTTATGCCAAAGTTAATTGTTAACTTTGTACAAGTGTTTCCTTATCTTCTGTTCTTTTACGAAGTGTCAACAATGGTATCCAATCAGATATTGTCCTCATCCCAAGATAAATCACTAGGTCCCTTGGAATCTGAGACTGCTCATCCGAGGCACTTCGAAGAATTTCAGAAAGGAAGAAAATATTTGTGATCATAAATTTCGTTTGACCCATTCATTGCCTCACATTTCCTGGAAACTGGTTTCCATTTGTTCTAAAGGAGAATCATTTCCCGTTGACTTGGACACTTCAAGTTATGCTAATGTAACATCTGACATCTTTTCGCGTGTTACTAGTTTCTAAGATAGTTTGGACATAATTTAAGTTCACGGGTTTCTCATGGAGTCCTGGGTGAACATTTGCCACGTAGGTGGTAGTGTGGTACAAAGAGGATCTAATCAGGTAATTTGTAGCTCAGACTATTTAAACCATCTCTTCACTATGTAGAGTACGCGGAGATGGTTTTTTTCTCAGTCCTGTCTTTAAGCACTAGCTATAGGAATGTAAATGGAGCTACTTGATGCTTCAGAAAAGTAGCAAACAACATTAACCGGGTTGGCTTACCTTATTCTACCAGCTACATCGACAAAGGTAAACTTAATGGAGGGCACTCGTCTCAAATGCTCAGCAATACCCAATGCAGGTTAAAAAAGGACATCTAGCAGCTAAATCAAAAGCATATTCCACCCAATTCAGATAACCCATTTCCATCTCCATGTATTATGAAAACATAGAAATCAAAAAAATCATCAAAATCAAGGAATTTGAAATGCATAAACAACATACCCGTTTCCTTCCGGCTTCCTTGAGTTGCTCCTTCTTTGATGCTAAATTGCCCGAATTGGGCAACACCTGAACCGACGCCATTCATTCAAAGAAAAAAAAAAGCCTCAAAAGTTCCCGAATTTTCTACAAACTTAAACCTAATCAGCCATCAAAACCTCCACCAACAAACCTTACACTCAACGATACAACACAGATCAAACCTATACCAACACATATACACACAAAAGAAATTCTATAATTGATGAATACTGAATAGAAAAATGGTGCGGTATAATAAAGGGGGAAATGTTTGAAAAATTAAGGAAGATAAAACCCTAATTTTGCAGACAAAGGGTCCGATCTAATCGGAGAGGAGAATTAGGGGATGATTCTTGTTGCTTTTTTTGAATAGATCTCCCTGCTTGCCTGCGTTTCTCTCTCCTCTCTCTCTCTCTCTCTCTCTCTCTCTCTTCCTTTTTTTTTTTTTTTTTTTTTTTTTGGGTTCCCCTAAAAATTTCTGTTACAACTCTGCTGACACCTAATTTTGGTAGTGCGTGAAATGACGTATCTGGTGTCCTTAATCATCTAACGCTTGTACAGTTTTTTTTCCCGTACCTGAATTTTGAACTGATCGGTGGAACCCGCTAGTTGAGGTTGGTGATGGTGTCTATTGGGCTCCCCTTTGGTTGGGAATGAGCTTCTTTTTTCTTTTTTCGTTCTTTTTTTATTTATTTTATTTTTAAGGTTGGACAACGGATACAGACATTACCTCAATTCTTATTATTATTATTATTTAATATTTTAAAATGCTAAGACTAGATATAATGTGTACATTGCCACTGTTGAATTAAGCTCACCCTCTTATTAATCAACTCTCTTTCAATTCCTCCGCCATTTTTCCTTCGTAGGCTTACTCCGGTGGCATATGCCTTCTTTGGAACTCAAATTCTATCCACATCCCATAGCGAGTAAAGGGCTCTTGCTGATACTGCATTAGCAAAAAAGGAGTGTAGCCCAATGTCCTTTGTGACTAATGCTTACTACTGGCAGGCATCATTGGCTAGCTTGGGAAGTTGTGTGCAAACCAGAGGCAAGGCATTCTAGCTATCCAACCCGAGATCAAGTTTTTCCATGCAAAGGACTCAGAAGTAACAAATTGTTTGACCACCCGACCTCTCCGTTTAGAGTAGTAAAGTACCAGGGTGATTCTGGTATAGGCCTTGAACACTCGACCTCTCCATTAGGAGAAGTAAACAGTACTAAATGGGCCTTTTGTATGGCTTAAACAACAACGATGCAACACCCGACCTCTCCGTTAAGAGAAGTGAGCAGTACCAGTTGAGTTAGAGTTCTTTGGAGGTTGGAAATGAGCTTGAAATTTTACTTTTGCTTTTTATTATTGAGCTTCAAAATTAAGTTCGAAAATCTACTTGTTTGTTTAATGAATAAATTCTTAACTATCTAAATTATGTTCTCAAGTCGTTTTGTTCGTTTACAATCCAACAAAAGGACCTTTTAAGATTGAGAGACCGAAGACGAGAGTTTGCATATTATGAACACTTTATACTCGATTAGTTAAATAGACACGCTCATAACTATATACCAAATAAAAATTTCTTTTTCATATATTTTTTTTCCTCTCTTCCTCGTCATATTTTCTTTATTGGATCTAATGTGGAAACTAATACTGGTGTCACTTTCTTCTTTCTTTGTATAATTTTTTTTTAGAGTCTGTTTGGTGTAGTGTTTTCATGACGCAGCGTTTTAAAAAAACAGTATTTTTCTTATAAATGCGCTTGGAATACCGCGACAAAACGTAATTTTTTTCCTAGCAGCGTTTTAAAACCTGCATTTTGGAAAAAAAAATAGAAATTTCAGCGTTTTAAAACGCAGCTTTTTCTGCTACAGCATTGAAACGCATTTTTTTGCAAATAAGTTCCGTTTTATTATTGCGTTTTAACCAAAACACACGACTAAACGGACTCTTATTAAGGCTTTAAGTATAAAATCTTGTAAATTGTAATTTCATTTATAAAGCTAAAATATTAACTTGTATTTTCTTTATTTTACCGACTAATCTTTATGGAATTTGAGATTAAAGTAAGGTTAAAAACATATCTATTAAATGTCATGTAAATCCTTTCTTTAAAAAAATCATGTAAGCAAATTTGTTTATATATGTAATAAGAGAATCTCTATTCACACCCATCTTTTTACTATGTACATTCCCTTTGATTTTTACAAAAATACCATTATAAAACTTGACTTATTTGCCCTTATTCTTACTAAGTACACATGTGACGCTCCGACCCAGATTTTCATACAAAATCTCAAGGTCGGGTTGCCAAAACAACAACAAGATTTAAAACAACAAGTAAACACCTGATTTAACAATGATAGAAACAAGTCTTCGGTGACACTACTGCCGGAACCTAACTACAACAATCACGAGTCTATAACTCAGGAGAAGAAATAACAACAATGTTAACATCATCGGCCACAACATGCCGGAACAACAATATAAGTCGCGAGCCACAACACGCTCAGGAAAAACAACTGGAATAATAACCAACCGTACACAAGCGCGACATACATGACAACTACCAAAAGAATAATACAAGTAATTAAGTATGACTCTACCCCAAAGTAAAGTCTATATAACTTTACATAACTATCGGATCTCACCAAAAGAAAATACTACAATAACTGTACAAACCAAAAGTACAACCACGAGGACAACTTGCTAACTAGTCACGTCCTCACCGACCTCACCGAGAGCTGCCTGGTTGGTTCGGATCTAAGAAAAAATAATTAAACACAACGGGGTGAGTCGAAACTCAATAAGTTACTAAATACAACTACATGACATGGCATAATGCTCAACTGTAATCGTAACAAGGTGATAGCATTTCTATACATCACAACTCAATATGAAATATCATCCATGATACACAACTCATGTTAAACACATAGCACTTTGATGTTCACATAAGTGCTTGTAAATAAATCACATAATAAAGGATATTTTTCCCTTTATCTGTCTTTGCGTTGCTCCTACAATACACAAAATAACTAACGTGTATCGATACTCGTCTATGATGTATCGACATCCCCGAACCTGTCAGGTCTCCCCGAAAACTTATGATCAGGTCTTTGCAACCAAAGTCATGCGCATTGCAACAACAGTGGGACTATCTCCCACCTGTGGCCAACAGATAAAGTGTGTGTGCACTATGGCACGATGACTTAGAGTGGTTCCAAAACATTGATTTGTCAAGGCTATATGTCATCCCACCTTGACTCGTTAACAAATGTCAGCTGGACTCAATGCGATGTACAAAATGGTATCTACTCATCTTATGCAAATTAACCCCAAGTTCAAAAGTAGTGAACTTGGTAAATGTCAAGTAATTCATATTACTCAATAACATGTTAACAACAAAGCACATATTTGCCTAAGTTTATACATCCACATAGAGCTAATTTACAAGTCTCTAATCCACAATTATCAACTATTCACTTAACCAACTTGTTTGAGAGTTCTTTAATCCTACTTAAACAAACCCAAATTCTTGTAGGGACTTAACGTAATGTCCAGTGCATATTGTTCATCCAAAATTCTACTTCAAGAATTCATTTAACATAATTACTTTGGGTATAGTTGCTATATGCAACTTTCTTCCAACTATAGTCTTTGTCCTTCTCTTAGTACAATTCTAAGTTCAACATTGGAGTAATTATCCCAACCAAACCATCTCATATCAAGAAACTAACACAAACAAGATTCTCACACATCCATGTAGCATTTAGACATGTAATTCACATCTTTAACAAGGCTAGCAAGTCTATTATGTAACTAGCATATTTTGAAGCTTAAAGCATACAAAAGGGGGATTAGTAACTTACTTCAAATTGAAAAATCACACCACTAAAAACACAATCAAAGGCTTGCAAATGAGTCTCCTAGTCTTGAGCAACTCAAATCTGGTTTTGGATTACAATTTGGATGGTTGGATCTTGAGGAGATGCAAAACACACAGTATTCTCATATTGACAGCACACACACACTTTCTTTAAAGATTAATGGAACTCTTGGATGAAAAATGGGAGTAATGGATACTCTCAAAGGGGTTTAGGAGGTGTAAGAGGTGCTGAGTCAAGGCTTAGGGACGTGGTCTCCTTACAACCAAGGTGTACTACATGTAATTAACAATAATAATAAAATATACACAACAAATCTGCTAACAGGGCGATCGCCCTCTCTCGAGGCAAAGCGATCGCTCCACAATCTGCCTACAGGGCGATCACTCTGAGGTAAGCCAAGGCGATCGCTTTGTCCCCCGATCCCAGATGCCAACTTTCTGTCCACAGGGCGGCCGCTCTGGCCCTAGCCAAGGCGATCGCTTTGTCTCCAGTATGCTAAATGGTAAGCACAAATTTTCTAAAATGCAACCAAAGTCATCCCAAATAATTCTTAAACAAATTTAACAAGTATACCAAGCCAAAATACTCAACAAGGACTCTCAAAAAGTCTAAGAACCTTGCTAAAAATATAACACAAAGATCACATAATTTGTAACACAATTAATACATGTCAACCTAACAATGAGCATAACCATACTTCATATCACCACCATGGCATTCTATTTTTACCATGCTAGCGCTATTCAAATAATCCTATCATATATATCTAATTATGATAATAAGGCATACAAATATACAATTAACACATAGAAGAGCTAGGGTATTACAACACCCCATTTACTTTTATTTGATTCCAACATCTCTAAGTACACCCCCCTCAAAATAATATTTATACACCCCCTACATTCTTCCCACAATACACACATTCAAACATATTATTCTCACCCCTTCCAAGTTCCATACCCCTCACTAAATCCTAAACCTCTAAATTCATCTATATTGTTGAAAAACACAACCATGGACCATAAAGAATTGAAGGGAACAAAAATTGTAAGTATTCTTATACCAAAATGGCTTCATTTTTCGCATTTTAAAAAGCACAGACGAATGGTCTGCGTTGGTATGTTCGGTCGGTAGTGACCAAACACACTAAAGAGTGTTCAGTCATTGATGGCTGAACAACTCCATGTATATTCTATCACTACTGAACACCCTTGGAGATGTTCAATCAGTACTGATTGAACGCCTTTGGAGATGTTCGGTCAGTACTGACTGAATGCCTTTGGAGATGTTCCGTCAGTACTAACTGAACATCTTTGGTGATGTTCGGTTGGTACTGACCGAACATTACCAATAGTGTTCAACCAACCATGTCCGAACACTATAGGCCTAGATCACTTCAAAATTCAACCTAAAATGCAATTTTTTTTTAAACAAACCACAAATTTTGAACTCAAATTATAAAGAAAATCATAGCTAACTTAATCCTCAAAATTATTTAACAGACAACTTAAAAAACTTGGTAATATTTTGGGTTTCAATTTACAGTTGTGTGTGTGTGTGAAATTGAGGGGGGGTTGCAGGAGAAGGGAGAAGAGGGGCGTGTGTGTGTGGGTGGGAGGGAGGGGGAAGGAAGAGACGGGAGGCGGGTGGAGGAGGAAGGGGTGGGGGAGGAGGGAAAGGAAGAGGAAGAAGTGGGGAAGGAGGCGGGCTGGAGGGATGGGTGGGGGTGTGAAAGAGTCTGTGTGTGTGTGTGTTGCAGGAGAGGGGAGAAGAGGGAGGGGGTAAAATGGAAAATTGAGGGGGTGTACTTAGTATTTAGAGGGGTTTACAATTTAGGTGGGGGGTGTACTTAAAAAATGAGTATACTTAGTAATTTAGGGGGTGTAAATTGCAAATCTCATGTATTAATCTCATCACTTATTTTCTAAGGAAAAGTTGAGACTCAAAACCCAAGTGATTTAAAATATATTTTGGTCCGTCGACTTAGATCAATATTTTTGTTTGGTCCTACCTCTTCAAAATATATTCATTTGGTCCTACATATTTCATTTCTTAGTTAGATTCCCCCCTCATATCGTTACCGTTAGAAGTTCCGTTCAATACTTTTTAAAATACCCAAAGTACCCTTACAAGAATTAGTGTCAACAGACAGACTATTACGAATTTATTTAAACCATTATGGGCTAACTTTTCAAAAAATCTAAAATCTAGGGGGTCAAATAAATATGCTTTGAAAAGGTAAGATCAAACAAAAAGTTGGATCAATCAAAAAATATTTTAATTCAACCCAAGTCAACTTATCTAAGATAATGTAGGCAAGAATAAATTTTAATTAAAAATTTTCTTTCAAGTGAGGAAAGTAATAAGAGGAAGAGAAAATAAAATAGAAATAGAATATTTTATTAAGTTTATGGATTTTACTCATTTAGTTTACGGAAATAAAACAATAAAATCTTTGAAATTTGAACATATGCTAGACACATAAGCGTTTAACCAAAAAAAAATCTAGCAAAATGATAGGACATAATAATCAAACTTGATTTAAAAGTACTAGACAAACTTCAAAGGATGATGTCTGATTAGTTTTTAAATTATAGATTTAAATTTGTAAATAAGTCTAAGCACATAGACCAATTTAGTTTGCCCAAAAATAAAATAAAAATAATTTTTAAAAGTGAAGGATTTATTTTTGTTCTAATGTACGAGAGAGGACGGTTTCATAGGCTGACCTTCAAAAATCTCGATCATCACTTACAAGTTGTAGAACTCATATTCTGTATTGATTCTTTAAAAATCGAACCTTTATTTCTATATATACTTGCAATTTTTTACTTAAAATCATAGATTCTCTGTTTGATAGTATCGGAAATGAACAACGTTGAGAAATGGAAAGAGTAGTTATAACTCGCAATTGAAAGTAAAAATATTGTTATCCCTCGTGGGTAACAAATTTCTCCCTCATGCGCTTCAAATGTGCCAACAATTTATCGTGATCCGGAACATTTTCTCTTATCGCAGGAACTTGTTTAAATCTGTTGATCCATGAATGCAAGCGAGGGAGTGTACTAGGTTTCAGAATTCTTAATTTAACCACTTGTTCCATTCCTTCGAACCAGTGGGCAAGCCATCCGAATGATAAGTCAACCAATCCAATTCTGTCACCCCCAAAAAATTGCTTATCCTTCAACCCCTTTTCTTCTAGGGTTTTCAATACTTCAAATGCTTCCTCTGCTGCCTTCTCTTGCTCCTCTCCCACAGTTCTGAAAAATGCATAACATGTGGGCCCCTACATCACAAAAAAGTAAACAAGTCGTTTGCAACTATTAGACGTTGAAGTTTTGAATATTTATACGTGCAAAGTTTGGAGTAAAACTTAGCAACAAATTACCTTCTCTTCTCCATATTTAATCCAAAATCGAGCAAGGGCTCTCTCGTATCTATCTTTTGGCAGCAAAGGATAACTCTCCGGCCATGTTTCGTCTATGTACTCAAGGATTACGAGCGACTCAGCAATCGGTTTGCCACCATGAACAAGAACAGGAACCTTCTTATGAACTGGATTGTATTTTAAAAGTAAATCACTCTTGTTAGGGAAGTCTTCTTCAAAGTAATCATATCTAATACCCTTTAGTTTTAGACCCCAAATCACTCTGTGAACAAAAGGACTTGGCCAAAATCCATGGAGTTTCACATCATCCATTGCTAAAGTCAATTTAGTTCTAATTTGTTGTGACCTGTTTCTTGACAAATATAATTAAGTTTCTAGTTGCATTGACAAGGTTAAGAAACTATATATACATATTGTGAGAGTTAAGTAGACAAACTTAATGTGGCTTTCTTAATTACTTGAGAGTTACATGTAGATGGCACTTTATTGCGACATTATTATATTCACTATTAATAATATATAGGGTAGATTAAAATATGGCTAGTTTCAATGCATACTTGCATACAATTGTCCATTTTCAACCTTTCGATCATGTCCGACTTAGTTGAGAATCATTGACCGTCACTTTTTAGCACACGAAGTGTCCTCGTATTACATTGGATCTGAGACTAATTTTCACCGGTGGTATTAAACTTGTCCCTTACCAAAGGGACGTTGGTGTCATTTTGATTATAGAGCTGCTAATCCAATTGAGCATTGATCTAACATAAGAAATTTGATTTTTTTTTTTTGAAACAAAAAATAAAATAAAATTTCTTATGTAGGTCAACCATTCCATTAAAGGCAGAGCAACAAGTCTACAACCATTGAAAGGGGCAATGTATATATATATCAACATTGTTAGGTTTACAAATAATTCTATTACTATGGGAACAACTCTGCCTTAAAAATGCACATGCACCTCACATGCAATTTGCCATGAAGGCAAAGTTGTTACCAAAGTTGTAGAAGTAGTTGTAAACCTAGCATTATATATATATATATATATATATATATATATATATATATAGTTATCCATGGACCCAAAAGGAAATTGATAAAATCTTTTAGAGTTCTGATTTCTTTGGAGGAAGATTTTATTTTGTCAACAAAAGTATGAAAATTTTATTACAAAATACAACACTAACACAATAGTTGTTACATTAACATAGAATGTTGTTATGCCAAAATGGTTTGGTGTTTTTTAATGTTCTTTTATTCATTCATAAAGTACATAACAGAGTTTCATCAATGTACAGACTAGTAATAGAACACACAAACAAGCTCACATACAGAAATAACCATTTTACCAAACCCCAATAAAACTAGCAAAAGTAAAGGTTCAACATATCGAGAAGGTTCACAAAAACACAACGGAGATCCTCATGGCTTGGGCGAGAACGATTCTTTCCTGCGCTTTAGATACGCAACCAAATTCTCATGATCGGGGAGGTTCTCTTTGATTACGGGGACATCTTTGAAATTCTTAACCCAGGCGAGCAAGCGTGGGAAAGAATGCTCTTCCAATAACTTCACTCCTCCGACGTTCTCTACGGATCCCAGCCAGCAAGCAATACCGCCAAAGGCTATGTCAACTACTCCAATTTTGTGTCCCCCGAAGAATTTCTTCTCTCCAAGGAAGCCAAGGGCATGTTCTTCTATGGTTTTCAGCACTTCCACACTTTCTTTGACGGCCTTTTCCTGTGCTTCCCCATTGGTTCGATACACTGGCCAAATAACATTTCCCTTCAACATAGTAAAAAAGTTAAAAATGTCAGTGCGACTCTACTGTCATATCGTGACGTTTTCAAATAATTACTCCTTTTGTCCCAAAAAAAAGAGTTCGGATTCTCTGTACCACTTTGTGTGCCTCTCTTTGTACAACTAAGCTAAATCAGAACATGAACCTATGGGTCATATATTTGAATCTGCTTGATGGTAAAGGGAGGGTACATATAGTGGTACAGAGAGGCCATCTTGAGTCCAGAAAAATTGTTTCATTTGACAAATTAAACTTTTTTAAATTATAACTTTACTTGTTTAAAATTTTATTTCACTAAAAATTATTACTATTTCTAGAAATTGAACTATTTTTTGGGGAATAAATTAAAGAATAAAGACTAATTTTTTAGGACGGAAATATTAAAAAAAGAAAGTTAGTACTAGTAGTTATAACCTGATGCATACATACCTTATCTTCAGCAAATTTGACCCAAAACCTCGCGATGGCCCTGTCATAGGGACTGTTTGGCAGCAAGGAATTTTGTGGCCAAGTCTCGTCTATGTATTCGAGTATGACCATAGACTCACAGATTGATTTTCCGCCATGGACAAGCACTGGGATCTTCTTGTGAACTGGGTTGTATTTCAGAAGCAAATCACTTTTATCGAAGATGTCTTCTTCTATGAACTCAAAGGTTATGCCCTTTAGCTTAAGAGCCCAGATGACTCTGTAGACAAATGGACTTGTCCATGATCCAATTAACTTCACTTCTTCCATAAATATATGTCTAACACCAGATCAATTTGAGTCCTCTTTGATTCTCAGTAAGCACATTTTATAGTGATATTTTAGATAACTGTGTTCAGTTTGTTCACCAAGCATGAGAGTTGAATTAATTCAAAGATAGTGGCTGGCTTCCTTTTTTCTACTTTTTTTTTTTTAAATAAAATAACCAGTTTGAGTTTTGACTAGGTGGAGATCAAAATTGACTCAACAATGAAAAAAGTGTGGTTAATTTAATGATGGCAACGGGACAGAATAAATGGAAAACTCATCCTATTCCATTTCTAAATAGAGCGGGAATAAGAATTTATTAAATCGGAATGGAATGGTATGTCATATTCCATTTATACCCCCATCCTTTTTATGTGTGTGGAAAGTATATATATATATAACAATAAATTGTTGGACCAATGCTAGAGTCAGAGTTTTACAAAGTGTGAGGTTTCAGTTTTGATCTTTTTCTACGCTTCATTAGGACACTTGATAATGGAGTTTTTGGGGATCGGTCAATAATTATAATATATACTTTTATGGCTAACCTAGTTTTACGTGGACTAAAAATTAGTAAATTAAAAAACAAGTTACCTGTATATTAAAAAAAGTAATTATATCCATCATCTTCACTCTAAAAAATCAAGTGGGACGGGAACAAAAAAAATATAAATGGAAAGGAATTGAGATTGCTTTTAATTTTCTGCACAAAAATGGGGAATGAAAAAAATAAACTTAGTAATAGGATGAGAATGGAAAACACAAATTCTATACTCAGCAGTTGAGATATGACGTATGTATCTAGATCACTATGCACAACTTTCCAAAAAAAAAAAAAAATAAATTATTATTATTTTTGTTATATACTGAGCAGAAATACACATTTCTTTTTTTGCTTTGTCCCAAAAGCAGAAATACATTATTATTTTGAGAAACTATATATCTTGAATTTGTAGTTGAGAAATGAGAACTGACTCAACAAGGAAGCACAAGAGGAAGAATCATAGTGATGTATGTGCCTGCATCATATAATATATGTTTATTAGTGCTCTGTTTGCCCGGTTGATTTCAATTCATTTGTACTTACTGATTTTCTTTGTAGAAGAGCCAGCCATGCCATGCCATGCCATGCACACCCAAAAAAAAAAAATCAAAATTCACAAATATACCAACAACAAATTACTTTGATAAACTAAAAAATTTCAATTATACCAACAAATCGGAAGCAATTCAAGAAATTACATGTTCTTGATATTCATGGGTATTCCCGGCCAGCAACATCTCCCTCCTATGCGCGTAAAACTTAAACATCTCATCGGAATCGGGGAGATCCTCTTTGATTACCGGCGCCTTCTTGAAATTCTCGATCGATCCATGCTCGCAAGCAAGGAAATGAACGTTCCTCCCATTATCTTCACCCCTACTACTATTTCTATAACTCTCATCCAGCTGAGTGAGCTATCCCTCCAAAGGCTATTATGTCAACCATTCCAATTTTCTCTCCTCCAAAAAACTTCTTTTCGCCAACAAAGTCAATTCCAGTGAAAGCATAGTCTTCTATGGTTTTTAGCATTTCCACACTAGCTTTGATGGCCTTTTATTGTTCTTCCCCGGCGGTCCGATACACTAACCAAATACTCCCTCCGTCCCTTAATTATTGTCTTGTTTGATTTGATACACAAATTAAAATAAAAAATTAATATAATTTTATGTTATAAACATCTTAGCTATACTCAAATGTTTTTGTAATAATTACTAAGGCAGCGCTATTCACACCCCCAAATCCTCTAAATCCACCCACCTTCTTAATACACACCCTATCTTAAGTTTTAATCCATCCAATTACTAAATATACCCCTATATATTCTCTATTTTACCCTTTTTGAAATATATGTTTAAACAAAGATAAAAATTATGCAAAATTAAAAGAAAAACAAATCAAATCCCAAAACAAACTAAGTAACTAACCTAAATCCACAATAATTGTTACTCTCACACCAACTCCAGCAAGACCTCATCATCACTGCATGCTAAGAGCATCTCCAATGCCAATGTAAATATGTAAAAAAATGGGTGCTACTTAGGATTGACATCTTTGAAAAAAAAAAACCTTTTCTATGCAAATGTAAAGAAGTCTTGTGTATATGACATGACAACAAATTTTTTTACATTATGGATGAGAATGTGAAATTTTCACATCTATTTGAGGGTGTGGAAACATCCTAGTCATTATTTTTTGAATTAAAAAATAACTATATCTCATCTCTCTCTTCACTTTAGTTGTGAGACTCATGCTACATGGAATCAAGTTCATATTTGCATTGGAGAGGCGTTTTCTAATTGAATGTGAAAGAATAGATAAAAAATGTCACATGTGATTGATGGTGTTAATTACCCACATCCATGTTAGATCAAATCCACGATTGCATTGGTGGTGCTCTAACATGGAGGGAGTTTTGAAGGTAACTGAAAGATGGTGTTGATGGAGGTGGGGGTTACAGTTGGGGCTCTTAGAAACTTAAAACAGTATAGACAAGAAATGTGGGTTTGAACAATTTTAAAAGCTTGATTTACACAGTTAGGGTTTGGTTCAGTTTGATTTTACACTAAAATGGATTTGCTTTTCAATTGAGATATATATATGAGCTGGATTACTTTAGTTGGATTTTGGCAGGAGGTGGTTTCGAGTTTGATGGAAATGAAGATGTCGGCGGGGTGGAGTTTGGGGAGGGATAGAAAACAGAGGCGGCGTTTGGTGGTGTGAGGAGGAAGAGGTTGGTTTGTTAAAAATGGAGATAAAGGTTTTGATTTACACCAAAATGGGTTTGATTTTTAATTGAGATATACATATGAGTTGGATAAGCAGGAGGTGGATTTGGGTTTGATGGGGATGAAGATGTCTGCGGGGTGGAGTTTGGGGAGGGAGAGAAAACTGAGGTAGTGCTTGGTGGTGCAAGACGGAAGAGGTGGGTTTGTTGAAAATGGAAATAAAGGTTTTGGGTTAATTTAGAAGGATTAAGGATGTAATAAAAAATAGGGTTAATGACATCACTAGTTCCTTGACTATTAAGCATTTCACGGTTAGTCCTTTAATAATTTTTTTTCAAATTTCAGTCCCTTGAGTACTAAAATTAGACACGCTTAATCCTTTTGTTGGATGCCGTTAGAATTTTTCTGTTAAGTCTGTCATGTGCCCAATACGTGACTTTGATTATGGGCATTTATGAAATTTCACTTATCATCTTCATCGATAATTCTTCAAACCCTAATTTTCAGAATACCCAATTTCAATTAAAGAACTTTTTTAATCAATAATTAGTGCGAAACAGACCACGTACTATTACAATCAAATTTTTGGCATGAATTGGTCCGTACCGGCCAAAACATAATAAAATTTTAAAAACTAATAATATGAAATGGTTATTTGTATAAAAAAAAGTAAAGGTTGCGAGTTAATATAAAATTGACAATTATAAAGCTATTATTCAATGTTATTGAGCATTGGTTCTAATGTTAATTGGTTTTTTGTTATTCAAATTATTGTTTAATGAGATTTGCCAACTAGTCTCAAGTGTTGTTCTTGACTGTATTATATTTAGGATTTTTTGATCATTTTTTTAGGTTGTTATGAAGTTCATTTGGTGATTGGTTAAATGTTGTTCTTGACTAGTATTATATTCAGGTTATTTTTTTAATGTTGTTTCATGAAGTTTGATATAGACTTGTGTTTGTTTAGATCTAATACATATATGTGTTATATTTAGAGTTCTTAATTGGAGAATTTAAGAAAAATAAAAATATACCAAGTATAGTCAACTTATTTTAAGAGATTATAAATTATTATAAATAAAAAATCACTAAAAGAGTGTCGTAAACGTGAAATGGTATGTCATTATCCACCGATAATAATATGTTTCGTTCCAACAGCTAAATCGATGTGCAGGCCAATACAATTTACAACTTTGAAGTACGGCTACTCATCATATTGTTTCCCTTTTTGAGCATATATATCAAATGCTTGATTTTTAGCGGAGGATATCATCTTCATGTTATCAATTAGAATTGAGACGGCAACGTTGTGGTTTATATTGGGCTTTGAATCACTCCTTACATGTGTTACTTTGTTCTAATTCTTCGATATTGTATGATATTTGTATGTTGACAACAAATATAAATGTTTTTTTGTACGGACAGACAGATGTTAGGTCTAGCTAGACGGTTAGCTTCTTTTGCAGCTCGTACTCGTGGAGCGATTTTAATTTTCATCATTGGCTTCCAAGTACTAGGTCTACTTAGCTCGTTGATATGTTTGTATTATAGTGCGGTAATAGTTGAGATGTTTAGGTTTGGTTGTAAGCATTATATGAATTTTGGTACTACGTTGTTACTTTTGACATTTATGTATATATTTAATTTGCTTTGTTTGTATAAAAAAAAATCAATCAAAAGATAATGATTTTGGAAATTATTCACTTGCTTTTGGAGGTGATTTTTAGTCTAAAGTTGTAAGAATTTAAACCACCTTTTTTTTTTATTTTTTTGTCACTTTTGATGGCATTCCAAGCAACGAGTTGTTTGATGTTTTTAACGATGTAAAATGGCTGATAAATATTTTAATTTGTACATGTAATGATCTTTTCTACTATCACTTTTGATGGCATTCCAAGCAACAAATTTTAGTAGGTGTTGTTTATCAATAAATCTTTGGTAGAAAATTTTGAGGTGCTGTTTGGTTCGCTGAAATGAAACGAAAAGAGTAGAATGATCAATTATTCTCATGGAATTCAAATTGAAAATGAAACCAGTCATGCATTGTATGTTTGGTCAACAGAATGGAATAGAATGATGATTTTCATCTTTAATACTTTATCCTCCAGAATAAGTATACCCTATTCCTTTTTGGAACGTCCTAAAATAATTATCTCATTTTCTTTTTTTAATTTTTTCCAAATCAATTGTATATTTTGCCCTTCTTGTTTGTGAAATAAATAGAAAAGTAAGTGAACCCCATTAAGTTTACAACACTAGTGATAAATTGATAGACATTCAAGAAAAATAACATAAAGTCAAATACTTTATTAAAACCTGAATATATTTAATTTGAAACGGAAGGAATAAGAGCTCATTTGGTGTAACGTTTTGAAAACACAGTGTTTTGAAAACGCAGCGTTTCTAAAATGCAAATTATTTAAAATACAGCTTTTTCTTTATAAATGTGTTTGGGATATTATGTCAAAACGAAGCTTTTTATTCCCTACTGTGTTTTAAAATCTGCTTTTTGGAAAAAAGCTAGGAATTCCAGCGTTTTAAAACGCAGCTTTTTCTACCGCAGCATTGTAACGCTAAGTTAGGGAATAAGCAGCGTTTTAACCCTGCGTTTTTGGCCAAAACGCTCGAACAAACGGGCTCAAAGTAGGAACATTGATGTAAATAGAACAAATATACCTGACAAAGATCGAGTTACCCTTGATAACTTTATAAATAATGGTAGTAATAGTATTATAGTAGTAGTAATTATAATAATTATAATGTTAAACTCATTAATATTAATAATAATTATACTGTTAATTATTTTTATTATTCATACTATTATTGATAGAACTGTATTAATCACAAACATCACTACCACCACCGTCCTCACGAGAAATATTTAGTGGTTTTAGATTACTATATCAGCTACTAACAGGAGGTGATATGGATAATTTTTTACAAATGAGCAGACTAATTGTGATGAAAACTCCCACTAATTTTTGTTAAAAAATTGTCTACCACATTTAAATTGTGATTTTCTATTGGTACTTTGATCACTACATCAGCTGCTGATATAGTGGTCTAGAGCCATTAAATATTTTCTTTCCACTTAACAAAATTTTTTTTTGAACGAACAAAAATGAAAAGTAGGATAATTATTTAAGAACAGAAGGAGGATCAAAACATACACAGTAAAAAGAGCAACAATAATAAAAACAGTACTACCTCCGTCCCAAAAAAAATTGTCGGCTAACAAAGTTTTTTTTGTCTCAAAATAAGTGTCGTTATAGAATTTCAAGAAATATTTGTCATATTCTACCAAAATTATCCAAAGTTACTACTCTCGTTAAAGAAGGTTGTTTAGAGGAAAGAAAAAAAATACTTATGCAACTTATCTACAATAAATAAATTTAAATAAGAGTAGATCAGTTTTATGTAAACTTCCTTAATTTGTGTACAAATTATTAAAACGACACATTTTGGGACTGATGTAGTAATTAACAATAGTATTATTATTATGACATTAATAGTAATAGAATAGTAGAACAACAATAAAAATACAGTACTCCCTCCATTTCAGGCAAAGAATTCACTATTTTATTTTGAGATGTTTCACATAAAGAGTCCACTTTCAAAAATTATGCCAACAATTTTCATAATTTTACCCTCCACATGTGGTATAAATATATTAACTATACTTAAGCATTATGTAATTATGACCAATTCTAATGATACTTATATATTCCTTAATTATTAGATTTTTCAAATGTGGACTTTTTTGGTGAAACGGAGAGAGTAATAAGTAATAGTATAATCTTCTCTTCGTCCCAAAAAATAATCTCACTTTAAATTTTTTTATCATCTTGATCACACTTTGACCAAAAAAATTATGAACATTTAATTATCCTTATAAATATCTTGTTATTAATAGTTCTATTAATGTTGCATCAATGATTGAAATTTTATTACTAAAGACATAATAAATATAGGTTAAATAATGATGTGGTATTATATTAGGTTGACATTTTTTTAAAAAAAAGAGACTATTTTTTTCAATATATATGACGGTCTTGAAGGTGGTGGGCGGGATTGGTGGTATTGCAGCTAGCGGCAATTGTCGTATGGTGCGGCGGTAGCGATAGGGCCATAGGGGTAGAAATGATTTAGGTTCAATATATACTCCTCCGTTTAATTTAAAGAGTTTACATTTGAAAATTTTAATAATTAAGGGATATAGAAGTAACATTAAAATTGATCATAATTACAAAAATATTTGAGTATAAACAAAATGTTTTTAGCATATGTGGAGTGTAAAGTGAAAATACTTACAAACATTGTAAACATAATCTTTTAAAATAAATTAATTAAGTGAAATATTTTAAAATAAAATAGTAGGCTTTTTTACCGGGTGCATATGACAAAGGTAATTTAAAATTAAATTAGACTTAATTTTTATGAAGTTTAAGAATTTTGAAGATTCCTGCTATCAATCAAAAAATTTCGGCCCAAAAAAGGAAACATGACAAAGAAAGTTGTATTCTAGCAATTTCGAGCCGTCAGATGAAACCTAAATATCCGAAACTCGAAACCCTGTCCTTTTGCTCTCCACCGAAGACCCCCGAAGAAGCGGCCACGTCATACAAGAGGCTTCCCTGGCAGAAAGTGTGCTGGACGCCACGTCGTGCAAATGCTTACCTTTTTTTTAATGAATAATGCTATGAGTACAAAAGAGTATTAATTTTTTTTTTGCACCAAATGATATGTCAGTTGATGTGATAATTGATATGATGTATTAATTATAATTTTTAATTTTGTTTTGTACCACATCAGCTGCTACATCAGCTGACACATTATTTAATGCAAAAAATTTAATACTTTTTAAGTACACATAATATTTGAACAACCTCGGCCTTCAGCTGGACACGTGGCAGACATTGCGAGCTCATAGCCTCCAAATGGGCAAGCGCCGAGGTGACATACGCCCACATCGATATGACGACCTAGAAATCACATTGCGACAGGTCACCTACCTCACCAGTATACTCTCCCAGCACACGACACGAGAGCTTGCAGTGCGACCTGGGACGTCCCAGGTCGACCACATAGCATCAAGTGACCTGGACATATACCAGGCCGACCTTGACTACATTAACATCGAGCGACCTGGGTACATATCAGGCCGACCTCGACGTAACCCCACTCAGCTCGGCAAAACAGAGTCCTCTACGGAATTACCTCTCAACTGGGAAGAGTCCTGGTACTACTCTGCATACATCAATCCTAAGCATACAAGGAAACATAATTCAAAAGACATGAGAATTGATCATATCTCCCATTCTGAATCCAACTAGGATTATGACTTATCTCCTTATAAATAAGCACTCTCACAGATATCATAATGTATATGCAAATTACTTGCTTACATACTCTCTTAGCTTTACCTTTCCTACGAAGTATTACTAATTCTCACGCCTGAGGGTTATTGCTGAAACAATCTAGCACCCCTTACAGTGTTCTTTGTTGATTATAGGTTCAGAGCTACCTACACTTTAAGGACAATCCCTGCAACACAAGTCGAATCCTACTAGACTACTCACGTGGACTAGACACGGTGACATATAACCTCTTTTACGTGATCAGTATTACTCTTTTTTTTTTTTAATATATGCAAATGTTTACCTTCAGTTTATGGCAGGAGGGCTTTGAATATTTTATTCACTCATGTCGCATCTAGTCTCCTATTAAATTTTAATTTTACATGTATTTTTTTAAAAATTGATAAATAACAAACACATATTTAGAATTAAAATAATAAAAACATGTTTAAAGCTAAAATAACAAGGCCGAATAAAATAGCAAAACACGTATATAACTAATAATCAATGGAACATAAAGCGTGACACAGATTGACATGTAAGATTGAGTAAGCATCGTAGAAGACAGTTTTAATGGTCCTGAGAGTCGGGTTAAGAGATCGGTAGTCCGGAAAATATAGTTTTTCTAATTTTTTATTTAATAAAAATCCCGGCAGAGTCGGTCCACAAAATCCAAGAGGTTACGTCAGCAAACAAAGAAAATTACTCATGTCCTCACTCCAGCTCCTACTTCCTCTCCCAACTCTCTCTCTCTCTCTCTCTCTCTCTCTCTCTCTTGTATATACGTGTAGCTGCTGTATGTAAGTATTGTTTGTAAATATTAAGTTCCTGGTTCTTTCTTTTCTTTCTTCGTGCGTGACGAAAGAAACGCAAATGGCTGATTGTATGAGCAAAGAATTGGAGAATCAGAAGAAGAATTCAAAGAGGAATCGAGCGGTGGAGTTTGACGGTGATGGTTCCGAATTGTTCTCCAATACGGACGTCACCGACAACGACGACAACAACGACGACGACGACGACGGAGAGGTGGGGCTGGAGAGTACAGCCGTGAAGAAGTGGAAGATGAAGAGGAAACGAGACGGCACGAATTATAAGGAGGTGGTCGAATTCGGTGTGTTCGGTGCACAGGATCCTCTGATGGTATTTGGTCCGGATATCATGACGATGATATTTAGCTCTCTGGACGCACGCGGCGTGGCACTATCGCTCCTTGTCTCCCGTAGTTGGAATGGAGTCGCTTCCAGCGATGTTCTCTGGTCACCTAAGGTTTACATTTCTCTCTTCGAATTTACAATTTGATTTTTGATTCGCCATTACTCGTTTAATTTTTCAATTGAGGCTATGTTTGCCTATTCAATGCCAAGCTTTAGAATTAAAATTGGATGAATAATTTTTGCTCACAGAATTAAAATTGTTCAACCAATTCCAATTCCGAGCTATGGAATTAAGCTTACAAACATAGCCCGAGCAATTATTGCTGATATTCTTTTACTGTTGATTTCCATTTGGTCATTTATTAATTTATGTTAACTTTACCTATTCCATTTTTTTCTTCTTTTGAATTGTACTCTGTTGTTGTTATTTGTTGAATAATCGTATATCTGGAAATATAATTTGCTTTATGAGATCAGGTGCATTTATTACTCTAGGGAGCAGTTCATTCTTTTTGGGTAGTGCTATTCCTACCCCCAAAATTACTTAGTCTACCCATTTACTAAGTCTACCCCCTTCAAATATTATACCTCCTATATTACTAAGTATACCCCCATTTTTTTCCTATTTTACTCTTTAACAACCCATTTTTTTCCAATTCAACTTCAACCCATCTCTTTCTCTTCATTCCCCCTCTTCTTCTGTTTCTCTTCTTCCCCTTCTCCAGTTACTTCTTCTCTCCACCCCTGCCCCTCTCCCTCTCCCCCTCCTACTCCTACTCCTACTACTCTGCTCCCTCCCCACTCAAAGCCAGATTGATTACGGATGATAAAAAAATAAAAAAGACATTTCCAATCAACAAGAAAGAAAAGAAACCTCAACTTGCTCTCTAGTGGAATTAAATATAGGAACATTAAAAATGGGACTACAGTGGTTTTGACATCCAACAAATATTCAATTTATTTATATTTTTCTTTTTACGGTAAACAAATTAAATACTCTCGTTAATAATGGAGAGAAATATTCAACCCAATTCTATTGCTTTCTTGAAACACACATTTTGGTTAAATTTTTAAATAATTTTTTGAATTTTTTTGAGGAAACTGCGTAGTGTGCGGCACCCCCCTGCCGCACAGCCTAAGGAATGTGCGGCATTGGTCCGCCGCACATACCTTAGGGCGTGCGGCTGTCCGCCGCACATACCTTAAGGCGTGCGGCCGGGGGTGCTGCACGGATTTTTAAAAATTTTAAGGGTAATATAGTCTTTTAAAATTGTTGCAATTTTGTAATAATGGTAGGGGGTATACTCAGCAAAACGGGGGGTGGGAATAGCACTACCCTTCTTTTTGAACGTACGAACAAATTTTAAAGTTTTAGGTTTCAAAGATGAGTAACAATTATACAAAGAAGAAACTATACAAAAGAAAGCTAGTGTAGGACTACCTCATTACTAATTTTGAGGAATTTGAACTCATTGATGATGTGGTGTGTCTGGCCTGAGAAGAAGCACTTGAGGGATTGCTCGTTCCTGTGAGGGTTTTGGTGTCACTCTATACTAGGGATTTCAAATGCTGTTTCGTGTTCTAGTTGGGAGGTTGCACTTGATAAAAGAAAATTGGACTTCTTGCTGTTTTATGCTAAATTGAACTATGTTGTCCATTTGGTTCACAGGTTCTCTATGTCGATATGGCAAATGTGGATTGATAATTTTCGGAGAAATGAGTTATGGTGATTCTTAAGTTGGCTTATGGTTTATAGACTATAGTAGTTCTTATTGAAGCAAAATGTTACTACTGTGGTAAAGAGAAATATGTTTACGGGAACATGAGGTGAAAACTTTCAGCAAGGTTACTATGATTGCTCACCGGAAGAATTTTTAGTACTTCCGAGGATGGATGTGCTGCTCTTACTATCATCTATAGATGGTTAATCATTTTGGCTGGCTGGAGACTGAATGGAAAGTTAGATGCTTGAAAACATATGGTCGAGATGTTGGTGAATGGAAGAGGCTAAGCTTGAGAAATAGCAGCGTTATAACTTACAACGATCTGCATACTTGCAAAACTAGGACATTAGAGCAGTGTAAAAGATGAACTATGGGTCAAGTTAACTATGAATGTTTCAAAAAAATAGAATTGATTTTTGAGATTGCTTCCTTCCATTTTACCCCAGATGAAGAGCATCCACTTGGATAATTGATGCAGCACAGAAGTACACTTAGGCCTCTCTGCATGGCTGCATCATCAGCTATCATTTTGACGTAAAGTGTAGCCATATTAACATACTGGAAATCATTATCATCAAGTGCTGTGAGTGTTGAATCTTTTTCGGCTGCTTGTCTCTCTCTTCTTTTGATAGTTAGAAAGATGAATCATAACATTTTTTGTTGCACTCTCTCCTTCACAATCCTCAAATACCCTTTCTGTTAATTTGTTCTTTTGATCATCTTAAAGAGGAATAGTGTACATTTTGTTGTAATCCATGCTTTTCGATCCATGAATATTGTTTCTTTTATCATCAAAGGTTGTATATCATCTTTTCTTCGTTTGGTAGCATAAGAACATTAGTAAGACATCAGGGTTTGTTTCCTTTCTTCATTCTGGAATTCTTAGAAGAAGTCTTTGATGTCGAGTCCAGAATCAGTGAAGGAATTCACTGAGCATAAGGCAGATAATTTATTTTGCGATCTTTCTGACACATTTCGCTGCTTTGATATGTCTTGATGGAAATTTTTTTGCGTGCGGACACGTTTCCTGCAGTAAATAGGAATTTAATGGTAACAGATCAAAATGTTAATCCTGGGCACAACTTGTGGTTATTATGGAGGACAAGTTCCTGTACTTACTTAAGCTTGTCCAATTTGGAAATTCAGCCTTAAAAAAAGATTGAGAGGGAAGACAGAGCTTGGATCAAGTTCTATACAGTACATCAATCTGCCAAACTTTATGGAGGACAAGTTCCTGTACTTACTTAAGCTGGTCCAACGGTTTATGAGCTTCTCATTGGATGGTTTTCACTTGCAATCACTGTTCTCCCATCATTCTTGTTAATAGGTTGTTCACATGTAAAATATGTAAAAGTCAGATCCCCTGAAATTAGGGATTTGATTTGATAGGAGATTAGTTAGGAAGTTTTCTTAATTAGCCTAATTTACTTTGACTTGATTGACATAGAAGTTAGGACTCTTCTTTGTATAAAAAGGGAGCCTTTGTACCACGGATTATACAATGAAAAACATACTTTTTCATCTGTTTTAAATTTCTTCTTGGTATCAGAGCCAATACAACACACTCTTAGTCTTTTATCACGACTGATTCAGCCTCCGGTCAAGCTGCTCAATCAGCAACAAATACCATGACAAAATCCTCAGATTCAACCATTGACAATCCCTCACTACAAATAACCACTATGAAACTTAATGGATTGAACTATCTTCAATGGTCTCAATCCGTAAAGATGTCCATTATTGGGAGAGGAAGAAGGGGATACTTGACAGGCACTGTTAAGGATCCAGGCACTTGTGCATGATGCCCAAGTTAATTGGAAAATTGAGAATGCCAAGATTATGTCATGGTTAATCTATTCCATGGAGCCGGCCAAGTCTACATGTTTCATAAAACAACAAAGGATATTTGGGATGCTGTAGCAGCTACCTACTCATGATTAAGGTAATTATGCTCAAGCCTTTGCTGTGAAATCGAATTTGAAGGACATAAGGCAAGGTTCCAGGAACACCACCAGGTATTTTACTAAAGGGCTGTGGCAAGAATTTGATCAGCTTGCAGTCATTGAATGGAGATGTCCTACAGATGCAGGATTATTTTAGAAAGTTTTGGAAAGAGATAGATTGTATGACTTCCTAGGAGGACTCAACCCGGAGTTTGATGCTGTGAGAGAAAAGATCTTGGCCCAAGATCCTTTGCCTGTTGCAGAAGCTTTTGGATATGTCAGAAAAGAGGAGAGAAGAAAAGAGCCATGAATGGATCTAAAAATGATGTCATTCTGGATAAGTCTGCGTTGCTCACTGTGTTGCTCACTAAGTCAGCAGATGCATTTGCTTTACTAGCTAAAAGTGGAACTAGAACAATGCCAAAACGAATTGATCACAAAACAAACTTTTGGTGTGAACACTGTAATAAGCCTTGGCACACCAAAGAGAGATGCTGGGTACTCCATGGCAAACCAGCACACCTTCAAGGTTGGGTATCAAATTAGAGGTATTAAATAAAGGGTAGTACTGGACAAGCCCTCATGACTGATCTTGGGAATCAACCTGCTGTAGTTGATTCATTCAACACACATTTTACTAGGGAGCAATTTGAAATTCTTCACGAGCTGATCCAGAAGTCATCAAACAATCTTAGTACAGTTTCTTCTGTACATACAACCATCAAAGAAGGTAATATACCCTGGATTATCGACTCTGGTGCCTCAGACCATATGACTCGTTAGTCAAACCTATTTACTACCTATGAGCCATCCTATGGTCATCATAAGGTTAGGGTAGCAGATGGAACTCTTTCACCTATTGCTGGAAAAGGAGTGATACCTATCTCACCTACTCTTAATCTCACCTTTGTGTTACATGTTCCAAAGCTGTCCTGCAATCTTTTTTCTATCGGTACATTTACTAAAGATAACCACTCTATGTGCATTGGTTGCAGTCTTCAAAGCTTCACTTCCATAAAAGGCCAAGCACAGTACGCTGCACTCCAGTCAAAGCAATGATACGTCCTAATCAGTCAGCTGCATCCAGGCGAAGCTCGACATGTCCAAATCAGTCCAGCCTGTTGCACGGACCAGCTTCAAGACAAAAGCCTAACTGAAGGTCTTTGCCCAACAGATCCAAAAATGTACTCTGCTGCATTATGAAATTCAGATCACCAACGGGCATAAACCTATTCAATGCACCAACGGTCACCTCTTCTTCTCCAGCCTATATAAGAAGACTCTCATTCTCATCTAAAAAAGAGAGCAAGCAGTGTATGCTTATGCTTGGGTAAGGTTGTGGTATTGTTCTTCATCTACTCAATCCAGAACCACACCAATAGAGTGAGAAAACACAAGTGTAAGAACAAACACTTTGTGAGAGAGAAAAACTGAATTCCAAAGACTGAGAAGCTATGCTTGATCAAAAACTTTGTTTTTGATTTGAGTTCCTTCTTCCTTCGAAGAACTCAGTCTCTTCAGTGGCCTCACCTCCATTATTCTGCAAAGAGACCAAGCATCCTACAGATCGTTGAAGCCTAACAAAGCTTGAAGATGTCCGATGAAGAGCCAGAGCCTAAAAATCCAGATTGCATTCATATCGGCAGACTTATACTACATTATAAGCTGTGCCGATTGTGCAATAAATTGTCATCACTTTTGGCTGAGTGCTTAGCACTCTATTGTTCAAATACTCGTTATTTGAACAATACCTAAAATTCTATTCTCACAACAAATATATCGAGTTGAAACTACAGGAAGATAACTTAATAAATATTAAGTACATCTTCCAATGTATTTTCGATATATTTGATTTCGCTTTCTTCATTTCTCCTTCTTTTTCCTAAGGAGATTGCTAGGATAGAGAGTCTAGGTTGATGTACTAAGCATGTTTGCCTTTGAGTAAACCTCTGCTGAATTTTAATATAATATATATTTTTGATACATTCAGCCTTGATTTCTCTTTCTTGTATAATTTCTGTTATCTTGTGCAATCTAATTATGGAAAGCAATTGATGCATCTAATATAGATTTTAGTTAACTGCTAAGCTTTCTTTATAATCAAATCTTTACAGTTACTTTAATCTTATTTGTTATACTTATGCTGCTTATTCTTCCGCTGCTCAAACTCCCTTTCATCAGCTAAGTTTAACAACATCTTCCATCTGCACGTTCTACAAGTCTGCTGATCAATGATTGTCCGATTTTACAAACTTCGGCTAAGCAGTCAGAATGAGGAAGATGAACTAGTTGTATTAATCACTTCATCTATTCTTCAACATGAATATTAAAATTGGATAAAATTTTTAATACACAAAGTATAGGCTATTCACCCCCCCTCTAGCCTATACACTGAGCACTACCCATGGACCTAACAATTGGTATCAGAGCAGGTTCTCTGAGAATGATTGTTCCAGGCTTAACAACCTGAGAGTTTAGATCCTGTTGCTCAGATTAGATGCATAGTCAAAAAGAGTCTTTTTCAAAATTTCTTATTTACAAAAATCTTTTTGACTGAGAAACCTGAAAGCCATTTGAAAACACCTCTTCAAATCAAAATAAAATTTTGTTTTCAAAAACATGTGAGAAAGAATATTGTGATGATTATGTGATCACTATAAGAAAATCTATCATATATCAGAATTACATTGATATCATGAAGAGAAGTACTATAGTAGAGATTGACTTGCTAAGGATTATGCACACTTCATAAATCTATTCTTTGTCAAAACCATGTTATATCCTATAGCAAATAAGTTAACCTCATATATGATGGATGAATTACTTAGATCCACTTCTAAAGATTTGCTTTCTTGACATAAGGCTAACGATTGTATCAATCTAACACCTTCTCAAGAAAACTTTTCATAAAAGTTTAGAGCAAATGAAATAAGAAGAGCTTCAAAGGAAATTCAAAGGAAATCAAAGTTATGTCATCTCCAAAATCACTGAGATTATAAGCTCTTGGCCTAAGGACATTGATGATGATATCGTCTTTCTTCAACGGAAAAGCTTCAGCCGAGTAAGAATACACTCAAAGAACCTATGCTCAACGTTAGAACTGGTGCTTCAACAACTATGAGCAGACACGTTCAAAGAGTTTAATGAGAAAGTGACCCCAGCTTCTAATCTCTTGACCTTTTTGGGTTACATACATAAGCTGTATTTTGAATGATTATTCATTTGTCATGCTTATTAAGTCTCATTTGTATTATTGGAATTCAGGAGCCATTTTTAGCTCATAAATGTTGCTAACAATTTCTCTATGAGTACTTAAGGCAGGAACTCATATGACAGAAGGGTCAAAAATGCAACATTACTCTCCATCGGCAGACATTAACATGGCTGCTGATTTATGAAGGACTGCTGATCGCTCATGAAAATTCACTCATGTCCTTCACTCACTCAAGGTCAAATCCTCATCTGCTGGACTTCAGAACTACTATGCGAAAAATCTGCTGATAAGTCCAAAGAAGTTGATACTGACCACCTCTCATGCATACACAAAACAGGTCAGCCACTTACAAACGACCTGTGCTCATGTCTGCAGAATTGATATGCTTATACATATTATCAGACATAATGCATAATAACCTGTGATACTGCACCTATGTTGATGTATCTGTTTGCGTGTATGACTTGTCTTATGCAAATGGTTTTCAAAAACTCATCAGTACTTTTCATATCAGCTGATCTCAAACGTTTTTAAAACCCTGCTCTTGGCTGAATTTCCATATCTGCCAACCTACACTTCATAAGCTCAGTTTGATGTGCTGACTTATAGGAGTAAAAACCCTTTAATGACCTACTCTCTCAAGTCTATTAAAGGTGGAGGCACATTTTTCGAAGTCTGACTGCTTCGATTAAAGTTATGACTATTTTCAAAATCTTGGTAAACGACAAAACTTTCAATATCAAATCTTTTCCAAGAATCTTGAGAATATCTAGACTTCACAGCCTATCCCTGCCAAGGCGTGATCAGAAGGACAACTCAACAGTAAAGCTCCATTATTGAGTGTCTTACAGTCTAACCTCCCTGAGTTTAAGTAGAGCGCCTTCCTCATCCAATCTCTACCATGAATAAACTCACAAACTGCCTATCGATTACACTAAATACAAATCGATGATTCAAAATCTCTCAAAATGTTACTAAGTCAAAGTCCTAAGAATCGATCAAGTCAATTCCTCAACAACGGGGTATGATTTCTTCACATTCATCCAAAGTTGTTTTGATTTTATTTCTGTTACTTCACAAGAGCTGATCTAAAATTCTCTCAATGATATTTCCAAAACCACTCATAAACTGTGAAAATCATTTTCAAAATCTTTTCTAATACACAGTTACCAAATATGAGAGAAACTGTATCAATTCATGTGTACCAGAAATCATTAATTATGTTTCCTCAATCTTGTTGTGAAAACAATTGATAAAGGAGTCTTCTTTTGTCTTGTCTGATAATCGTAGAAGTTTGCTAACAAGCATGATTTATATGCTGCAAACCATGGTTGTCAGAACACTTAAGAATATCCTTAGTCAATTATTTTAAAAGATAAGATGGAAAGCCATTAATTAGTGCCAGCAAGAGTGATTTCATACTCTCTTTTAACTTTTAGTTATCAATCTCATTGATACTCTAAAATGTTTACAGATGAATCACTGTGAAAATCAATTAGCACATACTTATTCCACCATCGGAATTCTGCTTGCATACGTGAACTTCACAGAGAAGATCCCAAAAAAAAGTATCAAATGTTTGGAAAGCATTTGATATATTGCCATGTGCAACAAGTCTTCTGGTTATGTGTAAGTATGCCGGCCATCACCTCAAAGATGGCTGATGCAGATAATTCAGTTCTGCTGAATTAAGTAGCTAATATGGAATTGATGAGGATGACGAACTGTTAACCACCACCATCCATCCCTGAGCCAATCAAAGGGGATTCATGGTCAAAGCAGTAAATCCTCAGTGGCCATCACTCTTCGGTGCTTTCATAATGACCCGAAGAAGTGAATATGTTCTGCCTCCCCCGAGAGTTGGAGGAAATAAAAAAGAACACCGCCATCTTGATCTCCTCCAGAATCCTTGTCTGATGGCCTCTCATCAAATACCTAGGATCAGGACTTCTCGGACACAACCTTGTAACATGTCACTCCTACTGAAAATTGAATCATTATGTATCTTTCTCCTGTAATCTGCAGTTCAGTCAAAATTCCAGTTGTATTGTTCTTGTAATCAGCTGATCCTTGATAAGTACTGTTTAAAACTATTTGGATTATTGAATACAAATTCTACAACTTTTCCTCATGCTTATCTACTTGTCTGAATTCCTTTGATAGCATGAATTGATGTGTTTTAAGTGTGTTGATCAAATTTACTTATTATTCTTTATGATCTCTATGCTCTTCCGATGATTAAAGAATCGACCTTAATGAAATGATCACGCTGCCTAAACACAAACTCTGCTGATACCCCATCAGCAAACCATTCTTGAATAACTACTATATAGAGTTATGGTTTATTACTGCAGCTTAACTCTCATCCTTAGACTCTCTGATAAATTGCCTTTCTGAATTAAATCATTTCACAATGATTAAATTCAAGATCTGCCGAAACCTATAGTGATTTAACATAGGCAGACTGCAGTTTCATGAAAAACGACCTTCATGTCAACCTATCAAGAAATCTGCTATTACTCAATCTCTATCCATCATGCTCAAACATTCAAGATTACTAGTAAATCTACTTTGAACCAAGTTGTCTGCTGAATCAACTTAAAATCCCAAGTAGGCATTTGAATTTTTTTAAAAAGGATTTTTCTTTAAATTCAAAAATCCCAGCTGCTTAAATTTCCAACTATCAAAAGCTTACATCTTTCAAATCAGTTCAACAGCACTTTGTGTTCTTAGTTATGACAACTACTAAATCTTGTGTAACCTATGAGATCGTAATAATAAAGTCATGATTAGTTGTTTCCATTATAATGACCAACAACTAATTGGTAAACAGACTGAATTCAAAATACTCTGTTACACCTTATCATGTGCTTCTTTGTCAAAAAGGATGTTGTTAGAATATTTAGTAACTCGATCTATCCTCAAGATAGCTAGAAATTCAAGAATTCATAGGAAGACTGATGCTTTTAAAAGCTAAGTACTTCCTCAGGAGTGAATGACCGATATAACCCCTGCTGTATATAGGCTATGCCTCACTCTCTTCAGAACAGGTCTAGTCAACATGAATTTCAGCAGTCATCTTCCCATGCTAAAGAATGACAAGATCTGTTGCAAAGAAAGAAGAACGGACATCACTTCAGGTACACATTCAATGTCTCACTTACTTGATCTATTTTATGTTCTTGCAAAGTCTTATTAATCTTAAATAGATCTCTGTCCCTTATAAATTGCATTATCTGCTAAAATCTCTTTTAATAAGGATATTAAGCTTACAACAATTGATACAATAATTGGTATCAGCAGTCCTTACCTTAGCAGATATCAAACACACTGCTGATGATGTCCTCATACTTGAAATCCCATCAAAATCTTCATATCTCTATAAAATCTCATTGGGAACAATATTTAACCAATATCTTAAGACACACTATTTTTCAAAGTTAATTCCTACATGTGTGTCCTATACAACTGTGACCTTTGGCTTAGGACAAGATATTCAATCCTCAACTCGTTCTTGACAACCAATACTGTCCTATTCTAGGTTAATTTATTCGATTAAAAATGAACTCAAACATTTCGTTTGAAATAAAATAATAGCATATATATTATCCCTAGAGAGCCTAGATCATAGTCCTAAAAACTCAGCATGATGACATAATCCTAAATCAGAACATCATTACCATGTTATTTCATTAAGCTCCCAAAACGTCCAATCACATTCCTCTAATCAAGAAACCTCTTCATCTTCTCAAAACTTTGGAAGGATGTATAAATTGATAACTTACATCCAAAGCCTTCCAATTATTAATCATCATCTCTTCTTCACTCTCCTGATTCAAACCCCATCATGTGTTCACCAAAAATGCTTCATTCTGTACATCGACCAATTTCGTACAGAGAAATGCAACAACGAATTAGGATCTTCCTAGCCACTCCTCAAGCAACGCCTCAACCAGTGATCCGTCGACCTCGTTCAATCAGTCGACGAGTAAGAATGCGCCTGCAAGACCCAAGGAACAGCGTGTCCAATTTCCTTCCATGGATTCCTTCATCAAACTCTGTCCCAACAGGTGCAACAGCTTCTGCCCTCACTGACTCAAATGCTTACCTCGAGCAGTCTTAAACTCGGAGGAGCATCAGCCAACAGATGCTCATACTGATCCAAACCCTACAATTCACGATCCCAACAATTAAGACTGCAGATCTTCATCATCTACCTTACTGGAATGACCAACTGCGTTTCTGTATTGGCAAACAAACTCTCTTTTGCCATATATGTAATATGCTTATGTTTAGCTACATTTGCTATTCCCTTTTGCTACTATATTTGTAAAATGATTATCGCATATCTGTCATGGTACATTTTCATTATGCCAGCAATTCAAGTTTATTTTAAATGTGCATAAAATCTCAAGGACTCAATATGCAAATTTTAACACTTGATATATTTTTTTTAAAAGGAGTGTTAAAAATCATGCATAATATCTTTAGACGCATATCTCGTGCATCCAGTAAATATCCACATATCTTTCCGTAACAGCCTTCGATAGTAAAAATTCTTCAGATGTTCATAACTTATGAATTGTCAAAATTAAATCTTATTGATCCTCATCCCCTTATACTTCCTATCTGGTAAATTCCCTTAAAAACATCCAAAGCTCATTTTACTTGTAAAATCTTAGGAAGAAACTTTTATACAAGTATATACTCTCCTGTTTAACTCTATATACTTTTAAGGAGGAGACTATATTGAGTATTTTCCTTACTCACCAGATTATCTGCCTCTTCTCTCAAAGATAAAACCTGTTCCATTACATTCTTGTAATACCTCGTTACAAGCAATGGCACAAAATCTTTTATCTTAATGCTTCACTCTCACTATTTGATATGTATTTCTTATACATGAATGCTGTGAACCATACCTTATTCACACACTGATATCAAAGGACCTTTTCTTTTATTTGGTCTGCCTACGTTTTTTTTATCTGCCGATATAAAAGATAATGATCATCTGCCGATATCTCAAAATACCTACTCTTACTGTTACCAAGCTCGGCAGAAGAAAAACTATAAAGAGGAGAGATTTAGAAAGCATAGATTGCCTTGACGCCTACTGCAATTCATATCTTATGAGTTAACATTAAGGAGGCGAGATTCAGTAAGTTTCAATCCTGTTCACTATGGAAGTATTTTCTCAATACTGTCCACATACAGCTATCCTCAATACACTAAGGAGGAGCGAAAAACAGTAGCACCTATAGATATTTCGCTTGTGCCCATTAAGGAGGAGAGACTTAGTAAAATTGACATTATACATTCAGAAAAACATTAAGGAGGAGAAAAACATACAGAAAAACATTAAGGAGGAGAGATTTAAAACATCAAGGAGGAGAAAAACATCAAGGAGGAGAGATTTCAGATTTATACAATTAGGAGAGTTTTAAGATTTATATAAAGAGGAGAGATTTATACAAAGAGGAGAGATTTATACAAAAATTATACAAACAGATTTTGAGAAAAACAAATATCCTCAAGGCAGTATTATCAATTATATCTCATAATTGCCTAAAATTGTTTCAATTATTGCTGTGTACTTGCTCTTTCATTTATTGAGTCTGTATATACTTAGCAATAAGTGACTATACATACATCATCGCTTGTAAGTTCAAACTAGGGCATGCCTTGATATAAAATGAATATTCATTAGTGGCATGTTATTACTAAGAATTGAACAAATGCTTTAAGAGCTGTATGTATAAGTCAATTGTAGTAATGGCCCCAAGCAAATAGGAGGAGATTGTTAGGAATATGCCCGTAAATCAGCTGATATATATGTATGCATATTCCAACACAGTGATTTGCTTGTTCCCATTACAACGCATGTTTCACAAGCGGCTAAAAGGGCTGCGTACCGGTTAGTGTGGCAGCTTGTTGAAACAATGCATAGGTCATTAGACTAGGAAGTCTTTGTACATATCCGAGTCTTTGTCCTACCAGAATGATGACAACTTTCATATGGATTAGCTCTTCAATTACCAGCTGACGTGACTATCGGCAAATGTCTCACCAGCAGACATTTACTTTAGCTATGACTGCCTATTAGCTATCTCTACATCAGCAGTTCTATATCGGCAGATCTCAGTATCCGCCAAAGCCATTCATCAGAACAACTGCAGAGAAGCTGATTATTCAAGAGGAACATCATGATCATCCGCGGTTTCTACATTAGCAGTTCTATATTGGCAGATCCAAGTATCGGCCAAGTCTCTCATCTGAACAACTGCAGAGAAACTGTATGATCACGATAAACATCGGTCGTCACTCAACACGCTACAAGTCAAAAATAGATCCGTTGCAAGATCTTTCTGACAAGTCCAAGATACGCATCGATGTCTGCGCCTTCACGTTTACTCAGTAGACATTTCCTCTTATGTGCATTGGTTGCAGTCTTCAAAGCTTCACTTCCATAAAAGGCCAAGCACGCTGCACTGGCCAAAGCAATGATACGTCCTAATCGGGCCACCGCATCCAGCGGCTCGACACGTCCAAATCAGTCCAGCCTGTTGCACGGACCAGCTTCAAGACAAAAGCCTAACTGAAGGTCTTTGCCCAACAGATCCAAAAATGTACTCTGCTGCATTATGAGATTCAGATCACCAACGGGCATAAACCTATTCAATGCACCAACGGTCACCTCTTCTTCTCCAGCCTATATAAGAAGACTCTCATTCTCATCTCAAAAAGAGAGCAAGCAGTGTATGCTTATGCTTGGGTAAGGTTGTGGTATTGTTCTTCATCTATTCAATCCAGAACCACACCAATAGAGTGAGAAAACACAAGTGTAAGAACAAACACTTTGTGAGAGAGAAAAACTGAATTCCTAAGGCTGAGAAGCTCTGCTTGATCAGAAACTTTGTTTTTGATTTGGGTTCCTTCTTCCTTCGAAGAACTCAGTCTCTTCAGTGGCCTCACCTCCATTATTCAGCAAAGAGACCAAGCATCCTACAGATCGTTGAAGCCTAACAAAGCTTGAAGATGTCCGATGAAGAGCCAGAGCCTAAAAATCCAGATTGCATTCATATCGGCAGACTTATACTACATTATAAGCTGTGCCGATTGTGCAATAAATTGTCATCACTTTTGGCTGAGTGCTTAGCACTCTATTGTTCAAATACTCGTTATTTGAACAATACCTAAAATTCTATTCTCACAACAAATATATCGAATTGAAACTACAGGAAGATAACTTAATAAATATTAAGTACATCTTCCAATGTATTTTCGATATATTTGATTTCGCTTTCTTCATTTCTCCTTCTTTTTCCTAAGGAGATTGCTAGGATAGAGAGTCTAGGTTGATGTACTAAGCATGTTTGCCTTTGAGTAAACCTGAACTGAATTTTAATATAATATATATTTTTGATACATTCAGCCTTGATTTCTCTTTCTTGTATAATTTCTGTTATCTTGTGCAATCTGATTATGGAAAGCAATTGATGCATCTAATATAGATTTTAGTTAACTGCTAAGCTTTCTTTATAATCAAATCTTTACAGTTACTTCAATCTTATTTGTTATACTTATGCTGCTTATTCTTCCGCTGCTTAAACTCCCTTTCATCAGCTAAGTTTAACAACATCTTCCATCTGCACGTTCTTCAAGTCTGCTGATCAATGATTGTCCGATTTTACAAACTTCGGCTAAGCAGTCAGAATGAGGAAGATGACCTAGTTGTATTGATCATTTCATCTATTCTTCAACATGAATATTAAAATTGGATGAAATTTTTAATACACCAAGTATAGGCTATTCACCCCCCCTCTAGCCTATACACTGAGCACTACCCATGGACCTAACAACATCTTTATCTCTCAGCGCAAATATGCTCTTGAGATGCTGGAAGAAGATGGGATGCTTGGTTCGAAACCTTGTGATGTGATTTACTGATGGATTCAAATATCAAACACAAACTCTACTATCGAACACTAACTCGCCCAGATATCTCATTTGTTGTAAGTGTAGTAAGTCAATTTCTAAACTCGCCATGAGAAAGTCATTGAAACGCAGTGGTTCGCATTCTTCGATATATCAAAAGTGCACCAAGAAAAGATTTTATACACAGACCAGGGATGTACTGATGTGGTTGGCTATTCTGATGCAAATTGGGTAGGTTGCCTGAGAGATGATCTACTTGAGGATATTGTGTCTTTAGAATGATCTACTTGAGGATGTTGTGTCTTTAGACGATCTACTCAAGGATATTGTGTCTTTGTTGGAGGAAATCTGGTATCTTGGGAGAGTAAGTGGCTTGCTCAAGTGCAGAATCTGAATATAGAGCCATGGGCCTTGCTACATGTGAATTGATATGGGTGAAACATTTACTTAACGAGGTTGGAGTAGGATGTCCTCAACCCATGACCTTAATATGTGATAACCACACAGCGGACATTGCATCTAACCCAGTTTTCTTTTTCTTGAGCATACTAAACTTATCGAAGTTGATTGTCATTTTGTGAGAAATAAAGTGTTGCCAAAGGAAATTGTCACCTCACGCGTGAGTTCAAATGACTAGCTTGTTGATCTCTTCACTAAAGCTCTAAGGGGTCCACTAGTCAACTATAACAAGTTAGGCATATAAAACATATATGCTCCAATTTGAGGTGGAGTGTTAACTTAGTAGCTAGTTATATATGTTTTATTTATCCCACATAGGAGAAATACGCCAAGTTTCTTAGGAATTGAGCCTTATATATAAGGCTGGTATTGTTCATCATAATATGAAATATAAGCTTATTTCTTTCTTAATATCTATTTTTTTCTCTCTCTTTCTCAACAATACAAATACAAGTAATAGTAGATGTAATGTGGTAGTATGGTTGAGTACTCTAATATCAAGAGCTGGACTATTGAGTTTGATATATATTGTTGGGCCCTACCTAGTAGCTTAAACTTTTAGATCAATTGATAACTTAACATGGTATCAGAGCTTTGGTTTGGCAAGGTTTTGGGTTCGTGTCGTCCCGCTTGCATTTGTTACCTGAAATATTGTGAGTGCATGTTGTCACTCTGTATGGTTTGTGATGATCTGATGATGTATATTTGTTCATTTCTCCACGTGTGGACGGGTCACACGTGAGAGGAAGTGTTGAGTTTGATATACATTGTTGGCCCCTATTTAACAGTTTAAGGTTTTAGATCAGTTGGTAACCAACTTAACAGGGACAAAATACAATGCCTGAGTGTGATTGCGAGACATCTCTTAGGCTATTCACTGTCTTTGTTTTGCCACTAAGGTGATTGCTAATATTTGTAAACCTAGTTCTATGTTTTACAAAATTTATGTATTGCATTTACCCATATTCTACCATATAAAGTCGTGTCGGTGCCTCTTTTTTGTGTTGTATGTTTATTATTCCCTCAATTCCAAAGAATAGTCCTCCTTTCCTTTTTGGTTTATCCTAAAAAAATAGCTCCATTTCTAAACATTGTAATAATCTTAGTGCAATTTGAAGAAGGTACAAGTAAGTAAAGCTACAACCTTAAAAAGTTAGATTCATTAAAAGGGACAATCTTTTTGGGACGGAGGGAGTACTTACTAAGCCGGGCTACTTTCTGTGATTCTTGGGTTATCTTTTTGAGTCATTTTGTTTCCCATTCTTGATTTTATCCTCCCTCCTTTCCAAAGCAAGTGTCTTCTATTTCATTTAGTGCCCCTTTCCATATTTGGAAATATTCTTTAAGCCAATCATATATAATACTCTTATTAATTGTGAGAGAAAGAAGGAAGAGGGTTCCATTGATTTGACATCACTTAGGAATATTTTGAGGGTGTTAAAGGAATATTACGTAGAGTCAACTACTTTCTTAGAAGCCGTGTAAAGTCATTAGGGATCACTTACTTTGGAACATAGGGAGTAGAATCGTTTGGGTTAGCGAACGGCGAATGTTATAATTCTGAAGATCCTGTTTTGAAATATTCTACTGAAGCATTTTGCAAAGTTTGGCTGATGCCTTACTAGATTGCACTTCCTGTGTCCCAAAAATTGTCCACTTCCTATGAAAGACAACCTAGATCAATATCAAATCACAAGTTAACATATATTTATTATGTTATGTTTTAGGTAATAATATTTGAATCATCAAAAAAATATTAAATTACTGTCAATAGCAACTTTTTGGATTTTTAATAAATCTTCGGTCGTAGTTTAATCAAGTTGACCCAAAAAGTCATAGTAGGACTATATATACACACGCATACAAGTTTCGTCCTTTTGTATCTATTTAATTTTGGATCTGGCTATTCCATTTGCTTATCTATTTTATTTTGTTTCAAATATGCCATTTCTCTGGATGGTGATTCATTGTCTTGCCTTTTGTAATTTCTTTATTTTTCAGGATTTTTGTAGGATCAGTTGTCTTCTCTTGCTCGTGTATATGTACACGTCGGTGTTTGACTGTTTCCACTTCTGCTTTGTGAGACATAGTATGTCTTTTTCCAATATATGTACTTCCATGGGTTTGGAAGACCACAAGATGCTACATTCCCCCCCTCCCCCCTCCTATTTCTCATGCTAAGCTTTTGCTGCCTTCATTCAGCTAGAATAAGCTTATTATCTTGAGATACGAGCTTTAGAATTTGATGTTCATGCAACTCCATTTGTGTAGCAGTAAATTGGTTCCATACATTGTTGATACAGGCATTGTATTTTTAAAGCACAAGAAATGCTCATGTTCATTACCTTTCCTGCATTTTTTTGGATGGTCTAGAGCCTTGAGATTTTGATTGATTTCTCCAATCTTATGGCAGCCATATGGCTGGCGGTTCTGAGTTGGCTTGTGTGCCTGCTCGTTTACTCCAAGTTTTTTATTGCTGAAATCATGTCACAAATTTTTATCTCAGTGCGAGATTGTGTAAGCTCCTAATATGCATCTATCTTGCCTTTGTGTTGCCAGTGTGATGAGTTATGGCTGGGGAAAGCACACATCCCTCGCTTATCACAAGTCAAGGGGTTGTCAAAGTTGGCTGCTTACTTATTTTCTGTAATGGATGGCAAACGTGTAAGCATATTTCTTTCTTTTTCTCTTCATGTGTCGTAAGAACAAGGTTGTTGACGTTAGGAAGGTATTAACCTATACTCATCTTATTCGAAACTTGTTAATGTTAGACCCGCATTATGAAGGAAGACCTGTGGGATCATGTTTGGGACTTCCGCTTTGACAAGGTAACCGCTTTATCTTTTGCTTTCTTTTTTGGGGGTGTGTATAGATGCATAAATAGTGGGTAGATTACATGAGAGAGTTTTCCTGGTTCACTGAGAGTGCTATGAACAAAGGAACCTGATAGTTATCCCGCGCAGGGTTCCACGAAAAAGTTGCAATAGTAATGTACTGGCAAACAAGCGAGTTTCTTTGCTTTTCCACATAACCTTATTTTAAACCACTGTAGTGTCTCTCAGACTCCTCAACAGACTCGCAAAAACCAGTTGGCACTTGAAGAACACTGCCTCGACATACCTCTCCCTGTTTCCACCGCCATCACACTAGTGTTAAAACACAGTACCCCCCCAACCCGAGCTGAAATTTTTCTTTCTTTAACGCTGATTTGTGTTAAAGTTTGGATAGATTTCTAATGCAATGTACCTGCAATAGGGTACACTAACGAATAAATTGTGATTAAATTCAAAACTGTTGTTATAGCTAGTAAATTGGGATTTTTTCGTGGCAGGAACAGGAAGAAGGGAGTAAAGTAGTGATCAGTTGTGTTTAAATTCTGTGAACTAACGGTCTTTAATTTTTTCTCTTTCCAACGTTATCATGAACCGTTGATGTTATATTTTGAACAGAGACATGGAGAAAGTAAACTTTCCATTGTCCTTTTAGAAATATTCAACCTTTTATAATCTTTTTTTGGTGCGTGCGTGTGTGTGTGTGTGGTGGTGGAAAGGGGGAGGGGGGGTTGTTGGGTGGGTGGGTGGCTTGACAGTTTCTTAGTTCTGGGTGATGAGATGAACTATGAAACTGCAGGCTGTTTTAACTTACCTATATTTTTGTGAATATCAGTGAATAATTTCCATCTCTGCCAGTAGTATGGCAAGTATAAGGTAATCATAGCATGATTGCGTTTACTTATGCAGTCCCGACTAATCTAGGATGATGTTATTTTTGATAATTCAGTTGGCCCCAGAATATTGGCGTAACCTTGATCCATACTGGAAGGGGACACGGCCTCTAATGCACCGTTACTTCCATCCAGATGGAAGCCAAACTGCGGATCCAGATGACAAGGTATGGGGTGGCCATGAATCCTGTTATTCCATTGTTACCAGTTTCTTGGCTGATGGGAAGATCAGGGAGCACTATGTGAGGATCAACCGTTGGCCTAGGTTGTTAATATCAAGGAAGCAGGACTGGAGCTGGGAAATGTCCAACAATATCTACTGTTACTCAAGCGTCCCTGATGCAGATAAGGAGGCGGCACTGGCCCGTATTTTTCTGCATTATAAGTTTGTTCTTCGTTCTTGAGTTCAGCAAGAGTTGGATTATATGTGTTCTTTGTTGTTCCATGTAGAACTGTGAATCATTCTAAGCGTTTGTGTGACAGGTGAATCCCTGTGCCTGCCCTACTTGTTCTATGTAACTAACCTTTGGTACCATTTGTGTTTTATGTTTCTATTGCGTGCTTGTTTTTTGTTGGCTTTTGAAATCTTCTTGGTGTAGGAATTATGAATTACATAGTTTCGCTGGAAAGAACATGCTTATTTCAAAATGAAATTCATCTTTGTTGACTATGATGTGCAATTCAGTTTGCACTTGTAGTGATCTGGCATTAAATGTGTTTAAAAGTTAGCTCTTTTCTTTTCCTTGAAAAACAAAAAAGACGACACTAATTTTGGAGCGGTTGGAGTATAACATTACAAGGGGCTCCTACATGGGATGGGGATATATGCTTGCAACATGTTAGAAGCTGATGTGAGGAGGGTGCGGCTTTCTTAGGACTTGCTTATGAACCTTGGATGCATGTAGATGTATGTCTCCTTGGATGCATGTAGATTCTGCATTTCTGGCATCCTCTTACGTAACCCCACAAATACTAACATAACCAAAGAGTCCTAATTGGTTTTCTCTCTTTTTATATTCTTATTTTCTGACAGCCACAATCCCGCACACAGCGTTATCCTGTACATTGCTCCGATGCTTTCCCTCCCAGCCTTGGCTCTATGCAGATTTTGGGAGGTTACAATAGCAGTTTCATCTCCTGATACTGGACATAATGTCTGTAGTCTTTGCCAGAAGACATTTCCGAGATCTTTTAGTGAGAGAAACAGGCGTTTACGTGAAGATGATATATGACGGCAGGCTTGCGAACTGAGTGGATCCGACCGAACAGAGGCGGACGTGTTTCAACTAGTGGGACAAAGACGCTTACAGAGTCTGATCCCCATAAATGAGGTCGTTTGGAAGTAGTACAATCTGTTAAGTTCTGGATTATGATGATGTGTAGCTGTGGGAGGATCCACAGTGCCTTTGTTATTTACAGCTACTGCTATTGGGGCCATCTCCCTCGTTTATTATGAGTAAACCTGAGCCGTGCTGGCAATGAAATGAGCTTCTTCATTAGTTAAGCTTTAAAATTAGGAAAAATTGCAGGCCGGTCCCCTTTTTGAGATTTTCAAGCGCTTTAGTGTCACATTTTTGTTTCTAACCGTTTAACTCTATTTCAAGTGATAAATTGACTATTTATTTCAAAACTGCTCCCGTAACAACATATGACGTTTTAATTGCGTTTTTCTATACCGTTTCGATTTCTTACCAAAATTTTCATCTATATCACATTCGAAAATTTTTGCTCATTCGATTTCATTTTTTGAGTTTCTTCAAGTTGCTATAATCGCCTTGACTGTGAAATTGAAATCAATTGATTTAATGGAAACCGTTGAAGATTTCTTCAAACTGCTTCCTAAAATCAATATTTTTCATCCATTGATTTTATTTGTATTATTAATCAGAATAGTAATTCATTTTGTATTTAATAAGAGAATACATTTAGTTCAAATGTGTGCATCGGAATAAAAGTTGTGCACCGTGATGCACAAAAACAGTGGTTTGTAGTACAATTTATGCATCGAGATGCACACTGTTATGCATCGCAAATGTTATATTGTTGATTCAGTAGAAAATTGGGCATCGAACAAAAAATGTATGCATCGCGATGCATAAAAATAGTACTATTTCGGTACAAGTTTGTGCATAACTCTAATAATTTTCGACACTTTGAAACTTTAATAATTGTAATTTTTCTTAATTCCTATTCTTATAAAAATTATCGAGAATATAATCCATAGCACACAATTGACATTCTATGGTATGAATCGGTGGTATGGAATAGAGAAACCTTGTCTATGTACATAGACATGGGGTGACCTTATCCTGTTACACAAAATTGTTAAGTTTAAAAGTTGTGCATCGGAAATAAAAGTTGTGCATCAAAATAAAAGTTTTGCATCACGATGTACTAAAACAATACTTTTTAGTACAATTTTATGCATCGCGATGCACACTATTGTGCATCATGGGTTACTACGAGTTTAAGAGTCAGATTGAAAGCTAGGCAAACTGAGTAAGCAAGAGAGGAAAAAGAGCTATTTGGCCTGGGACCAAATACTAAGCATTTCAGCCTTTTCGGCTCAAGTTCATCAGTTTGAAAGTGTAATTTCAAAAAAGAGATAGGGGGTGGCTGATGGGATATGGCGTGGCTGATGCATCACGATGCATAAATTGATGGGGGGTGACTGATGCATTGCGATGCATAAAAATGTTGCATCGATGCACAAATTGATACATCGCGATGCACAAATTGTTGCATTGAGATACATAGGGTGTCTGTTCCGTATTTTTTGAAGGCATAGACGATATTTCGCGACGAAAGTGTCCTTTTTCGATTTAAAACAATTATAGGAGATTAAAGCGGTTGAAAATTCATTAAAATGTATATTTCGCCCTTAAAATTAATATAAATGTTATGAACTTACAAAATAATTATTTTTGTTTGCCAAAGTATTCAATGAAATACTCCCGCTGTTTCACCTACAGAGTTTACGTTTAAAAAGTCTAATTATTAAGGGATATATTAGTGTCATTAGAGTTGGTTATAATTACAAACATACTTAAGCACAATCAAGATGATTACAAAACAAGTGATGTGTAAAGATGACAGATCATGAAAACTGTAAGCTTAATTTTTTAAAAGTGAATTCTTTAAGTAAAACATCTAAAAAATAGTATAGTGAATTTTTTGCCTGGAACGGAGGGAGTATATTGTAATGGCGTAAAATAATTAAATAAATATATTTTAATGGCATAAAATGATTAAATAAATATATTTTAATGATATAAAATATAAATATTTTTTTCGTAGTGTTTTTATATTGAACAACGACTACATGAGTAGATCTTATGACTCGAAATTCATATCTAGTAATGAGAAGGTCTCATGTGAGAGTCATAATTCATATCTAGTAATGAGTACGTGTCCAATGAGTCTGTTTTAACGTAAGACGGAGTCACTTTGACCAATTCACTACATTAACACTACATTAGTCATGTGAGATATCGTCTTACGGCCGTAAGACGGTATATCCTAGTTTTTGTCTCTACTCTACTCTCTCTCTCTCTCTCTCTCTCTCTCTCTCTCTCTCTCTCTCTCTCTCGTTCAAAGTCAATGTTGACATATATCTCATCCATATTTACCTTATATTTATTCAATTTTAGGCATCCTGTTCGCCCAAAAAAATATAATTTTTCCTTTTAGAAAGTTAACTTAAAATAATAAATTATTATTTATTGTACATTTAGTTTGTCATTGGTAATGATATTACAATTGTTGATATAAAATAAGGATTTATAGTAATAAATTTTTGAATTTGTTAAGGATTAGTAAATTTTCCTAAATATTTGGTCGAAATTTAATTAAGTTGACTAAGAATAGTCAAAGTTGGACTATCTTTTTTGGAATGAGGGAGTAATAAATTTAAATTATTTACAAAAAATACCATGTATTGTAACTTTTATAGTAATCTTTTAGAGACTAATAAATTTATATGAATACTTGGTCAAAATTTAGTCAAGTTGACAAAAAATAATCAGAATAAACTTCTTGACAAAGATGGGTAGATTTTTTATGAACTCTTCTTGTACCCTTTATTTATATGCCTATATAAAGGGAAACATGATACAGAGAACTTAATCATTAGCGGTTACTCAATTAGAAATATCATACCATGGCAAATCTCTATTTTTGGGTCATATTTACACTTTGCTTTTTCACCACAGCACATGCTAGGTGCCTTTTTTCGAGAGAATTTCGAGTCCATGTCACCAATGCTATTCCAAAAAGTCAGATCAAAGTTCGCTGCCAATCAAAAGATGATGATCTTGGTTATCATAATCTTACCCATAACGGTGAGTTCAGTTGGAGGTTCTGTAAGAACATAGGCACAACTCTATTTTTTTGCCACTTTTGGTGGAAGTCAAAAGACCAAGTTTTCGACGTGTTTAACCCATCGTATGATGAAAAATGTGGGAATGATGCATGGAGAATTGGTCATTGCCGATGGAATGCTACGAGTGATGGTTTTTATTTTTACGAATATCGAAAGAATGCGTGGACGAAAAAGTATGGTTGGAAATGAATTATCTTACTAATCTATTTACGATTAAATTTATTTGCAAGACCTAGTCATGAAATTTTGGCTAAGTTTACTTGTTTTTATGAGAAAAGAAAGAAGAAGAAGAAGAAAAAGAATAAATAAAGGCAATTTATGTTATTTACTCTCTCTCTCTCTCTCTCTCTCTCTCTCTCTCTCACACACACACACACACACACATTCTATAACTTTATTTGCTGCAGTAAATTAAAAGAGCTAATTGCACTTTATTACGATACGTGGTTTGTCTATCTTCGCACTTTGACATTTGTAATTTCGTTATTTACATATTAAGATACAAAGGTTCGATTTTCTGTGCAATTACTGGTCAAAGGAAAGTTAATTTTAGTTTTTGGATGAACTTTGGTTCTGTATTTTTTCCAGTGGCTATGTTTGGCCTACGATGGATGTAGACGTTAGCATCTCCGTTAAGTTTTTAAGGGACTGATGGCAACGATTATTTTGCCACGTTAAGATAAGTTCAATTGTTTTTTGATTATTTTGTGAGTTAGATGGTATAGTGGGATCCTAAAGCAAAGTTTGATGGTTAGTTTTTCCATTAAGCCTAAAAATTTATGATACTTAAGGATAAGTGTTTTAACTTGCATCCCAATTTCTCAACAGAAACTTGTTTTCTGGAGATGTTACATAAACTTTCAACTTCTCAAACCTTGAAAACTCGGACCGAAATTCATAGAAGCTGGCTCTTTTCCCGACATATATATACCCCTATGTTAACTTTACAATTACTAACTCAATCTCAAAATAAGTGTCATTTTAACAACAAATTTTTTTTTTTGTCCCAAAATAAGTGTAGATTTCAGGAAATATTTTGTCAAAGCCGCCCTTATTTACTGCTCTCACTAAAAAGAGTTGGTAAGAGGAAAGAAAAAAATAGTTCCACAACTTATCTACAATAATAAACTTAAATAAGGGTAAATTAGTTTTTTTTGTAAGCGTTCATAATTTGTGTGCAAATCGCTAATACGATCCTTATTTTGGGACGGAGGTAGTATATATTTCAAGAGTTTCTAGGTAATTTCTGAAACCAAAGACCAGATAATAAGGCCTTAGGATATATAAGTTTGGATTATCAAATCAAAATTTTAGGCAAAGAGTCCACTTTCCTTTTTAAAAAGTCAATATGTGACTAAATCAAATCAAAATTTTACATACTTTACTTATGTTTTTTGAAGTAAAATTTAATTAATTAAAAACTATCTTAAAAATATTATGGATTACAACTTTCATAACTTTGTAAAAATCACTAAATTTATGTTAATTATCGGTCAAACTTTAACTAAGTTGATCGAAAAATTTTAAAAGTGAACTCTTTGCCGAGAATAGATGGAGTATAAGTTTGGATTATCATAATCTAGTATTTAATGATGTTGATTATGTCAATATATATTATAGAAATAAAATGGCTCCTTTTCCTACTCTATATAGAGAGAAGCATGACGGAACTTGACAACAAGTAAAACATAATTAAGATCAAGTCTTTTAGCTTAATCAGATATGGGTTATCGCCAGGCAAGCCTCTTTGCATTCCTTCTTGTCATCGGACTTTACCTTTTCGGCACAACAAATGCAAAATCATGTACTATACTCCGAGGATATGTAGTACATATCACGAGTACTATTCCAAACAGTGAGGTCATGGCTCATTGCAAATCAAAAGACGATGATCTTGGAAGCCATAAACTTTATTGACACAATTCTTTTCTGGTGCTTCTTTTGGTGGAAACCAAAAAGCCAAACCTTTGATGTTTTTAATTCAACATTAATGGACAAATGTGGGGATGATCCTTGGAAAACTAGTCACTGCAAATGGAATGTGGCTGCGGATGGTTTCTATTTTTACTCGTATAAGAAAAATAAATGGGAGAAACAATATGATTGGCGCTCATAGATACTATTGTTTAGATGATTATATGAAGAAAATAAAATGTATCTCCTGCGTGCAAGATATCTTGAATTCAAGTTTACTTGCTTGAATAATAAAATAAAATTAATAATAATAATAATGCATGTAATGGAGTTAGTACTCTCTCTCTCTCTCTCTCTCAGTTTTTGATCGGCAAAAGAAAAATCTTTCATTAAGTATGGGAAAGACTATAACATCAAAACACCCGAAACAACAAATTAAACACCGAGCTATAAACTACATCTACTACTATATATACTTACTACCATGCAATTAACTCCATTCACCTAGCTAGCTAGACACCTTCAGCATCCATATATTACATGCAGACTCAAAACTGACTGAGAGCAGTAGGATGCTACAGCTTGGAGCATGATAAATGCACACAACCTATTGAAGACACCTGCACAACAATCAAAAATATATGAACCAAAACAGCCCATTTTGAAAACCATAATGTAAAAGTAAAATTATTTGCTAGAGTAGCTACCTAAGCTAAGAAAGGGTGAAATATAAACGAGTAAAAATAAAATATTCAAAAGTTTGATATCAAATCTGACTTCTTTATTATTATTTTTTAAAACGAATAAAGTATTAGTAATTTTTAACTTAATAGTTAATACTCCCTCCGCCCTAAATTATTGTCTTGTTTGACCCGACATACGGAATAATAATGAGAGTTGCTAAGGGTGATTGGTGAAAATTTTGAAGTTGAGGAGGAAGAGGCCATGTGATCGTCTGTTGCTTTGCTTTGATACCAAATTAATACACAATACTTTAGTTAGAGTAATGATCACTCTCATCACCGAGAGTTACTGTAATGAGTTTATATACATATTTTAGATACATGGATTACATGGATAAGGAAGAGAACCTTGGGAAGATAATAAAAACAACATACATGAATTTACAAGGCTAACATACAAAGGATTGTTGACTTGGTATCTTAATGACTTGATAAATACTCATGTGTTTGTGGCTCATAATTAAAGTAGGAAGAAAAAGTAAGGGTAAAAAGATAAAAGTGATATTTTTAAAAAGAAAAATTTCAAACAAGACAATTATTTAGAGATAGACGAAAAAGAAAAGGAAAACAATAATTTAGGGACAGAGGGAGGATGTTATATCCAACTTTTCTTTCCAAAACACTTCTACTCATCGTTCAATTTTTTTTGCAACTCTAAACAACTGTTTTCTTCTAAAAGAGGACAAGACTTTGACTTGAGGCTTTTTTTTTGGTGCCCCAAAAAGAAAAGACAGACCTAATTAACTCTAATAAAACTAGTACCCGCCTCATCCGCTTTGAGAGAGGGGATGAGGTCCGGGGTAGGTCCCACAAGGTATACAAACGGGAGCTCCTAGGACGCTCCAAGTTTAGCAAGGAAGTCCACAGACTGATTCTCTTCTCGGTGAGAGTATTGAATTGTTATCTTGAGCTCTTGACACTTCACTTTCACAACTTCAATAAGGGCCGCCAATTGATACTCGGTTTCTCTTTGGTTTCTAATTAAACTATACGACAATTTGAGAATCTTTGTTTCTCTTTGGTTTCTAATTAAACTATACGCAATTTGAGAATCTTTCTCTAGGATCGTTTCCTCCAAATGTTTGGACTTTAACACTTCAAGGCCCACAAACATAGCATGAATTTCTACCTCAAGACTTGTGCACATGCACATCTAGCTTGACTTAAAACAGTCAAATATGATAATAATTTTAGAATAGATGGAGTACTTTTTTGACATTATGATTTAAGGTCTAATTTAAGACTTGATTATAATTATTTTATTTTTATAATGATTGAAGAAAAAAAATAAGAGAATGATAGAGAGAAAATTATGGGACTAAAGAGGCAATATGTCTAAAATTACTGAAATTAAATCTTAAATCACAAGACAAACTGAACCATAATATAATGTAGTAGTTTTGTTTGAGAAGAGAAGGCGAGAAACATTATTAAATCACAAGTGACTTTGGTAATCTACTTTCATATATAATACTTGCAGGAAAACTTCAGCACACTAATTTACGCTTTGCCTAGTGTAACCTTAGAATTAAGAGCCCGTTTGGTCGAGCGTTTTGGCCAAAACGCAGGGATAAAACGCAGCTTATTTGTAAAAAATGTGTTTCAATACTGCGGCAGAAAACGCAGCGTTTTCAAAACGCAGCTGCGTTTTAAAACGCTGGAATTCTCAGCTTTTTCCCAAAACGCAGGTTTTAAAACGCTACTAGGAAAAAAAAGCTGCGTATTGAAGTGATATACCAAACGTATTTATAAGGAAAGACCTCCGTTTTTAAAACACTGCGTTTTTTAAAACGCTGCGTTTTTAAAACACTGCGTTTTGTAAACGCTGTACCAAACGGGCTCTAAGTTGGCTAGCTTGATTTTTCAACCCAAGTACCCGTTGTACATTTATGGATTTAGACAATGCCTAGCTAATTAAGGAGATTTGTGTTTGGATTCTCAATTTTTAGTATCAAATGATGTGATTATTTCCATACTATACAGAAATCAAATGGCTCCTTCCCATACTCTATATAAAGCGAAAATTGAAATCAAATCTTTAGCTTAGCCAACAATGGGTTATTTCATGGTAAGCCTAGCTCTCTGCCTTGCTTTGTCTTTGGATTTTACCTTTTCACCACAACAAATTCAAAAAAGTGTGTTGTACACCGAGGATTTGAAGTGCAAATCACCAATACTATTCCAAACATGAGATCGATCGTAGTTCACTGCATGCAAATCAAGAGACGATGATTTTGGAAGCCATCCACTTGGTTATAACGGCAAGTTAAGTTGGAACTTCTGTCAGAACTTTCTTGGTATGACTCTTTTCTTCTGCGACTTTTTGTGACAACCAAAAACCCAAATATTTGATGTTTTAATCCAAAACTTGTGGAGCAATGTGAGAGGAAAGCTGGCCACTGCAATTGGAATGTGACTGTCGAGATGGTTTCTACTTTTACAATTTCAAGAAAGATGTGTGGGAGAAGCGCTATGATTGGCGCTGATATATAAATTTTTTTTTTCCCGTTTTTTCGCTGACATATATATAGTTGTTGGTGTAATAAAATCAAATAAATTACCTGGTCGAAACAGCTTGAATTCGCTAGGTCTATTCTAGACATATGGTATAGAAGTTTATTTGTTCAAATAAGAAAAAGAATTAACAAAGGTAGCTAGTAGTCTCGATCTCTCTCTCTCTCTCCCCAAGGCAATTAGACGGACACTAGCATTAGCAAAAATTAATTTTGAAATATGCGGATTGATTTGTTTAAAACAAAATTGCTTTATAGATCGATTTGGTTTATAGCAAGCATTAAAATGTTGTAAGGTACAACTATCAATGCATAGGTAGGTTGTACTGTACAACACTTCAATGTTTTTCGTAAACGAAATCTGTAGATCAATTCTATTGCTTTATCATTTTTCTTTTCCTTTTAATATACGGCTTCGAGCTCAAGAATCTCCAAGAAAAAAGACGCACCTTAAAGCTAAGCACAAAATTTATTTAGGCATGAAGGTGTTTAGCTAGTTATACACCTTGGATGTGGTTTCTGATGTTGGTCTTATGTCTGCCAAGTCTTCCAAAGTTCTAATGCAGCAACATCACACATTGGCTTCTGACAATGGTTATTTATTGGTCAATCCAGATAAATACAGGAGGCTTATTAGTGGGCTAGTTTATCTCACCATCACTAGGCCTGATATCTCCTATGTAGTTCATATTCTTAGCCAATTCTTGGGGTCTCCTAGGCAACCTCACTGGGATGCTGCCTTGAAGTTGGTAAGGTATCTCAGGGAAGTATTGGCCAACGTCTTTTATACTCTAGCACCAGTCCTCTTTCCCTTTCCATTTACTATGATGCTGACTGGGCCTCATGTCCTACAACCAGGAGATCTCTTTCTGGTTATTGTGTTCTTTTGGGTACTTCTTTAATATCTTGGAAGGCCAAGAAACAAACTGTGGTGTCCAGATCTTCCTGTGAGGCTGAATACAGGAGCATGGCCAGTGTTTCCTGTGAAGTTGTGGTTGGTTAACCTCTTACATGATTATGGTGTTTCAAACCTTATTCCAATGCCTCTTTTCTTTGATAACCAGGTCGATGACATTCCCTTCGGAACCTCGATGAGGATCATCGAGAAGTACGACGTTGCTATGTCGGGGCTTCTATACTTGTACTTTGATGAGAATCGGGCTGCTAGCAAGGTCGCGGGGCCTTCGAGGGCTGCCAGCTTGGCATCAGCTTCTTCCTATCTGGATGCCAGTCACATATTGCGAGCTCCTAGGAGCAAGAAGAGAAAACCCAAGCCTGATGCTGACGCCGGAGGTGCGGTGAAGTGGGCCTTTCGGGATTGGAGAAATAGGATGACCGTTGCCGATCTGGGTGTGTGGACGGCGAAGTACCTGTTAGGTCTCAAGGTGCTCAATATAAGCTAGAAGGGGGTTATGGATCGGTGGTATGGAATAGAGAAACCTTGTCTATGTATATAGACATGGGGTGAACTTACCCTGTTACACAAAATTGTTAAGTTTAAAAGTTGTGCATCGGGAATAAAAGTTGTGCATCGAAATAAAAGTTTTGTATCACGATGTACTAAAATAGTACTTTTTAGTACAACTTTATGCATCGCGATGCACACTATTGTGCATCATGGGTTACTACGAGTTTAAGAGTCAGACTGAAAGCTAGGCAAACTGAGTAAGCAAGAGAGGAAAAATAGCTATTTGGCCTGGGACCAAATACTATGTATTTCAGCCTTTCTGGCTCAAGTTCATCAGTTTGAAAGTGTAATTAATTTAAAAAAAAGAGATAGGGAGTGGCTGATGGGATGGGGGGTGGCTGATGCATCACGATGCATAAATTGATGGGGGTGACTGATGCATTGCGATGCACAAAAATGTTGCATCGATGCACAAATTGATACATCGCGATGTACAAATTGTTGCATTGAGATGCATAGGGTGTCTGTTCTGTATTTTTTAAAGGCATAGATGATATTTTGCGACAAAAGTGTCCTTTTTCGATTTGAAACAATTATAGGAGTTTAAAGCGGTTGAAAATTCATTAAAAGGTACCAGCCCGAATTTCACCCTTAAAATTAATATAAATGTTATGAACTTACAAAATAATTATTTTTGTTTGCCAAAGTATTCAATGAAATACTCCCTCTGTTTCACCTACATAGTCTACGTTTGAAAAGTCTAATTATGAAGGGATATATTAGTGTCATTAGAGTTGGTTATAATTACAAAAATACTTAAGCACAATCAAGATGATTACAAAACAAGTGATGTGTAAAGATGACAGATTATGAAAACTGTAAGCTTAATTTTTTAAAAGTGAATTCTTTAAGTAAAACATCTAAAAAATAGTATAGTTAATTTTTTGCCTGAAACGAAGGGAGTATATTGTAATGGCATAAAATAATTAAATAAATATATTTTAATGGCTTAAAATGATTAAATAAATATATTTTAATGATCTAAAATAATTAAATAATTATATTATATGTATGGTACAAAAGAATATCTATATAAATTTTAGATATTCACTTCGGTACCGAATAACAAAATTATTTAATCATTTAATGTCATTAAATATATATATATATATATATATATTAAGTTTATTTAAAGTCAATAATCCGCCAAAGCAAAAAACTTTCTTAAATATTAAGTTGACTCATAAACTTATGTAAACCCCTGGTCAAACTTTTAGCTTTTATAACTTGCTAAAAACTTTCTAGACACGTTAACTTTTATAACTTTATAGAAATAAATAAATTTATGTAAATTTCTGATTAAACTTTAATTAAGTTGACATAAAAAAGTCAAGCGTGGACTCTTTGATTGAACGGAGAGAGTAATTATGATAATCCTTTTTTGGCAATAGTTTCTTTTGGATAACTTGGTCAAGCAATATTTTATCATCTATTCATGGCCAGCAATTAATTTCATGATTTTAGCAAGCAAAACGAAAATGAAGACAATTTAATTTCCAATTTTGTTGCCCTTACCAGCTCAATATAAAGGGGAACATGAAACAGCTTATTGGAAACCCACAGATTAATTAATGATCAGTCATGAATCGATCTATGGAAAATCTGATTTTCTTTCTCATTTTTGGCTTCTGCCTTTTTAGCACAACATATGCAAAATTTTGTCCTTTTACCTTATCATTTGAACTTCGTATAACCGATGTCATTCAAAACAGCAACATCACACTTCACTGCAAGTCGAAAGATGATGATCTTGGAACTCGTGTAATTTCCAGAAATGGTGAAGTCAATTGGGAGTTCTGTGAGAACTTGGGTAGCTCGACTCTTTACTTCTGTCACTTTTGGTGGGGGTCGAAAAGCCAGGTTTTTGATGTGTTTAATGATTCGATCAGGGACCAGTGCGCGACCAAGTACTTCAAAAAAAATATTTGCCAATGGCATGTCCAGGATGATGGTTTTTATTTTTTCAACCCTCATGTCAGCAACTGGGTGAAAAAGTATAGTTGGAACTGAAAGATTGTTGGTTATTTTAATTTCTTATCTATTTATACTGAAAGGCAGTCTATAGCTACTATTTCGGGATATGGCGGTCCATCTTGAAATATGAGGACAAGTTCACCTTTTTTTTTTTTAAAAAAAAATTTATTTATAGGGAAGGGATCAAGCCTAGGCCTCACACTTTGTGAATTTTCCGCTCTACCATTGATCCATCCCTTAAGAACATGGTCAAGTTTACTTGTTAATTCCTTAATTAAAACAATAAAAATGAGAGTAGACGATTGATATAGGCTAGTTTCTTCTCTCTCTCTCTCTCTCTCTCTCTCTCTCTCTCTCTCTCTCTCTCTCATTCTTGAATCCAGTTATTACTATAACCAACCATCTCCATCCCTATCAAAATCAAAGTTATACCTTGATCCAAATTTAAGTTTTATTGAGTCCTGGATATGAATTCCGACTCACAAGATCAAGGGGAACCGTACGTCCATATTTGTCATAACTCGAAATTTAAAAATCATACATATACATATATATACTCGCGCAGAAATTTCAAACGTAGATCCTAGCTAGTAACTGTCTAAATTAGAAACTAACATCACCATTTATTTTTGTAAATTAAGATTGCCTTGTTATTAATGGATATAACAAAACGTCAAGTGGTGATCCTTGCTAGTATATATATATATCTTCGATCGTCTCTAGGTTACTCTTCACATGCCAGTAAAGAAAAATCGAGCCCTAATTAACAATATTTGAAAAGTACGTACTGGCCAAATAAACCATACATAAATGCTTTAATGATCACAGTTCACACCACTAGAGATGAAGTCAAGGCAGAATTAAGTGTAAGCCTTGATCAACTGAAGACCCCAACCTTGCAATAGTACCATGTCATTGGATCTCCGTTTCCCTTTCACTGGCAAATTGGCCTTCGCCAATTCTTTGACCATTGAAACCCTCCCTCTTCGGATTATATATAAGATATTGTAGAAGACGACCTAGCTAATTTTCCATTAGTTCAACTGTTAATGAAAGATCAGCCGGCAGATGTCAAAACTAAGAATGATAACATCAGTTAACCAGTATGAGAAATTGGGAGACGGCCAATGATTTGATGGCTGATGGCAAAGAACAGGCCCGGCCCTGACCCATGTCGGGAGGGGCGATCGCCATGGGCCCCCAATTTTTGGGGCCTCAAATTTATGTATACCATTTAAATGTGTAGTATAATATATTAAGTAACTATAATCCTTGTAATTGACTTCGTGGTTCAATGGATAAGATTCTTATCTATTCAACTAGAGATTTTGGGTTCAATACCTAACAAAGTCATCCAACCTTTTGTTTTATTTTGGTTTGCAGAATTTAATTAACAAACCTTATTTATGTATAATATATAATGTATTAATATAACTTTGTAATTGACTCCACGACTCAATGGATAAGGTGTTGTTTTATAAAATTAGAGATTTTGGGTTAGACCTTAGCGGAGTCATCCAACCTTCATTTTATTTTGGATCTGCTGAATATACTTATTAAAAAAAAAAGAAGTGTTAATTGACCATCAATTTTTTTTAACTGGGTCATTAAAAAAGTAAAAATTGTTTAGATTGAAATACAAGTCCAATTATAATAATTATCGGGTAGATTATAATAATATTCCAAGCAAAAACAGGTTTTATTGATATTGTACTCAAAAGATGCAAACAAAGTATATTGTTTTTGTTGTAAATTGTGTAAATAGGTGCAGAATAGTAATTTTTAATAATTATTTGATATTTATTCTTTCTTGTATGTTTGTAGATATTGCACTTTTTCAATACTTTAAATGATAAAAAGTAAAAAAATATTTGTGTAAAATTATTATTTTTATATTTTAACAAGGGTCTTTTTTTTCCTTTTGCCCTGGACCCCCAAAAGTTCAGGACCGGCCCTGGCAAAGAAGATGATATATAGTTTGTGATGCAGAGGCTCGATCATAGAAACAAAGGATCTGGTAATAGAATGCATTGACAATGAAGATAAGAAACGACACATCTTGCATTTAAGGTTATTAGGTCAATTTGTTAATTAATATAGAGGGACAACTTGGAAATCTATTAATTAATACTCCACCATATATATAAAGTTGGTGAGGATGCCTTAGATTGTGACACCTCATATATAGGTGATGTTGCCAATGAAATTTGAACTCACACCCTTTTATTAAATATAAACACACACCTTAAACTAACTCAACTATATTATATGTATTTATTTAGAATATTACATATATTATAGTTAGTGATGTCACGTTGCATTCACAAAAAATTACTATAACAGAGCTCATATTCATTATATCAAACATTGTACTTTGAAACTTTTTGTGTATTATGCTTAGCAGTAACTCAAGAAAAACAATTAATATTACAGTTCTTTGTCTGAAAGAAGTTTGTTATGTTTATACTTTTCATTTTGATCATTGATTTTAGGGAGAAATTCGGGCCGGTCCACTCTGACATTTTTCAACTGCTTTACAACCCCAATACAAAATTTTTTTTTAACCGGCAAAAAGCACTTTTCTAGCGAAATGACATAAATGCCATTAATGAAGGGGAGCGCACTAAACACCGGTTACACAAGACATTGCGATGTACAAGCTTAGCAATGCGATGCAACTATTGAGCATTGCTATGGATCAATTTTATCATCGCAATGCCAATAAGTTGTTTATGTAATTTAAAGAAAAGACACGCTATCATTGATTGTTCACAAACCTTTTATATTCACTTATGGGTTATTACTTTCATTTCCACTTCCAAAACCATCCCCCCACCATTTCTACACAGGAACCATCTGGTGAATACGAGAGAAAGTGAACCTCAACTTCAATATATAGAAAATTAAGTACTGAACAATCATGGACACTACTAGAGAGTACTGATATGGCAACAACAAAGAAAACAATGAAACAAACTACTAAAAGAAGAAGCAAAGCACGACAACATGAAGAAATTGAACCTCAAATCAAGTCAGGTGTGAATTTCTTCTGTTACTAGTTGAAATACATTTTATAGTTCAACTATCTTTTTAAAACTTCAATAATGGAGTGAAATCTGGAAAATTTTGAATAAAAATAAAGTTTTCTTGGGTTCGTTATACAATCTGCTAATGGCAAAATTTGAATAGAAATAAACTTCAATAAATTTGGATTAAACGATTGATGACAAAATTGACAGGTACAAAGCTCACTTGGTCGCCAAAAGATTCCATTAATGACCAGGAGTTGAGTACCATGAGACCTTCAGCTCGGTGGTCAATCCATCACGGTTCACCTCATCCTCTCCCTTGCAATCAGCCGGGGATGGAATTTTCGTCAGCTTGATATCAACAATGCCTTCTTGCAGGGAACTCTCACCGAGGAAGTCTTTATAACTCAACCTCAGGGCTTCGTCGACACTGATCACCCGCAACACGTGTGTCGATTACAAAGGCTATCTATGGTCTCAAACAGGCTCCCTGAGCATGGTACAATGAACTTCGCCAGTTCCTCCTCGCTGCTCGTTTCACGAACTCCGTGGCTGATACCTCCTTATTCATCTTCAACAAGACCGAGATCACACTTCTATTACTTGTCTATGTTGATGACATCATTATCACTAGCAATAATACCAAGGCAGTGTAGGACTTTATCACAGTCCTTGCTGCTCGGTTCTCACTCAAAGACCTTGGCGACCTTCATTACTTCCTCGGTGTGGAAGTGGTTCCTCGGTCTACTGGGCTTCTCCTCTCTCAACGAGGTTACATAGCCGACCTCTTTACTCGCATTGGTATGTGTGATGCTCGCCCAGTGGCAACACCCCTCGCGACCTCACCAGTTCTCACACTTCAGTAGGGCACGACCCTGACTGATCCCACCGAGTTCCGAGTAGTGGTTGGGAGTCTTCAGTATCTATCTCTCACCCTATCAGACATTTCCTATATAGTCAACAAGCTTTCTCATTTTATGCATAGGCCCACCTCGGATCACTGGTTCGCGCACCCACCTCAGTTTATGCATAGGCCCACCTCGGATCAATGGCATCATTGCTCATGGCATCTTTCTTCATCGCCAGTCGCCTCTCGACCTTCATGCGTTTACCGATGCCGGCTGGGCGGGTAACAAAGAGTCAAAGATGATTTTACATCCACGAGTGCTTACATAGTGTATTTTGGTCAAAACCCTATCTCTTGGAGCACAAAAAGCATCGTACAGTTGCGCGCTCCTCAACTGAAGCTGAGTACAGAGCTGTTGCAGTAACAGCTGTCGAGGTCCGCTGGGTCACTACTTTTCTCGGTGAGCTCGGGTGTCATCTGGTTGTCGGCGCTACGAATCTCTGCTCCAACCCGGTGTTTCATTCTCGCATGAAACATGTTGCTCTCGACTATCATTTTATCCGTCAACAAGTCCAAGACGGTATCTTACGGGTATCTCACATCTCCTCGGCAGACCAGCTCGCTGATGCCCTCACCAAGCCGCTTCCTCGTGCACGCTTTTAACATATTCTATTGAAGATTGGTCTCACCTTTCGGGGATCCAACTTGCGGGGGCATATAAGAGAATAATATCTCCTCCCATAATTAATGGAATATGCCATTATTCACAAGAATTATTATTTCCTACCTAAGTTAAATTATGATTTTGGTAATTGACTTTTAAATCACTATATTGATTGTCGGAGATCGATCAATAATAGCACATGTTATAGTTATACATAGCAAGCCAAGTATTATATTCATTGTATATCCTTATAAAATAATATTTACTTGCTATCTATAAGGATATACAATGAATATGATACTTGGCTTGCTATGTATAACTATAATCACGTGCTATTAATCAGTTCGTCTCCAATTATGTTTACATTAAGGTTACAGTAATACTTTTGTTATTAGCTTATTTATAGTAATAACATACTCCTCAAATACTCCTATATAAACTGAAAATTAAACTCTGAATTTTGTCGAGCTTAATTTAGCCTAATAAGTTTTGCGATGGGGAAGCTCTTTCTCTTCGTCATCTTAGGAATTACTCTTTTTGACACAGCATATACATGTTATGTCACCACCGGATATCATGTATATATTCTCAATGGGATTACTTATGATAATGTATCAGTTCAATGTAAGTCGAAAGATACTGATCTTGGAAATCAAACTCTAACTTACAAAGGTGAGCTCCATTGGCATTTTTGTATGAATTTCTTCGGTACAACACTTTACTACTGCCACTTCTGGCGGCAACCAGATGAGAAAGTTTTTGATGTTTTCAACAGTAAGATATCTTCTGCATGTTACGAAGGCCTTAGAGATGGCAATAGATGTTATTGGGCGGTTAAGACTGATGGATTTTACTTTTACATGCATAAAGACAAGTTGTGGGTGAAAAAATATGATTGGCAATCATGAGAAACATATAGCCTACTTTGTATTTCCGAATAATAAACTATTGAAGAGACCATTAGACTTGCGGCCTCGACTCTTGTAGCAAGCATACATTGTTTGGAGGAATTGAATAAAAGATTAATGATTAATACATATGTTCTTTTTAACTTATATAGTATGTTAATGTATGCGCGAGTGTCCTATTATTTCATGGTTTTATTTAAAATAAAGATTAATTTGTAGGATAATATAAATAACACGAAAACATATGTTTAAATAATGAATTCTTCCTTGAACATTCTTAGTCTAAGAAAATATTTACTTCATCCTTTGCACATTAACCTTGTTCTTTGATAAAACTCAACCTAACATTAGGGCTAATGATGTTTGAGGGTTCAAGGTTTAAATATTCTCTTGTTACCTTTCGGGGTCTCAAGTGTAAAATTTAGTAAAATATGAATCAAGTTACATTTTCGAAGCAAATTGAGATCTAGATTTTAGATAGAAAATTATACCAAACATCACATAAACAAAGTAAATATGAAAGATCGCTAGTATTCTATCGTGAAATATTGTTTTATACTATCGCATGCATGCGAATTTGGTGGTTTCAAAAAAATACCGTCCAAAATAGTCTGAAGAAGTACGACTGTAGTTTTTTTTTTTTTTGAGGTAAAAGGATTAGAAATTTCATTAATATCAAATTTTTTTACAAAAGAACAAAACTTGCCCATAGACTAGCTGTCTAAAGATAATCAATCTAAATTTGACCAACAAAAAGAGATGAGGATCGAAAAAAAGGAGAAACTGATGGTCAAAAGTTCACTTTTAAAATCTAACCAATGCTTGGTCTCTTTGATACTAAAATACATTCGAATGGATGACAAACTAAAGACACTAAAAACAAGCGAAAACACATATTTCATGCAACATTTATAGCATATATAACAAACTAATCAAAGAATTTTTTTTTTTGAAAAGACCGTCTTATCGGTATTTTTTCTAAGACGAATCTTACTCACCCGACCCACCTTGTGTTGGTGGGCTGAGCTGTGAGAGAGCGAGGCTCTGTCTTATGAATTAACATCCGTAAGACGGAATCACAAGAAACCTACTCATTTAAGAAAATACTTAAACAAAGTCTTTGACACCAAAACCTCGAAAATTTAACCCAGTGATAAAATCCAACCTGTAAAGGAGATGAACTTTTCTTTTTAGCATTTCTCTCCATTTTTTTCAAATTATAATTATAGTGCATTTTATTAGTGAATTTGTTACTTATATAGAAAATTTAGTACTCCATATGTCCCAAGTTAAAGTAAGTGTCACATGTTAACTTGACACGAGTTCTAATAAAATAGTTGACTCTGTAAATTTTCTTTAATACCTTTAAAGTATCCTTTAGTAGTGTCAAATTAAAAATCTCTTTTCTTATTTCTTCTCGAAATTAATAATGATATTATAGACAATTTGCGAAAAAAATTCCTTTAAAATTGGAAAGACGATAATTATTTTGGTACGTTCAAAAATGAAATAGAAACACTTATTTTGGGATGGATGGAGTGCTTTTCATAGAAAATTTGGTATTGTTGATATGTTGTACTTTTTATAGGAAAAATTTGCTTTTTAGTGCTTTTTCTTTCAATGTTTTTGCGACAATGGATAAAAATTTATTAATTTGTTGGCACGTTTTATACTGTTATATGGCCAATATTGCGAAAATGGAGAGGTTCCTCTCCCGTCTACTAGGGGTGTCAATTCAAGTCACAAAGCCACCAAATTGAGGCAAACCAAGTGGTTTGGATCAATTTCGTGTCATATGTGGTTCAGTTTGGTTTGAGTTTTTGAAAAATTGAACGGTTCGGTTCGGTTCGCTGTTTGACCTGCCGTGCCGAACCACCGAACCAAACCATTTTAAATCAAACCGTCAACTCAAATCACCAAGCTGGATCACTGTAAAAAGAGTTTTTATCACAAAAGTATTTGATCACAATGCTTAGCTATTTCATTTCATTGAAACAACTATTTCATTTGATCAAAGCTCTTAGTTTAACTAAGTTAATTATCAAGTGATTAATTACATTTGTAAAAAGGACATCTCAATTGATATCAGAGCAAGTTTCTAAGAGATTTAAGTATCTCCAAGCTTAACATCTTAAATTAATTTTAAAATCAAAATGGCTCAGCCAAGAAGAAATAATGAGAAGGATATTTGTCATTGTGGTTCTATTGAAATGTTTTCTTCTAAAATTGAAACATAGTTAATTGTTAATGACATTTATAATTGGTTTGTTTTGCAACATGATGTCAAACCACCAATGCAAGTAGTTGCAACTGGAGAACCAAGCAAACACAAGTATCTTCTAGAATGGTTAGAAACAGAAAGACATCTTTTTAGAGCAAATCAAAAGGTGAAATGTGGGATAAAGTTTACTTGACAACATTATAAGTCATGTATGTCAGTAAGATTGAATGTTGCAGCTAGGCGGATTTTGAATTCTTTGGTGGTGATGACAGTGGTGGGACAGCTTAGGAATATAAATTATAATCTAATCAAAAACTAATATCCACTGCTTGAATTTTAAATATATATTTTTTGGCTTGTCTATTTTCTGATTATTTTATTTTTAATTGATCAAAACACAATAATCCCTAAAATAAATCATAAATTCTGGTGGGAAATATGACCGAGTCCTGTAATGGCATTTTGAACGATTAAAATCTCAATAGTCCAGGAAATCAAGGCCTAGGTAGTGTTTTATAACCAATTGTGTTTCTTCATTCTATTTATATATATATATATATGTTTTAAATTTTACTTTAATTTCTGTTATTTTCTGATTTTAAACTAGAAAGTACAAAAACACGTTTGATAACTTGTGTACGTAATGAAAAAGAAACATAAATATATCATGTTTGACAAACATTTCTATTTCCATTCACAAACTTAACATTGTTTGCATAAGAATTGTTTTTCTTCCGCGAGTAATGATATATTTTTTTCTATTTCTGAAATTTGAAAAAAAAAGAGAAACGTTTCTGGTCTCTCAGAAATAGAAATGGTTGTCGAACACATTTTTGTTTTCATTTTTCACTTAATATTAAAATAAAAAAAAAAGTGAAACAGAAATTAATGGTTAACAAACAAACCCCGCTTTCACCAAATAGTTTTTCATATTTCAAGATTGACTATGCAATTCATTGGGAAGTTTTTCAGAAGTCAACGTAATCAAACTAATGGATTTAGGTTGAATCATGATTTTGGTAATCGACTTTTAAATCACATTGATTATAGGATTCAGTTCATCTCCAATTATATTTATAACAAATGAACTGCTCAAATAGTACTACTCCTTCCTATATAAGGCGAAAATGACCAACTTTTAAACTCCGAATTTGTTAAGCTTAATTAAGCCTGATCAGTTCTGGGATGGGGAAGCTTTTTTTCTTGGTCATCCTAGGAATTACTCTTTTTGACACAGCATATACATGTTCTATAACCCATGGATATGAGGTGCATATTCTCAATGCGATTACTTATGATAATGTATCAGTTCACTGCAAGTCAAAAGATGATGATCTTGGAAATCAAACTCTAACCTATAATGGTGAGCTCCATTGGAAGTTTTGTTTGAATTTCTTCGGTAGAACACTTTACTTCTGCCACTTCTGGCAGCAGCCACATGAGCAAGTTTTTGATGTTTTCAACGGTAAGTTAGCATCAGCATGTTACGAAGGCCATTGGGATAATAAATGTTATTGGGTAATTAAGGCTGATGGATTTTACTTCTACATGCATAAAAAGAAAACATGGGTGAAGAAATATGATTGGCAATGAGAAGCACTTACCCTACTTTGTGTTTCCGAATATTAAGCAATTGAAGAGACCATTAGACTTGCGACCTCGACTCTTGGAGCCTACCATACATTGTTTAGAGAATTTTTAAATAAAATAATAATATACACATGCATGTTCTCTTTATATAGTATGTACGATTGTCCTAATATTTCATGCTTTTATTTAAAATAAAGATTTTTTGGGAGGATAATCGCAATAACTATGTTCAAATAATTATGACTCCTTCCTTGACCATTAATTGTTAGTCTAATTAAGAAAATATTTACTTCATCCTTTACATATTAACTTGTTTTTGTTGATAAAAGTCAACCTAGCTAACATTAGGGCTAATGATAGTAATGATATTTGAGGGTTCAATGTTTATTCTCTTGTTGCATTCCGGGGTCTCAAGTGTAAAATTTATATTAAAATATGGACCAAGTTACATTTTCAAAGCAAATTGAGATCAAGATTAACTTCTGCTAGATTTTAGATAGAAATTTATCCAAAACATCACATAAACAAAATATATATATATATATATATATATATATGAAAGTTCACTTCGATCGTGAAAAATCGTTATATACTATTGCATTCTGATTTCACAGTTTCTGAAAAATACCGTCCAAAATAGTGCGAAAAATAGGATTGGGGACTCTAGAATGAAAATATAGGGAAGAAACTGATGTTCAAAAGTCAATTTTCAAAAATCTTACCAACGCTTGGTCCATCTGATACTAAAATACATTCGAATGAATGACAAACTAAAGGCATTAAAAAGAAGCAAAAACATTGACTCATATTTTACGCAACAATCATAACATGCCCTTTTTATTTTTAAATAATTGTCATGTTTAATTGGTACACAGATTAAAAAAAAATTAATTAACACTATTTATAATAGGAAAATTCTATTTCTACTACAAATTTTGCTTTACCACTACATTGATTCATAATTAATTAAATTAATTATCATCATGACACAATTACCCTCCAAATACTTGTCTTGTTTAATAATGATGCAATTTCCTAAAGTCAACTACTTTTTTTTTTCCCCATAACTTAATTTTTTTTCTTTTATTATCGTTCAATTTTTATTTATTTATTCTCAGTACAAATAAAATTAATTGTCTATCATCCATTATTTTCATTCCATTTCTTCAAAAGAGTAAAACTTGGAAAAAATAAACATGTCAGCCCTATTTCTATTTTATTTTCTACTTGATTAGTTGAAAGAATTGAAATTAGACCTACTATTACTTTCATTTTAACTATTTATTTTTCAGTTTTCAATTTTGTTCATATATTTTTTATTTTCCTAGCATGATTATTTAGAAAGTAAAAAAATAATAGCTAAAGAAAATGAAAAATTAATTACCTTCTCTTTTCCATATTTAAATGAGAGATGGTTGAAGGGCAATTGTGTCAAGACATTGAATAATTTAAGTAAATATTAATGAATGTAGTGGATAAGCAAAATATGTAGTAGAGATAGCCTCTCTCTTATAAATATTGATATAATATGTAATTTTCTTTAAAGCTCACGTGCATGTGTTATCATCATTAAAGTAGGAAGAAAAAAAATAGTAAAAAGATTTTTTTAAAAAGAAAAGTTTAGAAACAAGACAATTGACAAAACACACTCTTAGGACAGAGTATTTTTTAAAATACTGCAATTCGGCTACTGAAAGTTTAAAGTTGCTAATGTGGCCACTGTACTTTAGTTAGATTGCAAATTAATTCATTTTTTAGACATACATTAGTTAAGTGGTTAAATTAACATGAAATACTAATTTGACCCTTGTCAAAAGAAAAAAAATTCAAAATATGTTGATACTAAAGTGCGAGAGAAACCGTATGATAACAGTTGTATATTGAAAATACCTTTTGGCTTTTGGGAGTAATGAGGAGATAATTGCAAACAGGGCCGGTCCTGAATTTTGGGGGCCCAGGGCAAAAGGAAAAAAAAGGCCCTTGTTAAAATATAAAAATAATAATTTTACACAAATATTTTTTTACTTTTTATCATTTAAAGTATTGAAAAAGTGCAATATCTACAAACATACAAGAAAGAATAAATATCAAATAATTATTAAAAATTACTATTCTGCACCTATTTACACAATTTACAACAAAAACAATATACTTTGTTTGCATCTTTTGAGTACAATATCAATAAAACCTGTTTTTGCTTGGAATATTATTATAATCTACCCAATAATTATTATAATTGGACTTGTATTTCAATCTAAACAATTTTTACTTTTTTAATGACCCAGTTAAAAAAATTGATGGTCAATTAACACTTCTTTTTTTTTAATAAGTATATTCAGCAGATCCAAAATAAAATGAAGGTTGGATGACTCCGCTAAGGTCTAACCCAAAATCTCTAATTTTATAAAATAACACCTTATCCATTGAGTCGTGGAGTCAATTACAAAGTTATATTAATACATTATATATTATACATAAATAAGGTTTGTTAATTAAATTCTGCAAACCAAAATAAAACAAAAGGTTGGATGACTTTGTTAGGTATCGAACCCAAAATTTCTAGTTGCATAGATAAGAATCTTATCCATTGAACCACGAAGTCAATTACAAAGATTATAGTTACTTAATATATTATACTACACATTTAAATGGTATACATAAATTTGAGGCCCCAAAAATTGGGGGCCCATGGCGATCGCCCCTCCCGACATGGGTCAGGGCCGGGCCTGATTGCAAAATAAACCCTGTACTAATTTTGAGATTTCAATTTAAACTATATGTTTCTTTTTTTTGTAAATTTAACCTTCACCTAATTTTTTTTTAATCTAAACCTTCCGTCAAGTGGCTGTTAAACCAACTACCGGAAGGCTGAGTTGGCATATGACGTGGATCCTACGTGGTTTAGGCGGGGAAATAAGCTCTAAACAATCCTCTCCCGCCAAAAGTATTTCAAAATAAACTCTGTACTATTTTTAAATTTCAAAAAAGCCTTGCATGTTGACGAATTTTCAAACCAAACTATTTTAAAAAGAACTTTGTACAATTTTTTTTTTTTGAAAATAAACCCTGGCTGAGATTATTGGTATTTATATACCTTTCATCCACACAAAAAAAATTAAACTTCTCACAATCCATTCAATTCTAATTTTGTTGTCATATGGACTAAATTGAAATTGTGTTTTCCATGAATGACAGGGTATGCTTTTTTGGTCTGGATGAATCATGGAATACAGGGCTGTAAGTGGCATAATGAATGATATGGTATATTTTTTTTACAAATCAAACTGTTACAACCCAAACTCATTGTACATTACATTATGGAATACAGCCCTGTAAATTTGACATATTAGTGGTCTATTACATTGTGTTTGTTTGTGTATAATTAACACTCTATTTGTGTTTGTTGATGATAATTATATGAGGATTGCATATATCAAAGAGAGACATACTCTTTGTGTTTGTTGATAAGTTAAACATGATTACATAATCAACATAAGAAACATTCCGTTCATTTCCACTAGACAAAATAACATACATAAGGGGTTTGTTACACACATCAAAATTAGAAGCATCTCATTCAAGCATGGAGATGTTAACAACACCACAAAAGTAACCCCATTTCATTAATATTTAAAACTACAATAGCTTAGTCCTGACCAAGTATGATTAAGATGAAGAGCAGGTTGAACATGCATGATATCACCAAACTGATCCAAAGGCAATTGTTACTGTTACTTTCAACTGCTTCCACAGTTCTCTAAGGAGGATCATACCATAGGAAAAATTCACATGTTCTAACTGCACAAGAACAAACAAAAACTTAATTAGTTTTCTAGAAAATTAATAATCACAAATAATCATAAACAAATACTTTAAATATAATATAACTTACGCCATATCTTTCGCAACCTAAGAACCTCCTTCCTGAATTTTGATCGGTCCAGGATGTCCGCATCACAGTCATCCTTCCACAATGGCAACGAACTGTTCTATTCATGATTATTCCAATGACAACAAATTAGAATTGAATGGATTGTGAGAAGTTTAATTTTTTTTGTGTGGATGAAAGGTATATAAATACCAATAATCTCAGCCAAGGTTTATTTTGAAAAAAAGTTAATTGTACAAGGTTCTTTTTAAAATAATTTGGTTTGAAAATTCGTTTAACATGCAAGTTTTTTTTTTGAAATTTAAAAATAGTACATGGTTTATTTTGAAATACTTTTGGCGGGAGAGGATTGTTTAGAACTTATTTTCCCGCCTAAATCACGTAGGATCCAGGTCATATGCCAACTTAGACTTCCTTTAGTTGGCTTAACAGCCACTTGACGGAAGGTTTAGTTTAAAAAAAAAAATTTAGATGAAGGTTTAATTTGGAAAAAAAAAAAAGAAACAGATGATTTAAATTGAAATCACAAAATTAAGTACATGGTTTATTTTACAATTATCTCGAGTAATGAGAGGGCTATATATATGGCTGAGGGACGGTATGAGTCTCATTTTCTCTCCCCCGTCTTAGTGGGGCCCATATACTCTTCGGAGGATCAAAATATGCACATTAATAAATAAAATAATCCCACCCAATTTATAATTCAAGCATAAACATGAAAATAATAAGATTATTCAAATCAAGTTAGCTTAACTCAATCTTATTCTCAATTACTTGAGGTTTGCTATATTAATTTTTTTTTTCCAGTACATGATATTTTTTTTTAATGTTTATAGTGATCTGATAAAGTTTTATGTAAGCTGTAATTGCTTGAAGCAGCCCTCCTCCTTTTTGAGATATGCTGTTTTATGAGTATGATTATAAGTGGAACACGTGGAGTTAATTATTTGAATCATATAACGATAAAAAAATGAAAAATGTGATTGATTAATTAATTTTAAATTTGAATTCTCATAAAACTAAAGAGTTGTTTGAAATCACAAGAGTTAGTTCGAATGTAGCTAGTTTGCTACCCTAACTATTCACCAGTTTGCTATCTTAATTAACTATTCACCGAGGTTCAATTCTTATAATTATGGTGTAATTTCCAAAATTTGTAAAAATTGGTCTGAGCAAACCACCTTACCGGCCAAACTCAAAAAATATGGAAAGAGTTAATTGACATAATTTAAGAACAGCAAAGGCCTCACTACAATAATTACTTATCCAATTCATTAGTTACTAATTATTTTAAATTAGCTTATATTAGGGCATATAAAAAAAGAGTTTACTTTTTATATTGAAAAAAATTAACATGGAATAATATAAAGTCAACTGCAACTTTTAGAATTTTGTAAGAATAACAAAAAATTATAAATTGTAGCTCAAAGATTAATACAATCAACACAAGATTATCTTTTTTGAGACCGGAGTAGTAATTTTTTTTTCACATGTGCCTTATTACATCACTATATATATTATAGCCAAAAATTTAGAAAAGACTGTTTTACAGATATTTTTTGTAAGACGAATCTCTCTGACTCGACCTGTCGTGTGTTGGTGAGCTGATCTGTAAGAGAGTATGATATTTTTACGAATTAAGATCTGTAAAATATTCTTACAGGAGACCTACTCTATATTATATAGTGAAAGATGAGACAACCTGAACCCAGATTAGCACTTCTTCATCTTATTCGATCATGAATAACTATTTAAATGGCAAATCTTGACCTAAAATTTGTAACTGATGATTGATGACTTATGACTGATGATTTATAGTTGATGGTTTGATAAATTGGTTTTGTTTGATTTAGCTGTTTTGAAGTGCTGATAAACTTGGTGTTGCTTGATTTAGATGTTTTGAAGTTCTGATGTAATGTATTAAATTGGAAAGAATGAAGAGAATTTTAGTTTGCAAATAAGGGTAATCTTGGAATAAAAAAAAGTTTCATTAAAGGATAATGGTTCCGTAATTTTGAAAAATAAAAATAAGCACAAGGTCTAGTGATTACAATTCATGGTCTTAAATGTGCTTTAAATGCATTATACATGACTTATGACTTATCATCACAATAACTCCATACCAAAATAATTATTGATTTAACAAAGTTTTTTTGTCCTAAAATAATTATCGTTATAGGATTTCAAAAAACATTTGCCCATATTTTACCAAAATTGCCCTTGTTTACTACTCTCATTAAAGAGGGTTGAAAGAAAAAAAAAATACCCCTACAGCTTATCTACAATAATTAAACTTAGATAAGAGTAAATCAGTCTCTTTGAAAGCTTTCGTAATCTGTGTGTAAGTTGTTAAAACGACAATTATTTTGGGACGGAGGTAGTATAAATCAAATCAATTACCTAAAAAAAAAAGCTATAAATACATTCCAAAAAGCCAAAACAAACGGACCCTTAGGATTTTGTCAGGAAAAAACTAAGATTTTCTAAATTTTAGGTCAAAGTCTTATAAAATTTACATGGGAATATCTTTTTTAAGATCGGAGTAGTATTTTTTCATTTTTTGGCTTTCACATGTGCCTTAACAGCACTATATATAGGGAAACATGAGACAGCCTTAAACCCACATTATCACTTGTTCAGCTTATTTCAATCATGAATCATTATTCCATGGCAAATCAGCTGGTTTTCCTCTTTGTCTGTGGATTTTGCCTAATCAGCACAACATATGCTACATTTTGTGCTGTATCCTTAGCATATGAAGTTCATATTACCAATCTCATTGAAAACCAAAACAATAAGATTAGTGTTCACTGCAAATCAAAAAACGATGATCTTGGATTTCATACAATTTTGAAATATGGTGAAACCAATTGGAAGTTCTGTCAAAATGTCGGAGGTTCGACTCTTTACTTCTGCCACTTTTGGTGGGGGACGAAGACCCAAGTTTTCGATGTTTTTAATGATTTAATCAGCGATCATTGTGGGAGCAACTACTTTAAAACTAATCACTGTAGATGGCGTGCATTGGACGATGGTTTTTATTTTTCCGATGGTTCATATTGGGTGAAAAAATATGACTGGCGCTGATTATCTCATCTGTTTAAATTTATAATCTCATGTTTACTTGTTATTTAGAAATAAAAGGTCCTAAAGGTGATATAGATGGTTTATTCTCTCTCTTCGTTGGATAATAATAATAGTAACCATCGATTGATTACTAACCATTAAAACCTTCCTCTTATATAATTATATAACTACTACAATATAACTAGACATGCCCAAACGGTTTGGAACCGACGGTTCGAACTGGAACCGAACCGCCCAAAAAACCACATAAATCGGAACTGTGAGGAACCGGAACCGTCTCTGAACCGGAACCGCCGGTTACACGATTCGGTTTCGGTTTCCAATTTCTCAAAACCGTGAACCGCCGGTTTGGAACCGGGAACCGGAACCGCCGGTTCCAAACCGTGAAAAATCGCCAAAATTTAAAATTTTAATTTTGAAATTGCCTTGTTTACTCTATAATTTCAAAAATGAAAAGTTTACAAAGCTTCAAAAATTCAAAAAATGCTTTGTACAAAGTTTTAAGATGAAATCTTTTTTAAAAATAATTATAAGAAAATATTTAAAAAATAATTAAAAATTACGGTTTGGAACCGGAACCGGAACCGGAACCGTAACCGTGATTTGTTGGTTCGGTGACGGTTTATTGTCTGGCGGTTTTTGGAACCGGCGGTTTGGAACCGGAACCGGCGGTTCGAACCGTTTGGGCATGTCTAAATATAACCTTAAACAATGTGGAAACTCAGATGATTCATAGTTCAATATTAAACGCTAGCTCTAACTTGATACTTTCATTTTTATCGTTATCTTAATTTATCTTATTATTATTTTTTGTTTGGATTTGAAGCCTATGACTATTCATGCTCTCTTTGTCTTACTATAATTTTATTTGAGTTTATTTTTGGTACACTATAAGTGAAAAAAAGTTTACAAAAGCACCCAAAAAATAGTTAATGTTCGATAAAATGATTTAAAACTGAGCTGATATTTATCAAACTGAATCTTAATTGACATTTTTTTGTATTTTTCAGATCTTAAGAAAATGTAATGATGTCTTCTAAATCTACTTTAATTAATAACCAATCAAATTACTTGAAATCAAAAATCAAAAATCTTTTTACAAACCATAGGATATGTTATATATGATAAATAAATAATGTGTAATCCTTCTCGTAGTGTTTGGCATCAACTCTCGAACAAGATTTATGACACTCGGCCGCTCGTGTAATATATTTTTTTTTCACTGACAGTTTACTAAAATTTTACTCTTTTAAATTTTTTTATTTATCTAAACATTTATTGAAGTTCTTTTATTTCATTTTCAAACGTAAGCACGGAGTTGCTTATTTAAAGTCTTTACCTCTCCCCCGATGTGATTGATACTCACAGAGAATAGCACCGGCATCATACTTCCAGAATTATTACAACAGTAGCCACCCTATCGTAGTCAAACTCAACTTTTGTTTTAAGCTAAAAATGAAATTGAAAGAATTTCCAATAGATGATCATAAACATTGAAATAAAAATAAGATATATAGAGAAAGAGGGAGGTTGGAGAGAATAAACAAATTAAAATTAAAGCAAGCTAAATTTGAAAAGTAAAATTAAAAAGTAGGTAATAATTAGGAGTTTTAATTACTACGAAAAAACTGTTGATTAGCATGGACGATTTACCAAGGAATTTGCCCAAGAATTTTATTTTCTAAAAATGTCGAGGAACTTACCAAGGAAATATATTTTCATCGTAAATTCCTAGGAATTTCAATTCCCCAACATAATGACCGGCGCCTCAATTGCCAAGGAAATTGTCTAAGTTTGTTAAGGAAACGTTTTCCTCACTAAAGTATGTTTACCAATGAATTTGTATAAATTGCCTAGGAAATTTATCCATGGCAATGACGAGTTTTTCCGTAGTGATTTGAAGCCAAATTTCATTCTGATTGCAACTTACGGGCCTAAAAAGTATATTGCCTAAGATTTATGGTTTGAAATAGACAGTCTAAAATTCATCATAAATCCTAAGTTGCGCATGTTTTATACCAATACATGCGGTTCTTTAAATTTTTTGTACGTATGACATTACATTTAAAATTATCTTTCTCCATTCTTGGTCTTCTTTATGCAAATAAATTTTTTTTTAAGTATTACATAGATTATTGTGCACCGATACTATAGTAGGTCATAACTTTTAATCCAGGAGGAGTTACGAGATGAGTCTATATAATTTGGAAAGCTTGTTCACAGATCTAATGTCTTGCCAATTAACTAAAGTTTATAATTGGCCACCGTTTTTGAAGCCAAATTTCACTATGATTTCAACTTACGGGCCTAAAAAGAATATTGACATACATTTATGATATGAAATAGGCAATCCAGAATTCATCTTAAATCCTCAGTTGCACATGTTTTATACCAATACATGTGATTCATTAGGTTTTTTGTATGTATTACATTACTTTTAAATTTGTCTTTCTCCATTCTTGGTCGTTCTTTACGCAGAATATTTTGTTCAAGTATTACATAGATAAATGCGCACCGTTACTTTAGTAAGTCATAACTTTTGATCCAGGAGGAGTTAAGAAACGAGTCTATACAATTTGGAAAGATTGTTAAGAGATCTAATGTCTTGCCAATTAACTAAACTTCATTGGACCCTATTTTTGAAGCCAAATTTCACTCTGATTGCAACTTACGAACCTAAAAATAATTAAGTTGACGAAGAATAGTCAAAGTTGGACGACCTTATCTAAGTTTTATTCTAAGTTTTTGTCTTTACTCTACTCTCTCTCTCTAAGTTTTATTCTAAGTTCACTCTTATCTAAGTTTTATTTTATTAATAATAAAATAAAATAAAATTATTAATAAAATTGTCTAAGTTTGCCAAGGAAACGTTTTCCTCACTAAAGTACGTTTACCAAGGAATTTATATAAATTGCCAAGGAAATTTGTCCATGGCAATGCCGAGTTTTTTCGAAGTGTTTTTATATTGAACAATGATTACATGAGTAGATCTTATGACTCAAAATTCATATATAGTAATAATGAGTAGGTCTCATGTGAGAGTCATAATTCATATCTAGTAATGAGTATGTGTCCTGTGTGACTGTCTTAATATAAGACAGAGTCATTTGACCAATTCACTACAGTAACACTATATTAGTCAAGTGAGACCGTTTTACCGCAGGACGATCTTATCTAAGTTTTTGTCTCTACTCTCCTCTCTCTCTCTCTCTCTCTCTCTCTCTCTCTCTCTCTCTCTCTCTCTCTCTCTCTCTCGTTCAAAGTCAATGTTGACATATATCTCATCCATATTTACCTTATATTTATTCAATTTTAGGCACCCCGTTCGCCCAAAAAAAATAATTTTTCCTTTTAGAAAGTTAACTTAAAATAATAAATTATTATTTATTGTACATTTAGTTTGTCATTGGTAATGATATTACAATTGTTGATATAAAATAAGGATTTATAGTAATAAATTTTAGAATTTGTTAAGGATTAGTAAATTTTCATAAATATTTGGTCGAAATTTAATTAAGTTGACTAAGAATAGTCAAAGTTGGACTATCTTTTTTGGAATGAAGGAGTAATAAATTTAAATTATTTACAAAAAAATACCATGTATTGTAACTTTTATAGTAATCTTTTAGAGACTAATAAATTTATATGAATACTTAGTCAAAATTTAGTCAAGTTGACAAATAAAAATCAGAATAAACTTCTTGACAGAGATGGATAGAATTTTTATGAACTCTTCTTGTACCCTTTATTCATACGCCTATATAAAAGGAAACATGATACAGAGAACTTAGTCATTAGCGGTTATTCAATTAGAAATATCATACCATGGCAAATCTCTATTTTTGGGTCATATTTACACTCTGCTTTTTCACCACAGCACATGCTAAGTGCCTTTTTTCGAGAGAGTTTCGAGTCCATGTCACCAATGCTATTCCAAAAAGTCAGATCAAAGTTCACTGCCAATCAAAAGATGATGATCTTGGTTATCATAATCTTACCCATAATGGTGAGTTTAGTTGGAGGTTCTGTAACAATTACCTAGGCACAACTCAATTTTTTTGCCACTTTTGGTGGAAGTCAAAAGACCAAGTTTTCGACGTGTTTAACGATGATGAAAAATGTGGGAATGATGCATGGAGAATTGGTCATTGCCGATGGAATGCTACGAGTGATGGTTTTTATTTTTACGAATATCAAAAGAATGCATGGACGAAAAAGTATGGTTGGAAATGAATTATCTTACTAATCTATTTACGATTAAATTTATTTGCAAGACCTAGTCATGAAATTTTGGCTAAGTTTACTTGTTTTTATGAGAAAAGAAAGAAGAAGAAGAAGAAAAAGAATAAATAAAGGCAATTTAGGTTATTTACTCTCTCTCTCTCTCTCTCTCTCTCTCTCTCTCACACACACACACACACACACACATACATTCTATAACTTTAATTGCTGCAGTAAATTAAAAGAGCTAATTGCACTTTATTACTATACGTGGTTTGTCTATCTTCGCACTTTGACATTTGTAATTTCGTTATTTACATATGAAGATCTAAAGGTTCGATTTTCTGTGCAATTACTGGTCAAAGGAAAGTTAATTTTAGTTTTTGGATGAACTTTGGTTCTGTATTGTTTCATGTGCCATCCTTTAAGGCAATTTTGTTATTTACGAGACATATGTCTTTCTTGTCATTTTTTGGCTTTCACATGTGCCTTAACAGCACTATATATAGGGAAACATGAGACAACCTTAAACCCACATTATCACTTGTTCAGCTTATTTCAATCATGAATCATTATTCCATGGCAAATCAGCTGGTTCTCCTCTTTGTCTGTGGATTTTGCCTAATCAGCATAACATATGCTACATTTTGTGCTGTATCCTTAGCATATGAAGTTCATATTACCAATCTCATTGAAAACCAAAACAATAAGATTAGTGTTCACTGCAAATCAAAAAACGATGATCTTGGATTTCATACAATTTTGAAATATGGTGAAACCAATTGGAAGTTCTGTCAAAATGTCGGAGGTTCGACTCTTTACTTTTGCCACTTTTGGTGGGGGACGAAGACCCAAGTTTTCGATGTTTTTAATGATTTAATCAGCGATCATTGTGGGAGCAACTACTTTAAAACTAATCACTGCAGATGGCGTGCATTGGACGATGGTTTTTATTTTTCCGATGGTTCATATTGGGTGAAAAAATATGACTGGCGCTGATTATCTCATCTGTTTAAATTTATAATCTCATGTTTACTTGTTATTTAGAAATAAAAGGTCCTAAAGGTGATATAGATGGTTTATTCTCTCTCTTCATTGGATAATAATAATAGTAACCATCGATTGATTACTAACCATTAAAACCGTCCTCTTATATAATTATATAACTACTACAATATAACCTTAAACAATGTGGAAACTCAGATGATTCATAGTTCAATATTAAACGCTAGCTCTAACTTGATACTTTCATTTTTATCGTTATCTTAATTTATCTTATTATTATTTTTTGTTTGGATTTGAAGCCTATGACTATTCATGCTCTCTTTGTCTTACTATAATTTTATTTGAGTTTATTTTTCGTACACTATAAGTGAAAAAAAGTTTACAAAAGCACCCAAAAAATAGTTAATGTTCGATAAAATGATTTAAAACTGAGCCGATATATATCAAACTGAATCTTAATTGACATTTTTTTTGTATTTTTCAGATCTTAAGAAAATGTAATGATGTCTTCTAAATCTACTTTAATTAATAACCAATCAAATTACTTGAAATCATAAATCAAAAATCTTTTTACAAACCATAGGATATGTTATATGTGATAAATAAATAATGTGTAACCCTTCTCGTAGTGTTTGGCATCAACTCGAACAAGATTTATGACACTCGGCCGCTCGTGTAATATATATATATATATATATATATATATATATTTTTCACTGATAGTGTACTAAAATTTTACTCTTTTAAATTTTTTATTTATCTAAACATTTATTGAAGTTCTTTTATTTCATTTTCAAACGTAAGCACTGAGTTGCTTATTTAAAGTCTTTACCTCTCCCCCGATGTGATTGATACTCACAGAGAATAGCACCGGCATCATACTTCCAGAATTATTACAACAATAGCCACCCTATCGTAGTCAAACTCAACTTTTGTTTTAAGCTAAAAATGAAATTGAAAGAATTTCCAATAGATGATCATAAACATTGAAATAAAAATAAGATATATAGAGAAAGAGAGAGGTTGGAGAGAATAAATAAATTAAAATTAAAGCAAGCTAAATTTGAAAAGTAAAATTAAAAAGTAGGTAATAATTAGGAGTTTTAATTACTACGAAGAAACTGTTGATTAGCATGGACGATTTACCAAGGAATTTGCCCAGGAATTTTATTTCCTAAAAATGTCGAGGAACTTACCAAGGAAATATATTTCCATGGTAAATTCCAAGGAATTTCAATTCCTCAACATAATGACTCGCGCCTCGATTGCCAAGGAAATTGTATATGTTTGCTAAGGAAACGTCACTAAAGTATATTTACCAATGAATTTGTATAAATTGCCTAGGAAATTTATCCATGGCAATGACGAGTTTTTTCGTAGTGATTTGAAGCCAAATTTCATTCTGATTGCAACTTACGGGCCTAAAAAGAATATTGACGTAGATTTATGGTTTGAAATAGGCAGTCTAAATTTCATCATAAATCCTAAGTTGCGCATGTTTTATACCAATACATGCGGTTCTTTAAATTTTTTGTACGTATCACATTACATTTAAAATTATCTTTCTCCATTCTTGGTCTTCTTTATCTGTCTTTCTCCATTATTGGTCTTCTTTATGCAGATAATTTTTTTCAAGTACTACATAGATTACTGTGCACCGATACTATAGTATGTCATAACTTTTAATCCAGGAGGAGTTACGAGATGAGTCTATACAATTTGGAAAGCTTGTTCAGAGATCTAATGTCTTGCCAATTAAATAAAGTTTATAATTGGCCACCGTTTTTGAAGCCAAATTTCACTATGATTTCAACTTATGGGCCTAAAAAGAATATTGACATACATTTATGATTTGAAATAGGCAATCCAGAATACATCTTAAATCCTCAGTTGCACATGTTTTATACCAATACATGTGATTCATTAGGTTTTTTGTACGTATCACATTACTTTTAAATGTATCTTTCTCCATTCTTGGTCGTTCTTTACGCAGAATATTTTGTTCAAGTATTACATAGATAACTGCGCACCGTTACTTTAGTAAGTCATAACTTTTGATCCAGGAGGAGTTAAGAAACGAGTCTATACAATTCGGAAAGATTGTTAAGAGATCTAATGTCTTGCCAATTAACTAAACTTCATTGGACCCTATTTTTGAAGCCAAATTTCACTCTGATTGCAACTTACGAACCTAAAAATGATTAAGTTGACTAAGAATTGTCAAAGTTGGACGACCTTATCTAAGTTTTATTCTAAGTTTTTGTCTCTACTCTACTCTCTCTCTCTCTCTAAGTTTTATTCTAAGTTCACTCTTATCTAAGTTTTATTTTATTAATAATAAAATAAAATAAAATTATTAATAAAATTGTCTAAGTTTGCCAAGGAAACGTTTTCCTCACTAAAGTATGTTTACCAAGGAATTTATATAAATTGCCAAGGAAATTTGTCCATGGCAATGCCGAGTTTTTTCGAAGTGTTTTTATATTGAACAATGATTACATGAGTAGATCTTATGACTCGAAATTCATATCTAGTAATGAGTAGGTCTCATGTGAGAGTCATAATTCATATCTAGTAATGAGTATGTGTCCTGTGTGACTGTCTTAATATAAGACGGAATCATTTGACCAATTCACTACAGTAACACTATATTAGTCAAGTGAGATCGTCTTACAGTAGGACGATCTTATCTAAGTTTTTGTCTCTATTCTACTCTCTCTCTCTCTCTCTCTCTCTCTCTCTCTCTCTCTCTCTCTCTCTCTCTCTCTCTCTCTCTCGTTCAAAGTCAATGTTGACATATATCTCATCCATATTTACCTTATATTTATTCAATTTTAGGCACCCTGTTCGCCCAAAAAAATATAATTTTTCCTTTTAGAAAGTTAACATAAAATAATAAATTATTATTTATTGTACATTTAGTCTGTCATTGGCAATGATATTACAATTGTTGATATTAAATAAGGATTTATAGTAATAAATTTTTGAATTTGTTAAGGATTAGTAAATTTTCATAAATATTTGGTCGAAATTTAATTAAGTTGACTAAGAATAGTCAAAGTTGGACTATCTTTTTTTGGAATGAGGGAGTAATAAATTTAAATTATTTACAAAAAATACCATGTATTGTAACTTTTATAGTAATCTTTTAGAGACTAATAAATTTATATGAATACTTGGTCAAAATTTAGTCAAGTTGACAAAAAATAATCAGAATAAACTTCTTGACAAAGATGGATAGATTTTTTATGAACTCTTCTTGTACCCTTTATTTATATGCCTATATAAAGGGAAACATGATACAGAGAACTTAATCATTAGCGGTTACTCAATTAGAAATATCATACCATGGCAAATCTCTATTTTTGGGTCATATTTACACTTTGCTTTTTCACCACAGCACATGCTAAGTGCCTTTTTTCGAGAGAATTTCGAGTCCATGTCACCAATGCTATTCCAAAAAGTCAGATCAAAGTTCGCTGCCAATCAAAAGATGATGATCTTGGTTATCATAATCTTACCCATAATGGTGAGTTCAGTTGGAGGTTCTGTAAGAACATAGGCACAACTCTATTTTTTTGCCACTTTTGGTGGAAGTCAAAAGACCAAGTTTTTGACGTGTTTAACCCATCGTATGATGAAAAATGTGGGAATGATGCATGGAGAATTGGTCATTGCCGATGGAATGCTACGAGTGATGGTTTTTATTTTTACGAATATCGAAAGAATGCGTGGACGAAAAAGTATGGTTGGAAATGAATTATCTTACTAATCTATTTACGATTAAATTTATTTGCAAGACCTAGTCATGAAATTTTTGGCTAAGTTTACTTGTTTTTATGAGAAAAGAAATTAAGAAGAAGAAGAAGAAAAAGAATAAATAAAGGCAATTTAGGTTATTTACTCTCTCTCTCTCTCTCTCTCTCTCTCTCTCTCTCTCTCTCACACACACACACACACACACACACATACATTCTATAACTTTAATTGCTGCAGTAAATTAAAAGAGCTAATTGCACTTTATTACTATACGTGGTTTGTCTATCTTCGCACTTTGACATTTGTAATTTCGTTATTTACATATTAAGATCCAAAGGTTCGATTTTCTGTGCAATTACTGGTCAAAGGAAAGTTAATTTTAGTTTTTGGATGAACTTTGGTTCTGTATTTTTTCCAGTGGCTATGTTTGGCCTACGATGGATGTAGACGTTAGCATCTCCGTTAAGTTTTTAAGGGACTGATGGCAATGATTATTTTGCCACGTTAAGATAAGTTCAATTGTTTTTTGATTATTTTGTGAGTTAGATGGTATAGTGGGATCCTTAAGCAAAGTTTGATGGTTAGTTTTTCCATTAAGCCTAAAAATTTATGATACTTAAGGATAAGTGTTTTAACTTGCATCCCAATTTCTCAACAGAAACTTGTTTTCTGGAGATGTTACATAAACTTTCAACTTCTCAAACCTTGAAAACTCGGACCAAAATTCATAGAAGCTGGCTCTTTTCCCGACATATATATACCCCTATGTTAACTTTACAATTACTAACTCAATCTCAAAATAAGTGTCATTTTAACAACAAAAAAATTTTTTTTTGTCCCAAAATAAGTGTAGATTTCAAGAAATATTTGCTCATATTTTGTCAAAGCCGCCCTTATTTACTGCTCTCACTAAAAAGAGTTGGTAAGAGGAAAGAAAAAAATAGTTCCACAACTTATCTACAATAATAAACTTAAATAAGGGTAAATTAGTTTTTTTGTAAGCGTTCATAATTTGTGTGCAAATCGCTAATACGATCCTTATTTTGGGACGGAGGTAGTATATATTTCAAGAGTTTCTAGGTAATTTCTGAAACCAAAGACCAGATAATGCCTTAGGATATATAAGTTTGGATTATCATAATTTAGTATTTAATGATGTTGATTATGTCAATATTATAGAAATAAAATGGCTCCTTTTCCTACTCTATATAAAGAGAAGCATGACGGAACTTGACAACAAGTAAAACATAATTAAGATCAAGTCTTTTAGCTTAATCAGATATGGGTTATCGCCAGGCAAGCCTCTTTGCATTCCTTCTTGTCATCGGACTTTACCTTTTCGGCACAACAAATGCAAAATCATGTACTATACTCCGAGGATATGTAGTACATATCACGAGTACTATTCCAAACAGTGAGGTTATGGCTCATTGCAAATCAAAAGACGATGATCTTGGAAGCCATAAACTTATTAATAATGGTGAGTACAGTTTTAAGTTCTGTGAGAACTTTATTGACACAACTCTTTTCTGGTGCTTCTTTTGGTGGAAACCAAAAAGCCAAACCTTTGATGTTTTTAATTCAACATTAATGGACAAATGTGGGGATGATCCTTGGAAAACTAGTCACTGCAAATGGAATGTGGCTGCGGATGGTTTCTATTTTTACTCGTATAAGAAAAATAAATGGGAGAAACAATATGATTGGCGCTCATAGATACTATTGTTTAGATGATTATATGAAGAAAATCAAATGTATCTCCTGCGTGCAAGATATCTTGAATTCAAGTTTACTTGCTTGAATAATAAAATAAAATTAATAATAATAATGCATATAATGGAGTTAATACTCTCTCTCTCTCTCTCTCTCTCTCTCTCTCTCTCTCTCTCTCTCTCTCTCTCTCTCAGTTTTTGATCGGCAAAAGAAAAATCTTTCATTAAGTATGGGAAAGACTATAACATCAAAACACCCGAAACAACAAATTAAACACCGAGCTATAAACTACATCTACTACTATATATACTTACTACCATATATTACAAATTAAACACCGAGCTATAAACAACAAATTAGACACCTTCAGCATCCATATATTACATGCAGACTCAAAACTGACTGAGAGCAGTAGGATGCTACAGCTTGGAGCATGATAAATGCACACAACCTATTGAAGACACCTGCACAACAATCAAAAATATATGAACCAAAACAGCCCATTTTGAAAACTATAATGTAAAAGTAAAATTATTTGCTAGAGTAGCTACCTAAGCTAAGAAAGGGTGAAATATAAACGAGTAAAAATAAAATATTCAAAAGTTTGATATCAAATCTGACTTCTTTATTATTATTTTTTAAAACAAATAAAGTATTAGTAATTTTTAACTTAATAGTAAATACTCCCTCCGTCCCTAAATTATTGTCTTGCTTGACCCGACATACGGAATAATAATGAGAGTTGCTAAGGGTGATTGGTGAAAATTTTGAAGTTGAGGAGGAAGAGGCCATGTGATCGTCTGTTGCTTTGCTTTGATACCAAATTAATACACAATACTTTAGTTAGAGTAATGATCACTCTCATCACCGAGAGTTACTGTAATGAGTTTATATACATATTTTAGATACATGGATTACATGGATAAGGAAGAGAACCTTGGGAAGATAAAACAACATACATGAACTTACAAGGCATTATACAAAGGATTGTTGACTTGGTATCTTAATGACTTGATAAATACTCATGTGTTTGTGGCTCATAATTAAAGTAGGAAGAAAAAGTAAGGATAAAAAGATAAAAGTGATATTTTTAAAAAGAAAAATTTCAAACAAGACAATTATTTAGAGATAGACGAAAAAGAAAAGAAAAACAATAATTTAAGGACAGAGGGAGTATGTTATCCAACTTTTCTTTCCAAAACACTTCTACTCATCGTTCAATTTTTTTTTGCAACTCTAAACAACTGTTTTCTTCTAAAAGAGGACAAGACTTTGACTTGGGGTTTTTTTGGTGCCCCAGAAAGAAAAGACAGACCTAATTAACTCTAATAAAACTAGTACCCGCCTCATCCGCTTTGAGAGAGGGGATGAGGTCCGGGGTAGGTCCCACAAGGTATACAAACGGGAGCTCCTGGGATGCTCCAAGTTTAGCAAGGAAGTCTGCAGACTGATTCTCTTCTCGGTGAGAGTATTGGATTGTTATCTTGAGCTCTTGACACTTCACTTTCACAACTTCAATAAGGGCCGCCAAGTGATACTCGGTTTCTCTTTGGTTTCTAATTAAACTATACGACAATTTGAGAATCTTTGTTTCTCTTTGGTTTCTAATTAAACTATACGCAATTTGAGAATCTTTCTCCAGGATCGTTTCCTCCAAATGTTTGGACTTTAACACTTCAAGGCCCACAAACATAGCATGAATTTCTACCTCAAGACTTGTGCACATGCACATCTAGCTTGACTTAAAACAGTCAAATACGATAATAATTTTAGAATAGATGGAGTACTTTTTTGACATTATGATTTAAGGTCTAATTTAAGACTTGATTATAATTATTTTATTTTTATAATGATTGAAGAAAAAATAAGAGAATGATAGAGAGAAAATTATGGGACTAAAGAGGCAATATGTCTAAAATTACTGAAATTAAATCTTAAATCACAAGACAAACTGAACCATAATATAATGTAGTAGTAGTTTTGTTTGAGAAGAGAAGGCGATCGAGAAACATTATTAAATCACAAGTGACTTTGGTAATCTACTTTCATATATAATACTTGCAGGAAAACTTCAGCACACTAATTTACGCTTTGCCTAGTGTAACTTTTGATGTATTGGCATTTGGCACGTCTTAGATATCTTTTTTTTTTTATTTATTATTATTTTAATCTTAACAACTTTCTTCTTCTGAAATTAAGTGGACAAGGTTTTGACTTTGGGCTATTCCAATGCAACAAAGGTGAAGGCTTATATATATTTGGTTTGACGAGGTGGTGGTCGGTTTAATGTCAACATTAGATCTTAAAATGTGATCGACTATTTTTCAAGAAAAGTTATAGATTTTTAACTTTTCAAATGTTGCTAAAATATTGTAATGGTCTATTCTATTTTTCGAGAAAATTTATAAATTTTGACTTTTCAAACGTTGAAAAGTTGGACCGCACCTTAGAATTAAGTTGGCTAGCTTAATTTTTCAACCCAAGTACCCGTTGTACATTTAAAGATTTAGACAATGCCTAGCTAATTAAGGAGATTTGTGTTTGGATTCTCAATTTTTAGTATCAAATGATGTGATTATTTCCATACTTTACAGAAATCAAATGGCTCCTTCCCATACTCTATATAAATTAAGCGAAAATTGAAATCAAATCTTTAGCTTAGCCAACAATGGGTTATTTCATGGTAAGCCTAGCTCTCTGCCTTGCTTTGTCTTTGGATTTTACCTTTTCACCACAACAAATTCAAAAAAGTGTGTTGTACACCGAGGATTTGAAGTGCAAATCACCAATACTATTCCAAACATGAGATCGATCGTAGTTCACTGCATGCAAATCAAGAGACGATGATTTTGGAAGCCATCCGATCCACTTGGTTATAACGGCAAGTTAAGTTGGAACTTCTGTCAGAACTTTCTTGGTACGACTCTTTTCTTCTGCGACTTTTTGTGACAGCCAAAAACCCAAATATTTGATGTTTTAATCCAAAACTTGTGGAGCAATGTGAGAGGAAAGCTGGCCACTGCAATTGGAATGTGACTGTCGAGATGGTTTCTACTTTTACAATTTCAAGAAAGATGTGTGGGAGAAGCGCTATGATTGGCGCTGATATATAAAAATTTTTTCCCCGTTTTTTCGCTGACATATATATAGTTGTTGGTGTAATAAAATCAAATAAATTACCTGGTCGAAGCAGCTTGAATTCGCTAGGTCTATTCTAGACATATGGTATAGAAGTTTATTTGTTCAAATAAGAAAAAGAATTAACAAAGGTAGCTAGCAGTCTCGATCTCTCTCTCTCTCTCCCCAAGGCAATTAGACGGACACTAGCATTAGCAAAAATTAATTTTGAAATACGCGGATTGATTTGTTTAAAACAAATTTGATTTATAGATCGATTTGGTTTATAGCAAGCATTAAAATGTTGTAAGGTACAACTATCAATGCATAGGTAGGTTGTACTGTACAACACTTCAATGTTTTTCGTAAACGAAATCTGTAGATCAATTCTATTGCTTTATCATTTTTCTTTTCCTTTTAATATACGGCTTCGAGCTCAAGAATCTCCAAGCAATTAGACGCACCTTAAAGCTAAGCATAAAATTTATTTAGGCATGAAGGTGTTTAGCTAGTTATACACCTTGGATGTGGTTTCTGATGTTGGTCTTATGTCTGCCAAGTCTTCCAAAGTTCTAATGCAGCAACATCACACATTGCCTTCTGACAATGGTTATTTATTGGTCAATCCAGATAAATATAGGAGGCTTATTAGTAGGCTAGTTTATCTCACCATCACTAGGCCTGATATCTCCTATGTAGTTCATATTCTTAGCCAATTCTTGGGGTCTCCTAGGCAACCTCACTGGGATGCTGCCTTGAAGTTGGTAAGGTATCTCAGGGAAGTATTGGCCAAGGTCTTTTATACTCTAGCACCAGTCCTCTTTCCCTTTCCATTTACTGTGATGCTGACTGGGCCTCATGTCCTACAACCAGGAGATCTCTTTCTGGTTATTGTGTTCTTTTGGGCACTTCTTTAATATCTTGGAAGGCCAAGAAACAAACTGTGGTGTCCAGATCTTCCTGTGAGGCTGAATACAGGAGCATGGCCAGTGCTTCCTGTGAAGTTGTGGTTGGTTAACCTCTTACATGATTTTGCTGTTTCAAACCTTATTCCAGTGCCTCTTTTCTGTAATAACAAGGCTGCTTTACAATTTGCTGCTAATCCAGTGCTCCATGAGCGGACTAAACACATAGAGATAGATTGTCATTTGATAAGGGACAGAATCAAGGCAGGCTTGTTGAATCCTATCTATGTGAGCTCTTCCAATCAACTGACGGATTTTTTTACTAAGGCCTTATCTGCTCAGTCCATTGTTTTCTTCTTATCCAAGCTGATCAATGTGTTTAATCTCTTACACACCTTGGGCTTGAGGGGGGCTGATATGAGTAAGGAGGTTGATCAAGATGTTGAGGGTGAATGGTGTCAAAACTCATAAATAAACTCCAGGGGAATCGAGTGTAAATAACAGAGATGTCAAGGGTGCGTCTTACAGAATCTACAACTGAGTTTGTTTCTTGATGTCACAAGGCAATTACATGACATCATCATCTCGAAGAGATTCCAGAATCAGTTAGATCAAGTTGTAGAGTTTGTTGTAATTCAATCTCTGTAGCTTGTATATATTCTTTGTGAGTTTGTCTCTTGGATTTATTAAGCAGAACACATGAAAAATACACATTCTTTCTCTTTTCAAGCTTTTCAATTTCGCCATTAATGGCTTCCAAAACCTTCAACCACATTCTGCAATTCATTCAATTGTTTCATAAAACTTTTCGAGTTTCATAATCTATAATGAGATTATGCCATAGGCGGCATATAAATATCACAGTACTCTATGTAAACGAAAATGAAATACAGTTCCAAAAGCTTAAAGAAACTCAATCTTCCAGGCTTAATCGGGCCAATGATGTCTATCAAGCGATGCATGTTTCTTTTCACCATCCTAGTATTTCACGTTTTGGTCACGTTGACGGATGCTTGTTTCTTCACCAGAGGGGCCCGAGTTCATGTTATTAGTAGGATTCCTAATAGTAATGTGTTGGTTCACTGCCAATCGGGAGATTCTGATCTGAGGAATCAAACACTTGCTCTTAATGACGATTTCAACTGGACCTTCTGTGAGAATTTTAGCTTAACAACTCTTTTCTACTGCCACTTTTGGTGGGGCAATCAAAAGATTTTTTTTTTTTTTTTGATGTTTTCAACAGGACTTTGTATCACACATGTTCTGATCCTGATTCTAAAGCCATTAGCTGCGTATGGGAAGCAAGAACCAATGGTTTTTATTGGTACGACACAAGTAAGCGTATATGGACAAAGCAATACGATTGGCGCTGATAATATATATGTTGCCTTGTCGACTAGATCATATGTATCTCCAAACAGAATGAAAATCTTTAGATAAAAAATGTGAAGCTGCAAGTACCGATACCCAGTACAAAAAGGCCCGATTTAATTGTTCTAAAAATAAACAAATAAATTTATATAAATAATATATTTACATTATCAGTCACTCTGTGGCCGATGTTCTGGGTAAATTAAAAAACAAATTCATTTGCCCATCTCAGTCCAAATGCAAGAAGGGTTTGCATAAACACTTAACATTTGTTAATTTGCACAATAAGTCAAAGTTAATTGGGCAAAGGAACACAAACAATGCAGCACAACCTCTTTGCCCTTTACTTGAACGAATAAATAGAGCAACTAATAAATATCCAAGGCAAACAAGCAAACCAGTAATCTGAAATTTAAAACACCAATCACACTTTCTTTTTTTTTTTTAAAGATTGGAGAGAGACCTTACCCCAACCTTTTATTATTATTATTTAATGTCTTTGAATGACTACAATTAAGACTATATAGTGCCTTTAGTGTGGCTAGAACAAATAGTACGTGCCTCTAGTGAGGCTTCTTAAACACCTGACCTCTAGTACCCGGGTGCCTGGGACTTGAACACTCGACCTCTCCGTTAAGAGACATGAGTGAGTTGTACTAAATTGTTCCTTTAATGAGGCTTGAACAACAACGGTGCATTTGGTGAGGCTTGAACATCCGAACTCTCGGTTGAGAGTAGTTATTGAACACCCAACCTCTCCGTTAGGAGAAGTGAGCGGTACCAGTTGAACTAAAGCGCATTGGTATTCACACAACACACAAATTAATATTTATGTGGAAAACCTCCTCAAGGTGAGAAAGAAAAAATCACAAGACCGGAGTCCAAAATTTCTCCCCACTATAAAAAATAATAGGTAATACAAAGAGTCCTCTCTAGATTGAACTAGAGGAATACATTGACCAGAATCATCAAGAGTTACGAACCCTTGGCAAACCATGGTACACTAATCAAAAAAAGGAAATCAAGTTCAGATTTCACTAGAAAAAACAGCCATGTTGTGGAAATTACATATCCTTCTCTAGACCTCAAAACCCAATCTCCACTATTCAGAATTTAAACATTTTTCCCTAGACGCAATTTTTCAAACATTGTGATGAGAGAGTTTGGAAAATACCGAATCTACATGCAATTTATCTAATTTACCCTTCAATTTTCAATCCTAAAAACTAATTCAAAAGGTTTTGGATGTGTTTGTGGTTGGCCTAATTGACCTAGAAAAAAATGAAATCAAGTTTAGATTGCACCAAAAAAATAGCCATGTTGTGGAAGTTATATCTCCTTCTCCAGATCTCAAAACCCGATCAATATCCACTATTCAGAATTTGAGTCTGCCTCTTCCAAGTGTGCTCGTTAAACCAACGGTTAATGATTCTGAAAACGGGACATGTGAGTGTTTGGAAAATATTAAAATTACATGCAATTCATCTAATTTACCCTTTAATTCTCAACCCTAAAAACTAACTCTAAAGGTAAGACCTTCCCTTACACTTATTAACCAAGCATCCAGTCCCTTCCATAACTGATGTGAGATACCCAACAAATGTGTATCCAGCCCCTTCCATAACTGATGTGGGATACCCCAACAAAAGTGTACCCTTTCAATTGGGAGTTGGGACTGAGGAAGTAATAGATTTAGAAAATTAGAATTTCTAATATTGGTAATCTACTTTTGCTAAAGGAACGGTTTCACATCTTCTTTTGATCAATATGATATAACATTCTTTTAATTGAACTTTCTAATATTTTAACCTGAACAGAGTTACGGTCAAAACAAGAGTTAAGATAAACTTCCTTTATAAGTGAACCGAGATGAAAGAAAATTTGACATTGTAGTCAAATTTAACGCAATCGTATCTCATATTTTGAGAATCAAGTGTAGTCAACCTTAGTAAATGAAATAGATTTAGCATGTCAAAATTTTGATCTTGGTAATCTACCTTTTAATGTAACAATTAAAATTATATATAGAGGTCCTCTATATATAATTTTGATCTTGGTAATCTACCTTTTAGTGTAACAATTAAAATTATAAATATTAGAGGATATGGAACGAATGCCAATTCATTATAGTGAAATATTTTGCTGTAAATAATTTATGTCATGGAATTAAGCCTATTTCGCTTCGTGATCTTGTCAATTTTCCTTTTCAGCACATCACATGCCCTTAAGTGTCCTATAACGAAAGGGTTTCATGTTCGTATCACTAATGATATTCCTAATTCAGAGGTCACGATGCGTTGCCAATCGAGAGACACCGATATTGGATATCAAAAAGTTCCTTTCAATCAGCATATCGGTTGGAAATTTTGCGAGCATTTTGGCCATAATACCCTTTTCTTCTGTCATTTCTGGTGGCAATCAAAGCAGCAGGTCTTCGATGTCTTTAACATTACAATGTATAATGCATGCACACAAATCGGCCATTGGACTTCAAACTATTGTATCTGGTCAGTCAAATCGGACGGCTTTTATTGGCTGAATTTAGATGACAACACATGGTCGAAGCAATATAATTGGTACTGAGATTTGCTTTACAACATGGTCTCGAAATAAAATAATAAAAAAAAATCTGAAATCTATATTCCTAATTTCCATCACCGATCATGAAAATGTATGTAATAAGAGATACTATTTCTTCTTTTGAACTTGTCTGTAATATATGTATACACACATAAAAGTGTTTATATATGAAGTCTCTGCATATGCCCTTGTGATTAAATATGTCCTCCATTCACAAAAAAATTAAGACTTGCTTTCTAGACTTAATAGTTTTTCAATAAATCTTTGCTTTCCCTTCTGAACAATTCCCAGTTTCATCTTACATACAATTCAAACAAGTGTCTGAGGTAGGGAAGGATTTAGAAAGAGCCTACTAAATTAACAACAACTATTTTCTTGCCTAGTACACTTCATGCGACCTATGTTATTTTTAAATCAACTCTAGTGCTTTTCTTTTTTTATTCTTCTTTTTTGATTATAGATCGATGATATGCTACATATATAGAGACGTAATCCTTGCCTTTCCGATTTTCGAAATCCCTCCTCGCCCTCTCCATGAGATGCAAACTTGCGATCATATGCATGTGGATTGAATATTATTAACTCTAGATCTATATTGGACCTCAATAAGCGATAGAGAAAAGAAAATTAAGGACAAATGGTAACGAAAATAGTAAGTTTGGTTTGAGTACGTAGCATATGCTTCTTTTTTGCGGCATCGAGCACTGCTGTTCCAAGGGAGTAGGTGCCAAGTTTAGGACGTAACTCTCTAGCCTCGAATAAATTTGCTAATTTCACCAAACTTATAGATCAAACGAATCTATCAACCCCAATCTAGTCAAAAGTATGTAAGTAACTGAGTCAACCAAGTTATCCAATCCAATACCAAAAAATAATCATGACTAAACTCACTCAATTCAACCACTTCAATCTCTTTAAATAAATTTGCAATTCTAAAATTAACCTCATCATAAACCTATTGCTTTTTGTTATCAACTTGCTCGAGAAATAGATGTCCAACATGATCAAGCAAATTTTCAAAGGAAATCTCAAGCAAATTTAAATTTTTTAATTTTTTTCCCGATTAGCACAGCATGGGGGCGGTTTACCATGTCCTCGACAAGTTCTCCATTTTGAGGAATTGCTTGTTGCCTAAGATTGTTACCAATCTACAATTCTCAATGCCTCTAAAATTTGAATTTGGGCTTCCATGAATTTTTCCATCTATTCTACATTTAGGGTCCGTTTGGATACACCGAATCGGAATTGAATTAGAATTACAATTATAAAGAATTAGATTTCAACATATTCGAATTTAATGAAGCTTCAATTCTATTGTTTGGCTAATCTGTGGAATTCCATTAGAATTAATTCATATTTTCAATTCTATTGTTCGGATACTCAACTAGTTTCATGGAAATGGATTTGCCACTTTTATATACTTTTCCACTTGTATTCCATTTTCAAATAATAAAAAAATTGAACCAAACAAGTTTCAACTACAATGCAAATAAAAAATCAACGCAATTTAATACTAAACTATCTTTTGAACAACTAAAGTTACTACATTCAATAGGTTTAAACAATCATGAAAATAAAGCAACACTTAATACTAAATCATCCTCAAAACAACTAAAGTTACTACATTCAACAAGTTTAAGCAACCTTGAAAAATAAAGAAACACTTAATACTAAACCATCCTTAGAACAATTAAAGTTACTACATTCAACAAGTTTAAGCAACAATGAAAATAAAGCAACATGTAATTTTAAGGAACTATGCAACATCACTACACAGGACCAAGTTGCATCAAAACATGCTGTCTCTTCAACTCATTTGGAAGGCATTCCAATGTTTCAAATTTCCTTTGATCTTTCATGAATGCATCAACTGCTTTCAGAAGCATGGTTTGATCTAAATCTTTTACTTTAGACATCTCTTCAAATACCATTTATGCTGTAGCTTAGAAAATTCGGAGTTAATAAAGCGGTCAAGAGAATCCGCCATACGAGAGAGTACATCATATAATGTTTGGGAACCACCATGCTTCCGCTTTTTGGGACGAGAAATAGTTGAAGATGAGGCATTAGACTTGCCTTGTCTACTTTCTCTCCGAGAGGATGCATAGCATCATCTTCCAAGCCTCTCCCATCTTCCTCGGTTGTCCCAATGGTCTCCTCTAAGTCAATAGACTCGTGGTTCACTTCCATTTTTAATTCTGTTTCTGCTGCTGTTTGAGCACCCTCACCATTAGCACGGTCTTGAGAAAACAATTGGCAAATGTCTTCCCAATTGTCAATAACAATTCTTGACCTATAAGGGGTAGTATCAGGATGAACCTAAATAAGAACAAAAACAATTAAAGTCACCAATAATACTACTAGACGTGCTTATCAAACCGAACCAACAAAAATCAAACTTTCACAAAACCTATCAAAGAAATCACATCGATAGTAAGAAATAAAGAAATAAGATAGACTCCATCCAGGGGGGTTCAGATACACTAAATAGTAAATACAGCTAAATAACAATAACAGAACATGATAAAAAAAAACACATCTTATAGCCAATAGCATCATTAGACATGCAACAGAAACATACTCCATAACTCTACTAAACCTTTGAAAAGAACAAAAACATGGGTAATTTAAACTTCAAACTAAGCTAACCAAACAACACGCATGCACAAGCAAAATTTCATAAAACCCATCAAGGAAATCATTTGTAATAAGAAATCAAAAACAAATTAGAGTCATATCAAGAGGTTCGCGCACACTAAATAATTCAGATAGCAAACCAGAATAAAAATCTTAGCTTCTTACAATTTGGAAATGATTATTAGAAAGTCATACCTTCACATACTCGTTCCACACACTGTTAGTCACATCCACCCTTCCTCTCAAGAAGTCCTAGGAAAAGCTCGATTGACCAAGCATTTTACTCACTATATCATAATGCTTCTCCCAAGTCTTTAGGCAGGATTAGATGTTCTGCTTAGACACAGTAATACCAAGTTCTTTATTCACAGCATTTATGGTTGTTGTCCAAGCTACTGATTTCCATGCAAATTTTACATCTAGCCTATTGCCCTCATTCAACTGATTAATAAAAGCCTCCGATAGAACCGTGTCCATCATTGGGGTCCATGTAATGTAACGCTTGCCTTTAATCGACATCTTTGTCTTTTGAATTCGAAGGTGATGGAAGATTTATTTAACCTCACAAGTGCACGAATCAATTGTAGTATAATTGTGCAAGTACAAGGGTCGAACACAAGGACAAGTGTTTTGATTTAGAAAACTCAACTACTAACTTGAAGAAAACGATTTAAAGAAAACAGAGATGATTTGGATTTTTGATTTTTGATTAACAACTAATTTAACATAAAAACAATGAATTAAAGGAAGTTAACAAGTGCACTAATCTGGGGGAATTCAGGAATTGGGAAAGCCTAGGGATTGGGATTCACTTTGTATCTCACTTTAATGTCTTTCTAAGGTCACAGTCCAATTCTAGGGTTCATTCTTTCTAAGGCAAAGATTGGGATGCATTGATCACGATTTACAATCTTTTTAACTCCTAATTGTTGTATCTCCTTGATCCGTTAACACAACACTTACGAATTTATAAAATATAAAAGAACAATTTGAACCTAGCCTTGAATTCAACAATGATCATGTATCACTCAAAGTCAATCTCACAAAGTATGGCAATTTATGAATTAAGAACATTGATCATTCACTAATTCATACATCAAAGAATCAAAGCAACTGAAATACAATTCGTAAAACAATTGATATGATTTGATTAAGTAAACTTTGTAGAGAACTAAAATATATAAACTGAATAAAAATAAATGTTCAATGACATAAAAGTTTGATACTTAGTTACCTCCAATCCCTAGAAGATGAGTTTAGCTCCTCATCAAACTCATTACAAAATTATCTGATTCTTCAATTTGATTTGGAGAGAAAGAAAAGATAAAAATATAAAATAGAAATCACTCAAAATTACTTCCTGTTGCGATCCTCCACAAAAGCCTCTCGTTCCCTTTTTATCTTTTTCTTCGACCTTGGAATTCCCCCACTCAAAATTGGAACGACAGAAAAACATCTCAGCAGTCGCAGCGCGCTAGGGCGCAGGGAGAAAGCGCGCTAGGGCGCGGAAGATCTCTGTTCTTTTACTTTGAAAGATTCTGAGATTTTTCAAACTTCAGAGGAAGGCCGCGCTAGGGCACGAGAGTTAAGCGTGCTAAGGCGCACCACGGCAATAAAGGAATTTTCTTCCACTTTCCTGCCACTTTGAACCTTTTACACTCTCACCCCTCCATGTTTTCAAACAGCTCCAAAATGTCTTGATTTCACTTAATTTCTTCAAAAGCCCCTGAAATCTCATAAACACTAAAAGAACAACATTAAATAACAAAAATCCCGAGAATTTACAAATATTAAGGCTAGAAAGTACCCAATTGAATGAGCAAAATACTCATTCATCAGAAGGCATGATTGAGAGAAGAAATCTGAGAGCTAGAAAAATAGAAAATAGTATTAATTCAGATAGACTAAGCACATATGATAAATATTAAGCGGCACATACTACGAGATACACGTTAATTAGTTGGAAGAGTTATACACATTTAAAAGAAGCTAGGTCTTTCCTTCGGCGTATTCTATATGCACTGATTTGTCGTACAAAATGGAACTTGAGACCTTTCACCAGGAAACTACGTAAACATACTATAAAGGGGACACGAGTATACTAGTAGTTCATCTATATTTCGTTGAACACCTTATTTTTAACAGAATAAACTATTTGGCATAAAAAAATCAGATAATATCATCATTTTTGAAAATCAACGATTAAAATAAAACCAATTAGTGTGGAAGGGTCACTTACCTTGATTCGTTATCTGAAGAGTAGTCACACGTCACACACTTTCCACTCTTCGTCTATTGAACCTAAAATAGAAATGGAAGAGCATGCATACCTTGGGCTTAAAAACAATAATATAGAGAAAATAACATAAAAACTAAAAGCATAATAAAATTCGAGCACGTCTATTTTGATTTATTTCAACCAATGCCAAGACTAATTCTATCCATTGGAGCTAAAGAACAAATACATCTTGCAACATAATGTAATGAACAACTATGGGTCCTTAAACTCGATCACGTCTATTTTGATACTTAGCAAACATTGCTTTTGCTAGTGCATCCCTCTTTTCAGTCCATACACGGGTTGTTTGAACTACTCTAACCCTATCCTCATTAATCGCATCAACACCTACAGCATAGTCTGCATCCATCCCATTTTCTTCCCCTCCTCATCTACTTCATCTTGATCATGTTGTTCCGGTTGTTGTTCTCGTAGATTAGCTTCAACCTCATCTAATAAAGGATCATTTGGTTGCTCATCTCGTCTGAAATTGTGGAGGATGGCACAAGCACTAATAACACTAACTTGTGTTTTTACTTTAAAAGATGAGGCATCTCTTAGAATGGCCCACCTTCTCTTTAGCATACTAAGGCCCTTTCAATTACATTTCTCGCACTCGAATGTCGAAGATTGAACAAATCCTTATATGTTCTCGGATTAGTTCAACATGTTGCCCACTCATTCAAATGATATCGTGTTCCTCTATATAGGGCTAAAAAGTCCGAGCAATTTGTGTATCCCGCATCAACGAGGAAATATTTTCTTACACAACAAGATGCATAAGATTTTTCATAAGAACGCAAAAGAAAAAATAAATTTATATACTTCTCTTGTAAAAAGAATCATTACACACCATTAGGGACAACTAAAGGATACCGCATTATCAATGCATCACGAAGAATTCTACCATTGGCCGCTGAACCTTCCCAACCCGGTAAAAAATAAGTAAACTTCATATCACGAGAACAAACTCTTAACACAATAGTTGCCATGAAATTTTTCGTATTTCTATATCTTCCTTGCTCGTCAACTAAAACTGTTAAAGGCACATAAGTCCCATCTAAAGCTTCAAGACAATTCTTAAACCATACCCATTTCTCATCTTCAAAACCTTCAAGTTCTTGATTGGGTTAGACCAAGTACACTTTTTGCAATTTGATTACAGCCTTTAAAATTGCTTTGAAATGACGACTAACTGTTTCCCTGGAGCGCATGAAATTGAACCCTACCACTCAAATCTTTAGTCTATGCCCAAGGATATTTAAAAACATTGCCACTACTTCTTCGATAGTAACGTGTTTTGTTAGACGAAGCTCTCCCTCTTCACACAATTTTTAACATAGAAGATTAAAAGTATCTTTGTTAAGTCGTAGTTGTTCTTTATAAATTACATCTGTCCCATACTAAAGTCTCCTCAAATAGAACTCCCTAGCACTTCTCAAATCTCTAGAAGGAGCCTTCATCATGTGCAACTCATGCCACCAAACAGAAATTGCAACTGAAGTAGCTATATAATATTCTACAATCATTTTTCATCATTTTTCCTTTTCACTTTCTTCATTCGTAACTAAGGCATTAACATCCACCGAGCTACCAGCCATACTTTGAAATTTTATGAAATAAAACTTGAATAACTAATTTATCAAAATGAGAATTTGTAGAATGGCTTGTAAGAATTTATACTCCAAATAAACAAAATACTGATATATACACAAGACTGAAAATTAAATCTAACCCCACCCTCCTCATTTGCAAACTGAGGTAACAATAACTTTGAGCTAAACCTTTAACATTTACCCCTTCCCCCACCAACAAAGCCAAAAAGAAAATTGTCTTCTGTGGTTACTCGTGATTGTTCTTGCAAAAGTTCTCTCCTCTGCAATAATTCATCCATGTTATAAGTATCAATTTTTGAACATCTAATTTGTTCCTAATTATACGTCCACGAGATTTAACTCATCTACAATAACCAAATATAGACTAGGAATCTAGGATTCACCAGCAAACTTCATATGCCTTATTGAGGCACAAAAGTAGCACAAGCAGATCCCAACTTCAAAGCACTCATGATATACATAAACATTCATACATGCCCAGATATAATACTGCTGATTGGCCTATGCCGAATTATTTATTACTATAACACTTCTTCAGAGAAAAAAGTTTGGCATTATAGGAGTAATCTACCCACTTATAATCTAGCACAACTTCATGCATTAGAGAAGTGATTAACATACTGCACATCATAGTCATCTCCTATGATAACACAACATGAAGAATTTTTTCATACTAGCTAGAAATTACAGAATGATAATGTCACACCCTAATTCAAGCTTCTAAATAGAGCCTAAATCCAGGCAGGAATCTGCTATACATAATCAAAATAATCACCTGCTTAACACAACACAACAACTAAAACTAAAACATGGCAACGCGCCATTCAAATTCATAAACTAAAGAGGATACAACTGCGTTTACAAAACTTATTCGACTTACATACAACATTTATTAAAAGGTCTCCAGCCCTTATATGCAATGCTAATGATACATAAACGGTACAATAAAACAACTATCCTATCATATGTACAAATCAAAGCCAACCCAAATTAAACAACCATCTATTATTGAACCGCAATTTGCACAACTTCACTTGTGTGACTCCTTTTTCCTCACTTCAATCTAAGGAAAAACATTAGTAAAAGAGTGAGTCACCTATGACTCAGTAAGGTTCTACTATACTTATGTATGTTATACATGTATGCAACAATTATAGGATGCTAACAAGTAGCAACACATAATCATCATATATGATAACAACCAAGTCTCATTACTAATGCAAGAAGGCTCACGACCGCCAACTGTCTCATACCAGTTGGAAGTAATGACCAACTTACAGAGTAATGAGCTAAACAACATTTCATATCACGTATTAAACAAGTAATAACATCACGGTATCACGTATATCAGGATATAAAATTCGAGGTACACCTCCGACTAACCAGCTCCCCTTATAACACCATTCGAATTTGCAGTTCATATCAGATCACTGTAGGTCATATGATTCATATTTCGTATATTTCGCGGAATAAGTCAACATGTCCCAAGTCCCTACAACCTTGGCAACCATACAACAACACCACTCTTATCCAATAATCTACGTGGTGTAAACTCTATTTTGGCCAAAATAGGGAGGAAGGCTGGATTAAGGTTGTCACAACCTGACTATCACTGCACTCCTCCCCATGACAGTCAGTAGTCAACCAGCACCTCCTGAAAGTTAGTAGTTAAATGTGCACATTTTGTTAACCAATTCAGTATTCACATATCATTTCGTATTCGTTTACAAATTTCAGAATTTCGTTTATCCTTAAAGGATCAATTCGATTTCCATATTCACGAATAAACACAAATAGCAAGTTACCCATATCCAACAACTCGATTTCATATCATAACTTCACCTTCATAGCAAAATTACACACTTTGATTCAACTAGTTTTTTATCAGTTTTGCAAATTCAAGTATACAATCGATTAACAACGTATTCAAGATTCATATAGCCACAAATACACTTTAATAGCCCTTATCCATAATCATATTAGCTTATTAAAGAACTTAGCATGGCTGAATCACACAATTTCATCCATTTAATACCACTAACTTCTTAACAAGTTCAAACACAACACAATTGTAAGGCTTAGCACCTCACAATTACATTTTTCATCTTCAATTACAACTCTTAGCAAGTTAATGCCATTTACCCATATACTCCTTCATGTTTGAGGATCTACCTCAAGCTACATATATAAACTTTACTTAACATTTGGTCACCAATTACATCACAAAACCTATTTCTTATATATCCACCCTTACATTATTCACTTACTGACCAATCCCTAGGATTCCACCTTCATAAGCTTATTATTGGGGTTCAAAGAAAGCATAGCCCATAGTACTAATTTTCACATAATATCATCCCAATAGAGTCCATAGTTGACGGTGATCAACTTATACTATCAATAGCCTAATTCAACCCAAGTATAGTATTTATCAATCAGTGCGCAACTGTACCATTAAATTCACCAAATATTCCTCAAAGACCCAAATATTACAAATATTTCACATACAGAAACTAGACATCTTAAACTACAACCCAACACTTTAAATCAGTCCATTTAGACTTATACTAATCAACTTATGATCGAATCAAACTCATACTATTAACCAGTTTTCCCTTCTACAAGATCACCCAGCATAACGATGTTACGTTGTTTAATTGAGGTACTTCCCGACCTCGAAACTTAACGAAAATTTATAGAGAACTACATAACATCCCAAGGTATAGCATATCCAAAAATCAGCCTATTCCAACCAATAGAACTGCTACAGAGATTTATACAAATTACCTCAAAAACAGGAAGTTTCTTTATATACAACTTAGTTATTTTACCTCCTTGAATACCTAAATACTTCCCAAACATTAAACCAACCTTAACAACATTAATCCACAATTAAACTCAAGTATATATACTATAAATAACATGTACGAACCAACTTTACCAATTAAACACCAAGAACGATCGATAATAATTTCACATACCATTGATAACGATAATAAACAATTTAACATACACAAGGAGTATCCCTTTACCTCAAATCGAGATAAAACTCAATACTAAAAATCATCGACATAACCTCGAATCCTCCACTAGAATCGATCTACACCTCGAGCATGTCAACCTTATGATTTTATTTCGTCAAATAGTTGAAGAAACAATCACCAAATTGATCGTATACGTGAAGTCTCTCGTACGGCTGCTTGGTTAGAAAAGAGGAGGGGAGGCGAGAGTTTTGTTTTATTTGGCTGAGATTTATCAAGTCTCACCATATATATCTCATGCCTTGAACAACGGGTCAAAGGAATAAAAAAGATAAGTCGTGATTGGTTAATGGAGGGCGGTTGCACATGTTATACAAACAAAATGGTGGAAAAATGTTTGTAGTATGTAAACAATGAGTAAGGCTGAATCTAAAGCCTACAGGCCCTACATACTCAATCACACGGTCAAGGGTCAACAAAATCAGCCTAAGTGGTGATGTGTCAAATAAGGGAGAGTTGATTTAATAAAGTGGCAACATATGTTTGGTCTATTCTTTAACAAAATAATATAAAATAATATAAAAGTCAACAAAATAATTTTAAGTTAAATAAATTAAAATTAATATTCAAATTCATATATATATATATATATATTAAATAAAATAAGTCATTTTTGGGATCTCACAGATAATACACATAACAAGCACAATAACAGATTGATCAAAGCAAGGGCGGGCAGGGGGACACTTCGAGCCAATTCATTCACCAACTATCTTCACCCCACCCCGTTCTTTCTACAACTGGTTACCAAAGGACAAACCCATGAAACAAAAGCACATGAGCAAAATTGTATCAAACACATTTCACAGTTAGAAGTCATATATATTGAGAGAGATCATACCTTATTAGAAGTCAAATCGAGAGAGATCGAGAAATTGGGAGAGATTGAGATAGATCGAGAGATCGAGAAAGATGAAGAGAGATCAAGAGATCAGACAGGCTCTAATGGCGAGCATCAACGAAGATGGAAGCACGACCTAATCATGGCGACTCGTGTGGGAAGAGTGACGCGAGGTGCGACTGGTTTTGGGACAAGGACGAAGACACGCAAGATTTGTGTTAAAATTTTAGAATTGGATTTGTAATAATGATCTTGGTATTGAATTAGTTTTACAGAATTGGGCCTTACTGAATTATAATTCAATTCCAATTATGTCCCCCATTTTAGTATCCAAATAATAGAATTAGGATTTTATACTTCAATTCCATTTCTATGCCATTGAATTGGGGTAGCTTACAAGAATTGCAGCATTGACATATCGTTGCTACTATTAGCAGTCATTGTAGAATATTACCCGCTCAGATATCACCTGAGGCATTAAAAAAGTTTGTTGAACATAATGGAACTATAATATTTATAACCCACATCGGTTAGATGTAGAGCTTGCACGTACCTTATAAGTGGCTATCTACTATCACTAAGCATTAACATCACGCATGGACTTTTGTGTGGACCTTTAGTAGGCCAGTGCATGTCAATACTCCACTATAGCGCAGCGTCGTGCTTTACTATTAGACAAACCACGACATTCTTATGACTACCTATACATATGTAACACGTGATTCATAATAGTACTCAAATTACTTTCTTATTGTTTAATTGTTGGTTTATCTAAAGTTATTACTCCCTCCGTCCCTTAACATAAGAAATGGACCTAGCTCCCACAAAACTAAAAATTATGATTAAATTAAAAAGTAACGAAAATAACAATGAAATAACTTAACACTTCTTACCAAAATTAAATCAATTTTCCCGTCCCAAAGAAATTAAAGAGTCCTACATCACCGTACCAGTTTTGGTCTACCCCTACCTCTAACATGTTTATTATATTAGCACTATTAGACTTGTTTTTCGAGTATTAACAACAAATCCAACGCAATTAGAACAGTAGATTCAGCGAGTCAAAGTCATGATATTCATAATCTACTTTGTCAGAGTTATTATTATTAGTATTATTGTTATTGTTATTGTTATTATTGTTGTTATTGTTATTGTTATTACTATTGTTATTGTTATTGTTATTGTTATTGTCACTTGCTTTAGGGTTCCATTGACCAAGTCAATGTCTTAAGAGAGTAGATTTAGCTAGCCAAAGTTATGATAAATGAAAATCAACTCTCCAAGAGAGCGAGGTTTAATTGTTCTGTGATTATATGCATATTACACAAATTTGATTACAGTTATATATGCTATACTTGGTATAAAGAGAAGATGGAACCATTGCAAGCTATAACAATATCCAAAGTTTAAGCTAAATTGCAATGAGTTCAATGTTTGTCATGAGAAGCCTCATTCCCATCCTTATCATAGGGTTTATCCTTTTTAGCACATCACAAGCCTATTTAATCACAAAAGGGTTTCAAATTCGTGTTGCGAACATTATTCCGAATTCCCAGGTTTTGGTTCATTGTCAGTCGAAAGATGATGATATTGGGAATCATACCCTCTATAAAAATAATGAGTTCTCTTGGAGATTTTGTGAGCATGTTAGCCTTTCAACTCGTTTTGTCAGTGAAGCATGGTGGATGGCAAAGGAACAAGCATTTGATGTTTTTAACATAACGATGTATCCTAGGTACTAGAAAACTGGAGAATGGAACAATAATCAATGCAAGTGGTCGTTAAGGTCAGATGGAATTTATTGGTTCAGTTACAAATGGCTTAAATAGTATGATTGTAAGTAAGAGATACATAGATCACTGACTTTCTGATAGGTTGCATAAAGAACATATATTTTGTTATATTTTTCCCATGTTTTTTATATTTAAATCATGCTTGGCCTTCGAATTATGATGGGTTTTTTATTTTTATAGGAGAATGGAGGGAATTGACAAAAATGAGCTCAATTTATTGATTTTGTGAGCTGGGAGGTCCAGAAGCTGAATTAGAGTAAGACGTGGGCACAATTTATCAAACTACGAGTGTTGCTGTCTTGACATAAGGCGTGGGCACGCTCAAGGCAATTTCGGGAATCATCAATAAGTGACGCCCCAACTCCTAAGAAGTCAGATTTTGAGTCTCCTAATTCAATTCTAAGAGGCCAAGCATTGAAAGGAAGTATCTAGGCTAATTGAGGGAAAAGTGGGAATATTTATTCAAATTAGTGGGCTATAATTAGTGGAAGGAGTTACTCAAGTTAGTGAGTCATTATGAGTGGGTAATAATGGGAGGAGTTACTCAAGTGGATAGTAATGAGGGGAAATTAAAGAGACTTTTAGGGGGTTTTCTATTTAAATTTTGGTTTTAGTTCTTGTAACTCTAACCTTTGGAGACTCACATTCACTAGCAATTTTTAGATTTTCTCATTTTCCATTATTCTTCCACCATGTTCATACAAGGCTAAAGACCTTTTTCCATGCAAAGGATAATTGAAGATTCGGTTCTGAAGATGCCGAAAAAATCGGGTGCACCGGGAGTGCCGAGTAGTCACGGATGTAGGATATCTAGTATGTAATATCTGCGAAAAAGACATCGTGAGAGGGGCGGGGAGGACTCCCCGCCAAAGCCTTCCGGCGTGTTCGTCAGTCTCAAGGCTATATGAAAAGCAGGGTATATTTGCTAAGCCAAGTGAGACATACCTTAGACTGAGAGAGGAGGTGACTATATATACTCGTAGGGGCCGGGCCTCTATTTATTTTGGGTCCATTTTCTGGAGTGAGGCCCATACAACTTAGTGTGTCCAGAATATGCACATTAGATTCTACATTATTTTGAGATCTAATTGGTTTTATTTTATTCTTCGACTTGTCTATTATTTACATATTTTCTGCACTTCTTGATATTGTATTGTTGTTTTTGTTGATTGCACAAAAAGAGCTCGTTGTTCAATTGTCAAAATAGCAAATGGCCATTTGGAACGTCGAATCCGTAATTGTTTGATTGTTCTAATACTTGTGGCAATTAGTATAGGTGATTACAAAAGAGGTGGTTATTCTATGCTATGGAAATATATAATCTAGTCTAAATGAACCTACATGTGTGTTTGTTGGCTAGAATTGGTGGTCTCCCTCATTCTTAAAGTTGTTGATAAATTAAATTTTATAATCGTATCTAGGATTGTTTATTGGCAAGAGAAGTAATTAGAGAACGTTTCCTGATTATCGAGGAAGTAAGGAGAGATAGGTTGTTAGGTCGTACCAATAACCATAACCAATTTGGTAGAGAATATATAGAAGGATTACCTTTGCATCAATGATCAAGTCAATAAACGGTTTCTGAAATTGCTCCTTTGGTTGGATATTTCATCATATTGAATCTCGTTTACTTATATCATTTTCTTCTTAATTTACTTAGTTCACTTAGATTACTCAACAACATCCAAACCCCCCATTTTATTGTTTTCTTTATTTTCGCAATTCACATCAAATTAAGTCTCGACAATCACAGTGGACACAACCTTGCTTACCACTACTCCAAATTAATAATCTAAAAAAACAAGATTTTATTATTGTTGGTTTCGGCAACCATCACTTTCAAGTTCTTCAAATCAAGGGTCTATGTGCCCTATATATTTGTTGAACTGCCTACTAATAGAAGTTCTATTTTGGTTGCTTATCGAATAAAAATATACATTTCAATATCGTTATCAAATTTTTGGGCACACTTGCATAATAATCATTACACTTAGGCTCGAATTCATGTTTGATATTGATTTTTTTTTTTAGAGGAAACAGGGCGGCCGTATATATCTTGACAAATTTTATTAATATAGGGAAAAAATTACAAAAAAGGGACAACCAGCCGAGCCCGAAAACGCTATGATAAAGGAGCTTAACCTCTAAACAAGATACATAACTTAAGAAAAACAAATAAGAAAACTTAGTATTACAAATAAACAAACAATGCAAACAGAAAAGCTCAAAAGGACTAAGAAATCCTAATGTGGGGAATGCCTTGAATTTCGAGAAGGATGCTACCTCGGATGGGGCGAGGGAGGGAATTGATATCCATGAACTCAGAATCACCCTAGATTGGCGACATTATCAATATCAAACATGATATTGATAATTTACACTGAAACTAAAATAAAAATCTCATTAGGATGACATAAAATGAAAAGAGAAAAAAATAGAATGGGGGTTAAAGTGGTATTTTGATACACTTCAAACTTCCTCCCATATTGCAAACTGTTTGCCTTTGTCCTTATTATTTTCCCTTCTTTTACTTTTCTTTTTTTTTTGGCTCAGCAACAAGTTTCATATTACTCCGCCGCATAAAATATATTAATATTACTGCTACTAAACATCCCTTCCGAGACTGAGTAGTTGAGTAATTTTTCAACGATTACCTCGCCTTGTTAATTTTTCCTTTAATTTGCTCATCCAAGTTGTCGTCAGTTACTTTGTTCTTACGATGATTGAGGTTCTCCTTTTCCAGTCTTTGACCTCCTAGCTATTGATAAACCAAACTGATATGAAACCATGAATCTGTGGTTATTTAAATTTTGAGTTCCAATTCAAAACAGCTTAGCAGCTTCTAAGCATTAAGGCCTCTCGTGGTCTTTATTATTGAATGCATAGTTTGTATTTATCGGAAGATGAAGACGAAGATAGGGGCAAAATTGACATTTTACGTTAATTTAACGGTTAAACTAACGTCCATTCAAAAAATGGACACGAATGTATCATAACTTAAGTACAGTGGCCCAAAGTGTAGTTTTAAAGTTTCAGTGGCCGGATTGCAATTTTGTTAAAAGTTCGGCGACCCGGATGTACCTTCTCCCTTATGTTTACGAATTTTATTTATTTTGGTCAATTTTGTGTTAACGAACAACACATTAGGTTGTTATGAAAACCTCTTAGGAACAAGAATTTGGCTGGCCGGATTTCACATAAAAATGGAGTTGTACGGACTTAATTTTTGCGGAAATCGCGGAATAAGGGTAAGGCTGCCAAAACGAACCAACGGGTTGGGCTGACCCGCAACCCGTCACAACCCGTTATTAGGTAGGTTGGGTTGGGCTGACCAGCCAAATAAGTGGGCTGAAATATCTCAACCCAACCCAATCCGTCATGGGTTACGGGTTGGGGCAGGCCAACCTGCCAAAAAAAGTTTCTTAAATAAACTCAATGTCTAACAAATTAAAGTAAAAAAAAAAAAAACATATCACTACTATTTTTAATTTCTAATTAATGAAATAAAAAATCAAATAAAATGCCAAGAAAGAATCTAACAAATTAAACCCAAAAAAATTAAGGGAATATAACTGCATTTTTTAAAAATCAAAGAGTCAAACTAAATTTATATAGTAAAGCAATTTGGCGGGTTAGCCCAACCCAACTCAACCCAACCCGTAACTCGTGTGGGTTCAACCCGTTTGACCTGCCTCCTAGGCGGAATCAAAATTTATCAACCTAACCCAACCCATTTTGGTGGCGAGTTGGGCTGGCCCGACGGGTTTAACCCGTATTGACAATTCTAAATACAGGTAAAAATGTTAAACGGCCTGCCCTAGCAGTTTCGGGCTAGCCCTAACGGGTCGCAGGCTAAACTCCAATTTTTTCGGGGCACTATTATTGCAGACCTAACCCTAACCCTAGTGGGCTTCAGGCTAAACGGGCAACTATCGGGCCACAACTAAAAATATAAAAAACGTGATGAATGTATTAATTTTTTCTTTATAAATATCCAGAAAAGTGGGCAATGATTGTTATTTACAACCCATAATTTAGATAGGTTATTATGTTTTTCATAAGAAATACTATTATGTTTTTCATAAGAAATATAAATATTTTTTACATCATTGTATTTAAATTTCAACATGTTTTACCTCAAAATAAATATTGAAATAGCTCTACTTAGTAATCCCCTCCAAGAGTTTCGTTTATATTTCAGTATTTATTCACAAGAACACAAAGAAAACCTGTAGTGCAAATGATAAGTGTGTTTGACTTTGGATTAGAAGGTTGTGGATTTAATTCTCATGGTGGTTGTTTTACAGATGTCTTAACTTTTTATGGCATAATTAATATTACACGGGCCAGCATGCCAACCCTGAAACCTAGCGGGTCATCCCTAACGGGCCGTGGGTTAAACGGTTCGAGCAAAAATAAAGCCTTGATTTTAAACGGACCAAAAAAATTGAGTCATAACCCTACTTTTTTCGATTTAAACAGTCGTAGCCCTTTTAACATCTCTAAATAAGAGAGCTACCAAACACAAATGCACTTAGTTGGGCTGAAACAGTACCAACTTAGCCGGTTTTCAGTGCTTTCCAAACATTACCTATATCTTGAGTCTTGACGACAAATGTATTACTCTCTTCGTTCCTAAAATATAATCTTATTTAACTTTTTTTTAATCAAATTAGATAAATTTTTAATGCAAATTTGACGTTTATTTTGTTATCGTACTACGAATTACGTGATTCATAATTTTGAAAAAAATTATAAATATAAACATCAAATTTGCATTTGAAAAATATCTTTTTTAAACAAAAGAAAATTAAACAAAACGATAATTTAGGAACGAAAGGAATACAATCTTCCAATTTCCAACATCTAAAAAAGAAGATAATTTCAATCGTAATAATAATAATATCCGCAAATATATCCGCTCATGGTAACTTAAAAACCGCATATTCTCATACTACCTCCTTTTCAATAAACACAATTCACTTTCTATATTGGAATGTCAAATTAATTGAAACAATATTAAGTTGACTAAATGAATTAAGTAAACGTAAGACTTTTTTTTTTTTTTTTTTTAACAAAAGGAGTATTTACTTAGGAAGCCATTAATAATAATAAAAAAGAATCTATATATGTTTACACCAGCGAAATCATATATAATTTCTAGGGCCTGTCAAGGAAGTATGACCATTCAAAGTGATCGGGATTCTCTTTATTATTAGCTTTCTTCAATTTTCTTAATGCATTTAGGATGAATGTCCTATCATATACCGATGTTGCAAGCATTCAATAGTATATTTGACAAAGTATTGATATTGATACTATATATACTTGGTGTTATAAGTATGTTACCGTGTATGGATTGATATATTTGGATTCATCAATATTACGCTAATATGACTACTAATGTTATACATAACCGTTTGGTGCAACGTTTTAAAATATTGTGGCGTTTAAAAACGCAATGTTTTTTTTTATAAATGAGTTTGAGATATCACTTCAAAACACAATTTTTTTTTCATAGCAGCGTTTTAAATCCTGTGTTTTGGGAAAAAAAACAGGGAATTTCAGCGTTTAAAAACGTATCTGCATTTTGAAAACGCAGTTTTTTCTCCCGCAGCATTGAAACACAATTTTTACAAATAAGCTATGTTTTATCTTTGCATTTTAGCCAAAACGCACGACCAAGGGGGGCTCTATATAAAGAGATGGAATATGTAACAACTGCAGGTCCAACAACATACCAAAGTTAAGTTATAGCAATGGGTTTTGTCATGATGAAAAGCCTCATCCAGGGCCGGTCCTGAACTTTTGGGGGCCCAAGGCAAAAGGAAAAAAAAGGCCCTTGTTAAAATATAAAAATAATAATTTTACACAAATATTTTTTTACTTTTTATCATTTAAAGTATTGAAAAAGTGTAATATCTATAAACATACAAAAAAGAATAAATATCAAATAATTATTAAAAATTACTATTCTGCACCTATTTACACAATTTACAACAAAAACAATATACTTTGTTTGCATCTTTTGAGTACAATATCAATAAAACCTGTTTTTGCTTGGAATATTATTATAATCTACCCAATAATTATTATAATTGGACTTGTATTTCAATCTAAACAATTTTTACTTTTTTAATGACCCAGTTAAAAAAAATTGATGGTCAACTAACACTTCTTTTTTTTTAATAAGTATATTCAGCAGATCCAAAATAAAATGAAGGTTGGATGACTCCGCTAAGGTCTAACCCAAAATCTCTAATTTTATAAAACAACACCTTATCCATTGAGTCGTGGAGTCAATTACAAAGTTATATTAATACATTATATATTATACATAAATAAGGTTTGTTAATTAAATTCTGCAAACCAAAATAAAACAAAAGATTGGATGACTTTGTTAGGTATCGAACCCAAAATCTCTAGTTGCATAGATAAGAATCTTATCCATTGAACCACAAAGTCAATTACAAAAATTATAGTTACTTAATATATTATACTACACATTTAAATGGTATACATAAATTTGAGGCCCCAAAAATTGGGGGCCCATGGCGATCGCCCCTCCCGACATGGGTCAGGGCCGGGCCTGGCCTCATCCTCCCCGTTGTCATCGTGTTGATAGGATTTTTCCTTTTCAGCACATCACAAGCCTGTATATTCACAAAAGGGTTCATGTTACGAACAATATTCCAAATTCCCAAGTTTTGCTTCATTGTGCATCGAAAAATGATGATATTAGAAACCATACCCTCTATCAAAATGATGAAGTCACTTGGAGAATCTGTGACCATGTTGGCATTAATATTCTTTATTTCTGTCACGCGTGGTGGTACGCAAAGGAAAAAGCATTTGATGTGTTTAATAGAACGATGTACGGTTCGTGTCAACAAGATGGAGTATGGAACAATAATCAATGTAAGTGGTCGTTAAGGTCGAAGGGAATTTATTGGTACAGTTACAACAATGTATGGGTTAAACAGTATGATTGGAACTAAGAGATGCATAGATCGATAGATGACTTTCAAGTTCTTCAGATTGATCAAGGGTCTAATTAGCTTATGGCCCGTACGTTGTTCTTGAGCTTTTCACTGTCTGTAATCATTCTCTATATTAATAAAAGTTCTATTTCTTTCTTTCGTGCGTGGATCAATATATATGTAATAATAGGATAAACTCCAAAACTAATCATTGCATTAACGCTCATTTTTAGATTTGGCTCTGAACTCATGAACACTCATCAAGGTTGAATACCATTGTTTCGCGCTTATTAGAACCACCAAGCATCACGCATGTGCACTTCAGTTCTTCTCCAAATGAACCCATTTGTCCCAAGTCAACAAATTTGTTAATTTAGATGACCATTAGCTAGGTCACATCGATAGCAAGAAATGAATTATGTTGGTCAAATCTATTAATTTGATAGTACAAAAAAAAAAAAAAAAAAACTATGCATTTGACGAATCGAATTTAATACCAGGCCTTTGATTTTCTATATTCTTTTAAATTACAGTAAACTTACATAGTTAACTGTATGACAGGTTAGATAAATATCATATCTTTGAAAAGAGAGAAAAAAAATTTGAAATTTTTTGGAGATTTGAAATGCTTAAATTTTGGAAATAAGAGTCATTTGGAGTGTACAAACAAAATTGGATGGTAGGATTTGACCTAATTAATGTAATCCCTAAAATATCTAATCTGCATCTGCCTCGAGTACAAACCGTAAGGAATACAAGTTTTGTTAAAATGGATGGCTCGATTCTCAGGCAAAGTGGCATAAAAGGCAGCAATGCATGGACGCAAGAAGAGCGGTTGCTCAAGGCGGACGAACAAAAGCGCGGAATGCATTCTGGAAAATGGGCCCTTGCCCTGGGACAATTTTTGTGCTTTTTACTTTCCTTGTTTGTATTGATTTAGAGTCTGTTTGGTGTAGCATTTTCAAAACGTAGTGTTTTGAAAACGCAGCGTTTCTAAAACGCAGATTATTTAAAACGCGGCTTTTTTCTTTATAAATGCGTTTGGGATATTATGTCAAAACGCTGTTTTTTATTCCTACTGCGTTTTAAAATCAGCGTTTTGGGAAAAAGTTACGCAAGGATAAAACGCAGCTTATTTGCAAAAAATGTGTTTCAATACTGCGGCAGAAAACGCAGCGTTTTCAAAACGCAACTGCGTTTTAGAGCCCGTTTGGTACAGCGTTTACAAAACGCAGTGTTTTAAAAACGCAGTGTTTTAAAAAACGCAGCGTTTTAAAAACGGAGGTCTTTCCTTATAAATACGTTTGGGATATCACTTCAATACGCAGCTTTTTTTCCTAGGAGCGTTTTAAAACCGTTTTGGGAAAAGTGGGAATTCCGTTTTAAAACGCATGCATTTTGAAAATTGCGTTTTTGCCGATATTGAAACACATTTTTGCAAATAAGTGCGTTTTATCCCTGCGTTTTGGCCAAAACGCTCGACCAAACGGGCTCTTAAAACGCTGAAATTCCCAGCTTTTTCCCAAAACGCAGGTTTTAAAACGCTCCTAGAAAAAAAAAGTTGCGTATTGAAGTGATATCCCAAACGTATTTATAAGGAAAGACCTCCGTTTTAAAACACGCGTTTTTAAAACGCCGCGTTTAAAACACCGCATTTTGTAAACGTACCAAACGGGCTCTTAGTCATTACGGCGTTTTAAAACGCACTGCGTTTTGAAAACGCAACGTTTTCTACCGCATTGAAATGCTAAGAGCCCGTTTGTTCGCGTTTTGAACGCAGGTTAAAACGCAGCTTATTCCTTAACTTAGCGTTTCAATCTTGCGGTAGAAAGCCGCTTTCAAACGCGCTGCTTTTAAAACGCTAGAATTCCTAGCTTTTTCCTAAAACGCAGATTTTAAAACGCAGTAGGGAATAAAAAGCAGCGTTTTGACATAATATCCCAAACGCATTTACAAAGAAAAAAGTCGCGTTTTAAATAATCTGCGTTTTAAAAACGCTGTGTTTTTAAAACGCTACACCAAACGGGCTCTAAGTTAAGGAATAAGCTGCGTTTTGGTCAAAACGCACGAACAAACGAGTTATAAGTTGTAACCCTAAAATGTGTATAAGGGTGTGATATCAATATACGGTAGTTTTAAAACCCCAAATACTCTCTCTTCTTCCAATTTCTAATTACTTGATCATTGATTATTGCTCAATCTATTGTTTGCTCCTTTCCGCTGTCGCACAACATGCTTCAAATCTACAACATGCTTCAAATCTTTTATCCTACTTTCTGTCACACTCCATGACCCTATTTCAAGTTGTTCCATAGAGATTATAAAGGCCAAAATATGAAGAAAAAAAAACCTCCAAAGTATCCACCCAATCCCATAATGATACCCAAAATAAAATATTTTCCACCTGGGTATACAATGTTACTAATGGCGAATTTCTTGTAATTTTTGTTTGACCCATGGCGAATTTGATAATCTTGCAGGAATAAAGCTTGGAATCAAGGGTCCGTCGATGGTGACTGGTGGGCTAATAGGTCTTATGGGTGGATTCATGTACGCCTACCAGAACTCAGCTAAGAGGTTGATGTGTGTTCTTCCCTAATGATGGTGAGGTTGCTCGGTACAAGAAATAGGAACACCTGTTTGTTTCTAAGGGTTTTATGGTTTTCTTAAAATTTTATTTTTTTCTTTCCCAAAAGAAACTTAAATTGAACGCATTTGGGATTTTCATGCTTCTGTACGAGGCTTTTGTTCAGGCTATTAATAATTAGATTGTCATTCTCACTTGTTTTTGCGGACAAAGAAATTTGTAAAGACCGATGTTGTAATTGTCACTTCCAGTAAGTATGATTAAGATTAAAACCAGTCCTGGATGATCATTGTTGTGAATGAAAAGGGGGTGCATATTTGAATCAATTGGATCTCCATTGAGGCTGCTTTTCCTCTATTTTCGTTGGTTGAAGGTGTGATTTGTTTTGCAGCTGTATAATCCATAGGGCGATCTCAATGATATTCGAGAAACTTCAAGATTATGAATTCACAAGCATGAAATCCAAATGAAAACTGTACGATATCCAGAATGGAATCGATAGTAACAAAAAACAAAGTCACAGTACTGGAATAAAGAATTACTGTGATGAAAAACGAATTTGTGGCTCTGATACCGTGTCAAGAACATTCATAGCTCGAGGAAAATTAGAGAGAAAGTTGAAGAATTGGGAGGAAATCTTCATTAATTTTTCAGGAAAGATTACAAGTGAATTAGAAAACAACAATTCATATTTTATCTACTAACATTGCTACAGACCGTACACTGACTAACTAACTGTCTGCGTCTAATATTCACAGGATTGCCATTAGTAGTTACAATGACTAAACTAGCCTTCATTTAAATAACTAACTCAAGTACCTTTTATCTCCAAATGGTATTGTTTCCAACATGACTGGTAGCTTGATTTAATTTCTGTAAATCACTGCACAAACACGGGAAGTTTCTAACATGGCTGGTAGCATCGTTTCCAACATGGCTGGTATCATTATTATTATTATTATTATTATTATTATTATTATTATTATTATTATTATTATTATTATTATTATTATTATTATTATTATTATTATTATTATTATTATTATTATTATTATTATTATTATTATTATTATTATTATTATTATTATTATACTACATGTATTATTATTATTATTATTATTATTATTATTATTATTATTATTATTATACTACATGTATTATTATTATTATTATTATTATTATTATACTACATGTATTATTATTATTATTATTATTATTATTATTATTATTATTATTATTATTATACTACATGTATTATTATTATTTTATTATTATTATTATTATTATACTACATGTATTATTATTATTATTATTATTATTATTATTATTATTATTATTATTATTATTATTATTATACTACATGTATTATTATTATTATTAGTATTATTATTATTATTATTATTATACTACATGTATTATTATTATTATTATTATTATTATTATTATTATTATTATTATTATTATTATACTACATGTATTATTATTATTATTATTATTATTATTATTATTATTATTATTATACTACATGTATTATTATTATACTACATGTATTATTATTATTATTATTATTATTATTATTATTATTATTATTATTATTATAATACTACATGTATTATTATTATTATTATTATTATTATTATTATTATTATTATTACTATTATTATTATTATTATTATTATTATTATTATTATTATTATTATCATTATTATCATTATTATTATTATTATTATTATTATTATTATTATTATTATTATTATTATTATTATTATTATTATTATTATTATACTACATGTATTATTATTATTATTATTATTATTATTATTATTATTATTATTATTATTATTATTATACTACATGTATTATTATTATACTACATGTATTATTATTATTATTATTATTATTATTATTATTATTATTATTATTATTATTATTATTGTTATTATTATTATTATGGTTATTATTATTATTATTATTATTATTATTATTATTATTATTATCGTTATTATTATTATTATTATACTACATGTATTATTATTATTATTATTATTATTATTATTATTATTATTATTATACTACATGTATTATTATTATTATTATTATTATTATTATTATTATTATTATTATTATTATTATTATTATTATTATTATTATTATTGTTCTTATTATTATTATTATTATTATTATTATTATTATTATTATTATTATTATTATTATTATTATTATTATTATTGTTCTTATTATTATTATTGTTCTTATTATTATTATTATTCTTATTATTATTATTATTATTATTATTATTATTATTATTATTATTATTATTATTATTATTATTATTATTATTGTTCTTATTATTATTGTTCTTATTGTTGTTCTTATTGTTGTTGTTGTTGTTGTTGTTATTATTGTTGTTCTTATTTTATTAATTGTTGTTGTTCTTATTTTATTAATTGTTGTTGTTCTTATTTTATTAATTATTGTTGTTCTTATTTTTATCAATTATTGTTGTTCTTATTTTTATCAATTATTGTTGTTCTTATTTTTATCAATTATTGTTGTTCTTATTTTTATCAATTATTGTTATTCTTATTTTTATTACTTATTGTTATTCTTATTATTATTAATTATTGTTTTTGTTATTATTATTATTAATTCAAACGAACTTTTTTTATTTGCTTTTCTTTTATTTAATAGTTTCCCAGGCCCGCCTATTACCAATTAGCACCAACATCACATGGGATTTTAAGTGGGCTTGTGGTAGACTTAGTTGACCTAGGTGCTCGTTGGTTCAATGGATGGGCACGTGTTGCAATTCGATTGGGCTCACGGGCTTAGGTCATTACAGAAGTATTAGAGTGGAGCCTCGGTCGAAAATGCGGGAACAAATTGATGTGAGAGACAAAGTGCTACATCACAGGAGGCGCGTTGGGAGCCATCTCTTGAACCAGTGCGAGCCACCTATTAAGTCCTACATCACCCTGGGGTACGATCTTGATGAATCTTTGGCCTTGACAAGGACATCAAGTATTTAAGTGTGGGAGGTTGTAATACCCCAAACCCACATGAGATAAATGTGATAACAATAGTTGGCTTATAAGTGGCCAGCTACTACAAGTCAGCACTAACATCATTCATGAATTTTTGGGTGAATTCGTGGTGACCCTAATTGACCCAGTTACTCGTTAGCCCAGTGATCGGACCTGCATTGCAATTTGGGTGATTATCGTGCTCGGGTCGTGAATCATTCAATCAAGATATTTTCGTGAAAAATATGATGAAAAGATTACTTACTTGTCCCCAAACTATGATGAAAAGATATTTATAGCTTGTTATTTTACTTACTCAATGTGAATGATAATAATAGTATTTATATTATTATTAATCAAACTGATTAGTAATAATAATAACAACAACAATAATTTATTAATAATTAAAATTGACGTTAGTATTATTATTATTATTACTAGTTTTTTATTGTTATTATTCTTCGAAAGACGTTAAAGATATTAAATCTTGGCCTCAAAAAGTTACAAATTTTCTTGATGCGATGCATTAACGATTTGAATAAGTAATAACCATCACTTGCTTTAGGATTCCATCGATCAAGTCAATGTCTTAAGAGAGTAGATTTAGCTAGCCAAAGTTATGATAAATGAAAATCTACTCTCCAAGAGAGCGAGGTTTAATTATTCTGTGATTATATGCATATTACGCAAATCTGATTACAGTTATACTCCCTCCGTTCCAGCCAAAAAGTCCACTTTTCTTTTTTAAAAGTTAACATGTGATTAAATCAAATCAAAATTTTATACACTTTACTTATGCTTTAGGAAATAAAATTTTATTAATTAAAAACTATTTTAAGAATGTTATGAATTGCAACTTTCAAAACTTTGTAAAAATTACTAAATTTATGTTAATTATCGGTCAAACTTCAACTAAGTTGACTGAAAAAAGTCAAAACTGGACTCTTTGCCTGGAACGGAGGGAGTATATGCTATAATTGGTATAAATAGAAGATGGAACCATTGCAAGCTATAACAATATCTAAAGTTTAAGCTAAATTGCAATGAGTTCAAAATTTGTCATGAGAAGCCTCATTGCCATCCTCGTCATAGGATTTATCCTTTTCAGCACATCACAAGCTCTTAGTTGTGCTATAACAAAAGGGTTTCATGTTCGTATTACCAACAATATTCCTAATTCAGAGGTCGCGATGCGTTGCCAATCGAGAGACACCGATATTGGATATAAAAAAGTTCCGTCCAATCAACAAATTGGTTGGGAATTTTGCGAGCATGTTGGCCATAATACCCTTTTCTTCTGTCATTTCTGGTGGCAATCAAAGCAGCAGGTCTTCGACGTCTTTAACGTTACAATGTATAATGCATGCACACAAATCGGCCATTGGACTTCGAATTATTGCATCTGGTCCATCAAATCGGACGGCTTTTATTGGCTGAATTTAGATAACAACACATGGTTGAAGCAATATAATTGGAACTGAGATTTGTATTACAATGTGTTCTGGAAAGAAAAATAATAAATTGAAATCTATATTCCTTATTTCCATCACCGATCATGAAAATTTATGCAATAAGAGATGATATTTGTTCTTTGTAACCTGTCTCTAATATATATATATATATATATATATATGTAGTCTCTGCATATGCTCCTGTTATTAAATATATCCTCATATCAACGTATTACTTTTTGTTATCAACTTGCTCGAGAAGTAGTTGTCCAACATGATCAAGAAAATTTTCAAAAGAAATCTCTAACAAATTTATATATATTATTTATTTTATTTTTTTCCCAATTAACAGAGCACCCGGGGGGGTGGTGGTTTACCATAGTCCTCAACAAGTTCTCCATTTCGAGGAATTGCTTGTTGCCTATGGTTGTTATCAATCGACAAGTTCTCAATGCCTCTAAAATTCAAGTTTGGGCTTCCATGAATTGTTTTTGTATTTTTCCTGCTATTCTACATTTACACTCAAAAATTAGCATCGACCATGGCGATTAAAGCAAGTTATTAATCCAAAACTACCTACACTAAAGATATAACTTCCAAGCTCGATGAACTATTTATCAATTTAGGGAGAATATCCCAGAAAAGATGATCACAAGTAATCACCTCCAAAACTCAACAAGACTTTGAATACATGATATTAAACACTCAAAAAATAGTAAAATATTAAACACTCAAAAAATAGCAACCTCCAATATTCAAATTTGTCAAGAACATTCATAGCTCAAGGAAAACTAGAGAGAAAGTTGAAGAATTGGGAGGAAATCTTCAATAATTTCCAGGAAAGATTACAAGAAAATTAGAAAACAACAATCCCTATTTTATCTACTAACATTGCTACATCCCATACACTAACTGACTAACAAACTAACTGCCTGCGTCTAATATTTACAAGATTACCATTAGTAGTTACAATGACTAAACTAGCTTCTATCTCCAAACGGTATCATTTCCAACATGACTGGTAGCTTGATTTAATTTCTGTAAATCACTACGCAAACATGGGACGTTTCTAACATAGCTAGTAGCATCGTTTCCAACATGGCTGGTAGTATCGTTTCCAACATGACTGGTATTGGTGCTAGAACATTGAACTGCAGAGTGAATTGTTGGATTGGAATGTTCATGTAATTCAATACCCCTCCCACAAGGTGAAAGTGGGAAAAGATTAAGAACTTTCAGGTTGGTCAAAAGGAACCAATGAGCAGTTTTACCAATGGACTTTGTGAAGATGTCTACCAACTAAAGCTTAGAGGAAATGTACTGAGGTTTGAGCAGACCTTGTTGGACCTTTCCCTAACAAAATAGCAGTCCGACTCAATGTGTTTGGTACGAGCATGCTACACTGGATTAAAGGCAATGGCAATAGCAGCACAACTATCACAATAGACAGTAACAGGAAGGACAAGATTGACTTGTAAACATGAAGTAAAGCATTGAGCCAAAGGATCTCTGGTAGGTTGTCAAGCCACCAAATATAAATTTTTCCTACTTTCAAATACGAGTATAGTAGCAAGTAGGGATCGTATCCGCAGGGAACGAGGAACAATTTCTTTTGAGAAAATAGCAAAAAGAAAAGAGAGAAAATTTGGGGGGTTTTCGTTTTGATTTAACTAATAACTAAATTCTAACTAATTAAACAAGTTAAATAAAATTACTAAAGAAAAGAAATTAATCACGAGACTAATCAAATTAGAAGAATAACAATATGACAAAAATTCCGATTCAAGGGTCATGACATTCAATTATGTTATTGATCATAGGCTAACAAATAATTTCTTGCAATTCAAGCATTCAACCGAAGATTTACGAGGATAGCCGTGACAAATCTTGTGTCTCCCTATTTTAATTGACCAAACCTAGCATCTAGTCAATCTTACCATTAATCAATTGGGCACGATAGCGTTCCATATCAATCAACGATAGCATAAAGTTCTATGGAAACGGTTGAAACTAATTTTAAATAGTCGAGATAGCTACAACTATCAAAATTAGGATCGTAGATTCGTTTAGGTCAAATAAATCATGATAGCACAACGAATTCAACCTATTGCTCTAAGGGTCCATTCATTCGTGACAATTACGGATCACCGAATTCATGGATAGCGGTAGGAAATTATCACTTAAATTGATTTGTCAAGTCAACCTAACTAACAATTCCCATAAAATTAAGATG